>BSBM01000486.1:14747500-14857500 GCA_027924585.1 Larix kaempferi
AACTTTGTAAAACAACAAAGAATATAAAAATAACTTCGATGGATCTATGATAGTTTATATCTTAGAATTTGAGAAGGACTAACACTGATTTTATAGTAGAAATTCTAAATTAGAAATAAATAATTATAAACCAAAATAAAATATAATTAATAATTAATAATTGATATAATGACTTTTTTATTTTCAATGTGGTTCATGTACTGGTCCCACTGGTCAACATCGCTACATCCACGGAATAATAGCTGGCGGGCCCACCCGAAGGGGCCTTCACACCCTCGACACATTTTGCGTACCTGACCCCAAAAGTGTCGAGGAGAATGGATCCCGCGACCTCACATGCTGAGAGGCCTAACTACGGGAGTATATAATGACTTATTTATGTTGTGGTACATAATTTATAGTCTATATAGTAGTTAATAACAATAGCTTATAATTACTTAATTAAATCTATCAAAATCACAATTAAAAAAACAATATATAACTAAGATGTGTGAGTTGTTTGTTATATATAAAACCAAAATCGATCAAATCACCATAAAATAATATAAACAATTAATTAAATCGATCAAAATTACAATTAAAAAAATCAGTATATAATTAAGATTTGTGAAAATTTTGTTATATATGAGGTCAAAATCAAACCACAATTAAAAAAAACGTGTAGTAAGAATAGTCATCATTGATTATTAACATTATAAACACGTGGTGAGAACAATCACCAGTTACTCATCAAATATTACATGGATTGAAACGGGTGGTAAAGACAATCATCTGCTGTTAAATGTTATGTATTAAAACAAATGATTGACGTCTCTATATGTGTTAAATGTTATGTAATAAAACAAAATGCTTGTTGTCAGTGTATGTTATTTTCACATCTGTATACATGTTAAATGTTATGTAATAAAACAAAATGCTTATGTTAGTATATGTTATTTTCAGTACCACAATTATTGCATATTGTTTCTTACAATATGAGAATGGTTGGTTTTTCCATGGTGTTTTGTTTTTTCCTTTTACATTTTAGTCTCATATATTCCAAGTGTAGATCTTTATGGTTAACAAGAGGGAAAGGGGGAGAATAATTTCTCCATCATTTGAAGGATACTTACTAGAATGTACGAGCCTTTTCTCTGGCTCCTTCAACCATTGTTGGTTCATTTTTCTACATAATTTCTTTTCATTTTAGTATATTTTTGGATGCTCTTCGATGTTATTAATTTTTATTCCAAAGGAAGATGTGACATGATATTCTTTGCTCTTTTGATTTTGTTGCTTGTTTTTTGGATTTGTGAAGAGAATCTCAAAGTAGTTGGATTTGATTGGTTATAATTGAATTAGTATATTGTGTAAAATAGAGATCAAACCGCTAGAAAGTTTATATTCACCATTTAATTCCGAAATAGGGTCTATCTCGATATAGACTTGGGTACCTCTTCCAATAGCCCATGCAATATAATAATTGATAAGTGGCAAAGTTTTTAGCAGACTGCGCCAGATAGTAGAGCCCAAACGTGAATTAGTTGAATGATCACGAAACCGAAACACTAGAGGAAGCCTCTTTAAGTATTTTTGTTGAATAAGTTTGCCCCACATCCCTCTATTGAATAAATCCCTCCAAGAAATTTTAGCACACAGGGCCTTCTTAAATATACTCAATTTTTTTTATCCCCGAGTCCCCATAAAGTTTGGGAAGAGAAAAAACCTCCCAGGAAACAAGATGAAATTTGTGGCAAACCACTTTGCCTGACAACAGAAAATGAAAAGTCATCTTCCTTATCTCATTAATGACCGCTTTGGGAATGCTGAACAGAGAGAACTAGAACATCGACAAAACTTGTGATACCGAAGTCACCAAAGTGAGACGGATTCCCAATGATAACCATTGATATGACCAAGAGTTTATATGGTTTTGGACCTTCTTTATAATCCATCTCCAATCTGAACCCCTGTATCCATTTGGTTTCAGTTTGAAACCCAGGTATCGAAGACCCTCATCAATGTTCCTCATTTTGAAAGGTAAGATATTCTCTATTTGTGCAATGAGAACCCTGTCACTACATTGAAAAGTGAATGCAGAATTCGAGTAGATAACCTCCAACCTAGACGCATTACAGAAGACAACAATCATTTATTTATAGTGAATTTATTCATTTAATGACCCCTCACCAAAGAGCAAAACATCATCCAAAAACAGAATATGTGAGATAAAACAAGAGCAAGAAACCTTTAAACCCTTTATATGCCTCTTTTATTTTGCATCCTTGATCATTAAACCCTTTATATGCCTCTTTTATTTTGCATCCTTGATCATTAAATTGAGACCTTCAATAGATAACACAAAGAGGTAATCGGAAAGTGGGAATCCCTGCTTGATACCACGATTCCCTGAAAAATAGGTAGTAGGAGAGCCATTGACAAGAATAGATTACCTAACCGAAGTTATGCATACCATAATCCTGTTGGAAATTTCTGCCAACAGTCCAATTTGGATAAGAATAAACTACAGATAGCTCCAATCTACCATGTCATATGCCTTAACCAGGTCCATCTTTAGTATAAAAGCATTGATTTTTTTCTATTTTATAGAATGAATCCCTTCCCATGCCACCCCCACCACATCCAAAATCTAACGGTTTTGAAAGAAACCAAATTGTTCAGTTGAGATGTACTTGCCTAAGAAAGGATTTAGTCTCTCATCTATTATCTTTGAGATTATCTTATAGAACAGATTATAGAGGGAGATTGGACGAAAATCATTGATGTCCAAGGGTATATATTTCTTCGGAATTAAAGTAATGTAAGTGGAGTTTAGGAAAGAAGAAACTTGTTCCTTTCTCTTAGTCTCGTCAATGGCTGTAGTCAACTCGTCTCCAAGGATATAAAGAAAATGTAGATAAAATTCTACTGTCCATCCATCAGGAATAGGACTCTTGTCCTTTGAGAAGTCTTTTAAAATATTTAACACTTCCTCCTTCCTAACAGGTTTTCCAATCGTCTCACAATCATTCAAACTAAAAAATATGGGAAAATTTAATATGGTCTTCAGTTGACTAGGAAGATTGACATATGAGGAACTAGTAAATAGGTTCTGAAAATGTGAAACAACTGCATCTTTTAGAGATCTTTGATCACATACCACCTTCTCCTCATACTTTATGTCCCAGATAGAGTTCTGTAGTCTTTTGCCTCCACGTTTCTTTCATTTAATTTAGAATCTTCAGTTTCTATGATTCCAAGGATGTTAAATTATCCTTTCTCTCCTCAATGAAGTATTGAGCACCCAGGTTAAACTTAAAGGGGTAAACCGAGTAAGAACAATCAAACTCAAGTTGTAAAATGATAGCTTTATGATCAGATATACCGACCGAGTATCCCCAAGTTTTGTAATGACCAGTGCTATTACACAGAGTTTTCAAAGAATATAATCAATCCAATCTCTTGGAAATGCCTTCTATCCAACACCTCCTTTTCGACCACGTCAAAAACGCCACATTTTGATTAATATCAATCAAATCTGCCTCATCAAATAAATGAAGTAAATACTCTGCCAAAGGGTCGAACGATTTACCAACACCCCACACTTACTTTGAAGAAGTGGTGAAGTTCATAGCACCAGCCACAATAAGGGATTGATATCTCAGAATTCCTGAAAGAGATATCTTGTCCCAGTACTCCTTTCTCATGCTATAAGTTCCATAAATATTCAAGATATGAACAGGATGCGGGTACCCTGGAATAAAACTTTCTAATAAAATACCTACAATGGAATGATAAGCTTTCATGTTAGCCGCATCTAGGATCCAAGCAACCAGTGTACCCCCAAAAAACCCACAAGAGTCCACCGCAGTGACTAGCCAATTGGGCTTAATTTTAAGGAAATAATTGCAGGCCAAATATGTGGTAGTCATAGTTTCTTGTATAAGAACTACACATGGCCTAGTCACCTCCAACATTTTCTTTAAAGCATCTCTCTTAGGCCAGTTGCCAAGACCTCGAATGTTAAAAGAGACCAATTTCAATGAGAAACCTCAGAAAGGGCAACATCATCTCTAAGAGCCCCAAGTGAATCTCTTCAGGAAGAGGAGGAAACCCTCAGAAGCCCCTTGTCAAATAAAGAAGTGATATTTGGGTTAATACCACCATTAACAACCCTCCCATTGCCTCTTTTCACTTTTTTGGGTTTACGAATGGTAACATTACCATTAAAAATGAAGGATATAGGAATAATAGAGGGATCCTCCTGAGCAGAAGAGGAGTAAATGTCCAAGGGAGCTTTTGCAGAAATAGACCTTGTATCCTCGGCTGAGGAAAAATCCCTGAGAGGAGAGGTGGTATGGAAAATACCCAACGACAAATATCTAGAAAGTGTAGGAGAAGGAAAATCCAAATCTAAGGCTAACCCATCAACACTCCCTTCAGGTACAGTTGAAAAAGAGTTCGGACAGTCTCCCATGTCCACAGGACCAGGAGAAATAGGATTAGTAATAACTTCTTCCCTGGAAACATAAAGCTCTAGAAAATCCAGTGGACAGTCTCCCATGTCCACAAGACCAGGAGAAATAGGATTACTTTGTATGTTCCTCCATGTTTTTTTACTTTTTACTTTGTATTATTCTTTTTTATTTATGGCCGACAATATGAACAAAGATGGACAAACGTTACAAGATCTGGACCTCATATTTACTTTTTACTTTGTATTATTCTTTTCTGTTTATGGCCGACAATAAAGACAAACATGGACAAACGTTACAAGATCTCCCTCATATTTACTTTTTACTTTGTAGTATTATTTTTTGTTTATGACCGACAATAAGGACAAACATGGACAAACGTTACAAGATCTCCCTCATACTGGGTTGTAGAGCACCTCTCGACACAACAATGGACAGACTATATTTTTATATTAGTTGGCAGCTTTGATAGTAATTGTAATTAAAGGCTTTTCACTACTTCTATATATACAGGAATACCATGAGTGTAATTAAAAGATTTTAGCTTTTATAAGATATGTAGATGAATATGAATAAGCAATCGACTAGATATAAATTGGGTTAATATTCTTCTATGCTATTTGTTTCATTCCTTTAATGGCGTCACATTTATTATTATTCATTTTGCAAGGGATATATTCATAATGGACCGGAGATGAACTGGGTTAATATTGTGCTCTTCTATTTGTTTCATGGTTTCAATGGAATCATATTTATTAATTTAATTTTAAAATTGTTAAAAATAACAATAACTATAGGTGATTAAGAGACATAAAGTTTAGATTTAAAATAATAACAATAATTATGGGTGATGAAAAGACTTGAGATTTATATTTATGTTAATAAAATGAGTTAGAAATTTAAAATTAGGTTATTAAATAATAAATAATATTATTTAGAAAAAATATTTTATAATGTAAAATTTTCTATATAGTTATTCTAATTATTAATGTTTCATATTAATAAATCATAATATATGATATTAATAGTAACATTATTTGAAATATTTTAATTATTATTGTTTTATATTTATATCAAATATTAATATAACATACTTAATGTTAATATTAATACTTGTTATTTTATTAATTATGTTTCAATGTGTAACATTTAATATTTGTATGAGAGATGTATTAATATTTAAAAGATATATAGATTTCTAAAATATATCATATATAATAGTAAATTTACATTTTTTATTTAAAATATAATATATTAATTTTAAAAATATAAATATAATTAAGAGACAAATCTTATTTTAGCTTAATCAAATATTTCAAAAAAGCAACTATAGATAAATATTTATTTTATATTTGGATATGTAATATTTAATAATGTTGCATACATTTAAATAATAATGTTTGGATGTATAACCTTATTTCATAGATTTAAATAATTATGTTTCAATTTATAACATTTAATATTTGTATGAAAGATTATTAATATTTGAAAGATATATTAGTTTACATTTAATATATAATATATAATAGTAAATTTGTACTTTTTTAATTTAATTATCCACTAATATAGTTGGTTTACGAAAACATGATCAATATAGTTTAATGTGTTTATAAATAAGGTAAAATAAAGGAATAATATTATGGATAATTTTAATGAAGCTCTCTAAAAGTTCCGATGATTTAGCCTGTCGAGACAAGTTAAATTTAAAAATCAGGGAATTTATGTTGATTAAATCATTTTTCTTAACATCTAGATGAACTGAGCAGCCTGGAAAACCCCCGAGGCATCTAAATTATGTGGGATTAATGCAAGATTAATACAAGTAAGCATACAAGTGGTTGTTATATTTCATGATAATATTAAAAGTCATGCATACATAAGCTAGGTTCACCAAAGTTAAAAAGATAAACATCTACAGCATACCAAACTTACCTTTACAATCAACCATGCTACACCCAAGTTAAATATATAGTCATTCATAAAACACCATAAGCAACCACAAGGAAATGAACCCACTTTTCGGAAATTGCTTTAAATTTCGTGAAAATTTTAAAATTTTATCAAGCACACCACACCATAATTTTATATATTATAAACCATGTCTCACCTAACTTAAATATATAATGGAACATAATATACAAAAGTTATAAAAATTTATACAATGTCACCCGCAATTTTATAACCAAAGTCAACCTAACTTAGCTTTGATTTCAACAAAGTATAATCATAGTAAACCAAATTCAATCATGGTAGAACTAAGTTACAAAATATTATCAACTAAACCTTAACAATGTGACCCAAAAATTAGTGATTTTGTTTACACATAGTAACCATAAAAGTGTTTGTTATATTTGATGTTAATATGTAAAGTCATGCATACATAACCAAGTGAACAAGCATTTTGTGCCCTTCAACTCTTACCATGCTATACATTAGTCAACAATGGATTAAAGTCAACAATTGATTAAAGTGAACCAAGGATTAAACTCAACTATGGATTAAAGTCAACATGGCATAAAGTCAACATTCTTTACATTCAACCTTGATTAAAATTAACCTGCATTAAATCCAACATGGATTAAAGCCAACATGCTTAAAGTCAAGTATGGATTAAAGTTACAATGCTTCAACTCTGGATTAAATTCAACTATACATTACGGTACATCAACATCACCAATGAAGCAAGCCATATTAACTAAGATTGAATTCTACCTTGGATTGAAGTCTACCTTGGATTAAAGTCAACCTTGAATTGAATTTAGAAATATTAATATTGTTAATGGACTGAGGTCAACCACAAATTGAATTCAACCTTGGATGGAAGTCAACCATGGATTGAAGTCAACCTTGGATCGATGTCACCCATGGATTGAACTTAATCTTGGATTCGATTCAACCTTGAAGTAAACCATGGATCGATGTCACCCATGGATTGAAGTTAATCTTGGATTCGAGTCAACCTTGGATCGATGTCACCCATGGATTAAAGTTAATATTGGATTCAAGTTAACCTTGAAGTAAACCATGGATCGATGTCACCCATGGATTGAAGTTAATCTTGTATTGGAGTCAACCTTGGATTGAAGTCACCCATGGAGTGAAGTCAACCATGGTTTGAAGTCATCCTTTGATTAAAGTCAATGTTGATTTGTGGATTGAAGTTAACCTTTGATCGAAGTGAACTATGAATTGAAGCCAATTGTGGATTGAAAAGAACCATGGATTGAAGTCAATGTTGTATTGAATTCAGCCTTTGATTGAAATCTACCATGGATTGATTGAAATCTACCTTGGATTAAATTCAACCTTCGATTGAAGTCAACCATGGAATGAAGTCAACCTTTGATTGAAGCCAAGATTTCTTAAAATTTAAACATGGATTCAAGTCATTGCGCTTGAAGTCAACCATGGATTGAAGTCCACCTTGCTTAAATGTTAAGGATTGATTGAAGTCAACTATGGAATGAAGTGAACCAAGGAATGAATTCAAGCATTGTATTGGAGTCAAGCATGGATTGAAGTCAAGCATGGATTGAAGTCAACCTTCAATTGCAATCAACCTTGGATTGAAGTCAACCATGGAGTGAGGTCAACCTTTGATTGAAGTCAACCATGGATTGAGGTCAACCTTTGATTGAAGTCAACCATGGATTGAAGTCAACCTTTGATTGAAGTCAAGCTTTCTTATAATTTAACCATGGAGTGAAGTCAAATATGGAATCAAGTTAACCTTGGCTTGAATTCAATCAAGGATTGAAGTCGACCTTGCTTAAATGTCAACTATGGATTCAAGTCAAGTATGGAAAGAAGTGGACCAAGGAATGAATTCAAGTATTGGATTGGAGTCAACCATGGATTGAAGTCAACCTTCGATTGTAATAAACCATGGTTTAAAGTCAACCTTGATTAAAAGGCACCTACGAATTGAAGTCAACTATGGGTTAATGTCAATCAATCTTTTGTAAAAGTATGGTTTTCGATTAAAGTCCACCATGGTTCAAATTCAAGCTTGGATTGACCTTGTTCAACATTTTCCTATGGTTAACCAAGGTAGAGTTAACCGTGGTAAACCAAATTCAATTATGGGAAACCAAAGTCAACTAAAGTCAACCACATTCAATCCTGGTTACCCATACTCTACCATGATCAGCCAAATTCAACCATACTCAATGAAAGTCAACATAGTGACCATGCTCTACAAATGTCAGCCTAAGTAAACATGGTAATAAATACTCAATCATAGTCAATTAGCCATCCAAACTCAACCATAGTCAAATAAAGTTATCTCTTTTAAATTATAGTAGAACAAAGTCAACCATAGTTCTAAGCCCATCATGTCTTCCTGGACTGTTATGGAAATTTTTTTACATGTTTAAATGACGAAGGGAAAACTATACAAATAAAAGGCATCCCAAGGAAGGTGACCCTTATGCAGATTTCAGCCATGCAAGTTAAGAGAGCAGTTAGGAAAGGATGCCAAATGTTTGAAGTAAACGTGTTAAATGATGAGTTTATGGATAAAGAGGAAAAACTGAAATTAGAGGACATACCTGTCCTAAAGGATTTTAAAGATGTATTTCCTTAGCAGATTCCAGGATTACCTCCCAAAAGAGATTTAGATTTTACCATAGAGTTAATACCAGAGCAGTACCAAATTCGAAATCCTTGTACAGAATGAATATATTGGAGTTAAACGAATTAAAATCAAAGTTGAAGGAGCTTATTGACAAGAAGTATATTAGACCCAGTGTGTCTCCTTGGGTAGCACCTATCATTTTTGTTAAAAAGAAAGACGAAACCTTAAGACTGTGCATAGATTATCGCCAACTTAATAAGATGGCAATCAAGAATAGGTATCCATTTCCCCGCATAGATGATCTATTTGATCAACTACATGGAGAAACAGTATTTTCGAAGATTGATCTAAGATCAAGATATCACCAAGTACGAGTTAACGATGAAGATATTTTCAAGACAGCATTCCGAACTCGGTATGGACATTACGAGTTCGTAGTCATGCCATTTGGCTTTAATAATGCCCCGACTGTATTTATGTGTTTGATGAATAATATTCTGCATAAATACTTAGACAAGTTTGTTGTTGTATTTATAGACGACATTTTAGTGTACTCAAAAAGTAAAGAAGAACATGATGAACATTTACGGATTATCTTACAAGTACTAAGAGATCATCAAATATACACCAAGTTTAGTAAGTGTGACTTCCACAAAGACAAAATTCAGTATCTAGGACACATAATTTCGGCAGAAGGAATCTCGGTTGACCCCGTCAAGATAAGGGCCATTAATGACTGGCTGGTTACTAAAGATATGTCGGATGTAAGATCATTTATGGGCATTACGGGGTATTACAGAAAGTTTATAGAGAATTTTTAAAAAATTGCCAACCCCATAACTTCCTTGCAGAAGAAAAGGAAGAAATTTGTTTGGGATTAGAAATGTGCTAACAGTTTTAATAAATTAAAGGAAATATTGACGACAGCACCTATCTTGAGGATAGTTGACCCCAATAAAGATTTTGTAGTTTGTACATACGCATGCAATGATGGACTCGGTAGAGTCCTGACACAGGAAGGGCATGTGGTGGAATATGAATCTAGAAAACTAAAAGTATATGAAAAGAACTACTCTACTTGTGATTTAGAGTTATTGGCAGTTATCCATGCCTTAAAAATGTGGCATCACCACCTTATTGGCAAGAAATTTACATTATTAACAGATAACATGGGTCTGAAATATTTATTAGATCAGACAAACCTGAATTCTAGACAAGCTAGATGGTTTAAGTTCTTAAGTGAGTATGATTTCGAAATTCATCATATTAAAGGGAAGGAGAACAAGGTTGCAGATACCTTGAGTCGTAAGGAAAAATTAAATTTCGTTTCAGCAATCAGTACTTATTCAACTGATTTGGAAAATCAAATTCTGGAAAAGAGTGAAATAGATGAAGAATACAAAAAAATGAAAGAAAAGACAGCAAACAACAGTTCTGAAAATTGTATGGCAGATTACAGTATGAAGGAAAACGGTTCATTACTGTTTAAAAATAGATTGTATGTACCAGACATACCAAAAATAAAATTTCTGATATTAAATGAGATGCACAAAAGTCACTATTCTGGTCATCCAGGTTATCAAAAGACCATTACTATGCTCAAAAAAGAATATTATTGGCTCAGAATGAAGGATGAAGTAGCAGAGTACATAGCTAAATGTTTGGATTGTCAAAAAGTGAAGGTTGAACACCAACATCCTACTGGATTGTTGCAACCGTTACCGAGACCAAGTTGGAAATGGGAAGTGATCAGCATAGATTTTATTATTGGATTACCTAAAAATCAGAAACAACATGACTCTATCATGGTGGTAGTGGACAAAATTAGCAAGGCAACACATTTCATACCCGTAAAGACTACTCATAAAGCTCCAGAGATTGTAGAGATCTTTATGAAACATATTTTTAGACTACATGGAATACCGAAAGTAATAATTTCAGATCGTGACTCGAAGTTTATAGGAAACTTCTGGAGGTCATTGTTTAAAGGGTTGAACACAACTGTAAATTTCAGTACAACATTTCATCCACAGACAGATGGTCAGACATAAAGGGTAAACCAAGTTTTAGAAGATTTATTAAGAATGTATGTTAAGGATCAGCCTGGTAAGTGGGAGGACTACTTGTACTTAGCAGAATTTGCTTATAATAATCATTATCATGCATCGGCCAGACTTAGTCCTTTTGAAATTCTTTATGGTAGGAAATGTAATACACCTGTTTCATGGAATGATCCAGTAAATAGAGTTTTTTTAGGACCTGAATTATTGTAGGAGTTAGAACTAATTGTGAAACAAGTGCAAGGACATTTAAAAGCTACCCAAGATAGGAAAAACAGTCCAGTAGATTCAAAAATAACTCATAAAGAGTTCCAGGTTAGTGAACATGTATTCCTCAAGGTAAGACCGAAAAAGAGTTCATTGAAATTGGGGAGCTGTGCCAAGTTGGCACCCACGTATTGCGGTCCTTTTGAAATATTGTCTAAGGTTGGAGCAATGGCATACCAACTGGCTTTGCCACCAAACTTAAAAATACATAATGTTTTTCATATATCATTTTTAAAGAAATATGTGTACGATACTACTCATGTTGTAAACTGGAATGATGTATAGGTAGGACAAGACGGAGATTTTCCGGTGGAAACGGATTGTATCCTCGGAAGGAGGGAAACTATTCTGTGGAATTGCAGCATTGGGCATGTGAAGGTGCAATGGAAGTACCTTAGCCCAGAAGAGGCAACCTGGGAGTTGGAGAGTAGTATGCGGGCAACATACCCAACTCTATTTTAGGAACACTCAAGGACTGATTAACAAACATCGAGGATGATGTTGAGACTTAAGGGGGGTGTATGTCACCTACCCAAATTTCTAAAAATTATTCTTTTATTTGCAAAATACTTTATGTTAAATTTAATTACAAATTTTTGTAATTATGATCAGTTTTGATCAACGATGAATGTAATTACTGAATATTATTATTTAAATTAATTAATTAGGAGACAAACACCCAAGAGGACTGTTAAATGAGTGTTCACTAACCCACTAGGAGGAATGGAAGCTGTTGGAAGGTATGGGATAGATGGAAGCAATTGCATCACACCACTAGCTATTGGTTATGGGACAACTACCCCTAAAAATGTGGCATTATCCCCCAAGTCGAGGGAGTGAGCAGGCAGCTCATTTAATGACCCAGTAACATCTGAAAAGGCCTAGGCAGCCTATAAAGGAAAATTCGAATTGAGTAGGCAGCTCTTAATCAATATTTCTACAGAATATTTTCCTCATGTGCATCAGGTGATCACTGAGAGATACGAATAGGGAGGCTAGTGGTGAGTGCAATCTTAAGTCTGCAAATTGCTGAGAAGAATCAGAGAAACTAGTGCAAGTCTATTGGACTGCTAGTCCTTAAATAGTCAACAGTCAATGCTACTGCAAGTGTAGGTCCTATTTCCTGAGTTTCTTCCTCCTGGTGGTTCAGTGAACATGCTCGGGGGTCCTAAGGCATTACTTGACTGTTTTCAGGAATTGGTTGGGTGGAACAGTCTTCTTGGGCTATTTGTTGTTGTACAGATTATCCAGGTTCTTACAAATTTTCTACCTTATCTTAACTAGTAGACTTGTTCTGTATATTTAGTAATTTATGTTTCATGTTTTCGAAATTGAATCTAATTCTAAATTTATTTGAAGTCTGAAAGTTAAAGTTTAAATGATGTTTTGAATTGACAAACCAGTATCTATATTTTTCCCCATGTTGTTTTGTGCATCGTACTCCAGTATATATACGCAAATTAAGAATAGATGATAAGATAGGCATTTTGCCATTGAATTTGATAAGATAAATATAGTAATTCATGTGTTTATCAGTTTCTGCCCTATACTAAATAATTGTATAAAGTTCTGTATAATATTTAATATATATATAAAATGCTTCCTTAGTTATATGAAAAACAAATAATGTTTACTTTCTGTACAATTGCATTGTATCATTCTTATCATCACTATGTACATAGGAAATAGATAAAAATCATCTTTCTACATATCATATTATTTTTGCATTATAAAATAACATAGTCGCAATACATGAATGCGATCATCACATCAAGACAGTACATTATAGTCATCACATAGTTTTTCACTTTGCACTTATACATACTGTTATTGTTTCTTACTATAACTACTTACTATAGTTTTATATCTTAAATAAATATTAAAATTATTATAAACATTTTATTGCTACCAGTCATTTCATTCAATATATTTTCGAACTATAAGTGCCGATTTCCAATATGAGTTCATTTTCAACCCTAGCTAGATTTATCTTTTTTCTTCTCCATCGTTCTTTTACTTTTTGGAACACAAACAAAACAATGCATGTTACTAATCAAAATCCAAGTTTCGGTTTCAAAGACCTTTCTAAAAATCTTGATTCAAAACTTAACTTTTTTTTTACGAGAATCGATTAGGGTTTTACCCTGTATCTTTTCATTTATAAAAACAAAAGGGAAAAACCTTTCAACTATTCGTATCCTACAACAACTTTTACAACCTACATAGACTTTGAATCAAATCCAAATTTCTTTTGATTTTTTCATTCAATATCTTTTCAAATCAAAACACGAACTAGGGTATGGCCCATTCATCTCCATTAAAATGTTTTGAAACACCATTTCCTTTATCATATTACAGAATTATTAACAAAGACAATTTTCACAGACCCAACTTATGTTTTTACTCATTAAAGTTTTCAGTTAGATACCAATGAAGAGACAAGCCCTTTCGGGTTCACATTCTACAAAGTTATCTTCTATGATAGAGTACATAAACCATAGCTTGAAGAATCATGATGTCAACTTATAGCATCAAGTCTTCTAACACAATCATTTTTACACAGGGATAAAAAGCATACATTTCATTACCAAGAAGCATATATTGTTTTTACAGTAAACAGGCCCTCAGCTCCATTTCATATCCTCATAATTTAAAGACAAACAAGTCATCACCTTGAGTTTTATTTTCAAGAAATTTTACAAAGACCCGACTTCCAAAAAACGAAGACGTTAGGCTCGGAAAACGAAAGTTACAACATGTTTTTCCAAAACAAAACATACAGGGTTTACACCCAAGCTCAACATTGGAAACCGGTCCTCAAAACCCTCAACATTGACGAGCTTAACATTCCCCATATTTTTACAAAGATAAACATCAAGGTAGAAACCAAAAACCATTTAAACAACAAAAGTTACAACACCGAAAACATAAATCATTTGTTTATAGCGGTGCTTCGAAGTTCATTAAACATCAAACAAATAACGAGTCACGGCCAGAACCAGTACCCATCTTGAAATCACATCAACCATAGGCGTAGAGCACCTATGAGGGTTTTGGGAGACCCAGAGCTTATACAATTTGGATGCATGCTTTATTTTCCATAACCCTTGCTCGAATCTTTATCCACAACCTGCAACTGTCAAGAACAATAGTTAAATTTGAGACAATTTCCATTTTCTAAACTGAAAGATGAATTACATTAAAAGAATCATTATTCGCTACAGGAAAAACTTACCTTGCTAAAAGCTACCAAATCATTCCACTTTCACTACATAAACGATGGTTTTCCATGCTGGTAGACGAGATAGGAAAACCCTTTGACTATTGTCGTCTGGGTGTAACTTTCACTCTTTATTAAATGAAAAACTCATAAAAAATATCAACTCGATGACTATGTGAACTAGAGAATGAGACTCTCTTTTGACAACGTCATTACAATGGCTAAAACCTGCCACTCTAATCTTACTTACAGGATTCGAGGTCGAGACCTCTTGAAACTTACAAACCCTAGAATTTTTGGGCAGCCTGTCGGCCACACAAATTATAACAATAGCAAAATGAACAACTTTCAATCTCTTAAACCAAAACAACGATAGAAATTTGGGATTGCCATCCAACAGTCCAAACTCAATAAAATCAACGATTATAATAATGCCAGCGAATTAGCATTGGGACATACAACCTATGCATTTATTACCCCATCCATTGATCAAGCATGGAAACACCATTATGGCACCCAAAGGACCAGACAATAGCCAACTCGGAGGAATGCACTATAAAAATCATCATACAAAGGATGACTCAGCCAGTAATGCATCGACTTTTCAATACGTGGATTGTAATAATTCCCCGTATGCTGAGTGGTGAACCAAGATATTAATGCAGGATCGATACGTGATCTTCATAGCAACCCAAGACCATGTCATATTAAAATGACTGTCAACTCGAATCCTGTCCACATTTAATACATGTCAATACTTGGAATTAAACGTATAACTTATTCAGGGTATGGCTTTTCAAACAAAAACCTTATGATAATATTCATATAGTGGATAATAGATTTCACACTATAGCCATGACTACGACTTAGTGTACCTAGGTTTAAGTTTAGCCATGTATATTAAATTCGATTTACATATTATTTGTTTGGTGCATTATAATATGAAATCAATATTATAATTTTTGACATATAAGTGAATAGTTAAAGTGATGGTAGGATAAAATTCTATAAGATTATTTGGTTATTATGTTATTCCTAAGTTTTTATTTTTGTGGCTATTAAAAGAGATATAAGTATGGAAATGTTAATTTTAAATGAGACCATGATTCATAACTAGTATAAAATCTATGCTTTGGCTATGGGCTTCATGTCCTATCTCCTATCATATTGTATACGATGATTTACAAAACAATTATGACTTAAAAGTATACAAGTACTTATTATTTCAAGACGACGGCAGTGTTAACCTCTACAACGACGATGATACTAGCAACTAATCTGCCAGTCTAATGATGTTATTAAATGACATTTAGAAAATCAGAGTGGAGATGTAAGACAGTGTTGGAAGATTAGTAAGCAGTACTAGACATTCATACCTAAAGATATTTTTTTCGCAAAGGATTTTTACAACATATCTATTTTGATGTTGAAATTGAATTCCACTCGTACTTTTAAACTTTACAGCCATGAAACTTATTACCTGTCGTCTGCACATTAGAACATTCAATTTGCTTTAGCATTGCAGCTAAGTAAGCTCCAGGGTACCTCGTAGGACCCCCTTATGCATCAAAAGTCAAACTATCAATATCATTGCAAAAGAAACAGTGTCGCATAAATTTCACTCTATTCGTACATTTGTTACCATAATCATGTCAGTTATTAATGTATTTAAATTATCACTGCCACATTGCTACTAAACAAAATTAAATTATGTTTCAGTACTAACAACTGTTCAATTTAATTGTTGTCACAATCAACATTTATTATTCCGCAATCTTAAATTATCGTAATTAATGTTGCATTCAAAAATTTTAAATTTTTATGAAAATTTGGGATGTTACAAGAAATGCTCTACTATTTGGTTTGACAGGTGATGAATTCATCAAGGCTATGCATTGTGCATCAACCAAGGAGGTTTGGGACAAACTCAAAGCTATATACGAAGGAAATGACATAGTAAAGAAAGAGAAGCTGGAAAAATACTCTGGGAAGTTTGAATATATGAGAATTAAAGATGAAGAGAACATCACATCCTACTTCCTAATATTAGATGACATACTTAATGCTATCAAGAGTCTTGGGGTCACTCTAGACGAAGAATTAGTTGTACATAAAATATTGAGAACTTTGCCGCAAATATTCAATGCGAAGATATCTTTGTTAGAACATCGAGCTAATCTTGATGAAATAACAAAGGATGAGCTTCAAGGGATTCTCAATGCATATGAGATGAGAACAAAGAAAGAGACTCCCATCATAAATGAAGCTTCCTTTAAAGCCACAGGAAAAAACAAGCATGGTCATGACAAAGAATGTTATGATGAAGAATCAAACTTTGTCAAGAAGATGAAAATAGGATGAGGCAAGTTCAAGAACAAGTTTACCTTTAAATGTTTCAAATATGGAGGAGTAATTCATTATGCCTCAAAGTGTGCTTACAAGGAAAATGGAGACAGTGACAGTGATGAGGAATCTAGGTCGTACAATCGAAAGACTCCACACTCACAACATAGACCTAAGAACAAAAGGAGGATTCCAAAAACAGAGGAAGATTTTGTACACTGAAGATGCAATCAATGAGTCTAAAGGAAGAAACTAAGGAAGTATTATTTATGGACCATGCAGTGGAAGAAAGCAAATATGAAAGGAAGAAGAGCAATTCAAATAATACTTCAGTTGCACAAAATAAGACAGGATCACTGTAGCTAGTGTTTTCACCCTCTTGTGCAAATGATCACCTACTAAGGAGAAGGGATTCCTTAGTAGCAGTTCAGAAAAACATTAAATGAAAGACAATACAATAAAATGATAATTATTCTAAACAGGTGCATAAAACAGAAAAGACAAGATAATAAAAAGGGTTTTTGTATTGATTATACCTCCAATGTGAAGGTTGGTGGAGCTCTTGCAGCAGTCCAGGAGGGTTGCTTCCAAGCTTCTAGCTTTTCTCCTTTCTCTTTCTCCAAAGGGTTGGAAATGGGCCAAAATGGGCACTCAAGGGTGAAAGTAGCTCAAGGATGAGCTAGGGTTTCAAGAGTGATTTTGGCAGAGCAAGGGTGTATTTGACTGTGGATATGAAATGAGGGGCCTCCATCACCTATTTATAGGTTTTTAGTGGTGGAGTGTTGGCCCATGGTTTTGGGGACCATATGGTTTCGGTTAGCTGTATAGGGTTTTTTCCTCCTTTTTTCTCTTTTTCCTCTTTTTTTAATATTTTTTATTCCGTTTTTAGAAGGTTTTTGCTATTTTGGAGGAATTTTGGATTATTTTGGGGGGAAAGGGGGTTTTTTGGCCTTTTGGAGGCTTTTATGGTAGGAAATGTGGACAAATGAGTCATGTAATGGGGAGATGTAGTGAGCACTTTTTGGGTGTTAACAGATTGCCCCCTGATGTGTGAGGGCAGGAGCTCATCGTATGGTCGATAGACATCATAAGTCTTGTATGGTTTTCCTGGTGTGTGGAGAAGAGAAGAAACGAACTAGAGCCCGGAACAACGGTCCCGAACAAACTGCAAAAACTAAAAGTACATGACCTCAATAATGAATGAGGAATAATCTGATCATATGGACGAGGCGGGCATTCCCATGCTCGTATCAAGATAGAGAATAATAATAACAATGGGGTCCAAAATATGGGGACCTGAAATATACATGGCCTCAAATAATGAATGAGGAAGAATCTCAATATATGGACGAGGTAGGCATACCCATGCTCGTATCAAGATACATAAAAAATAATAGTGAGGCCCGAAAAGGGGGATCGGTAGGATACATAGAGAACCACTGTGTACATCATAAGGGTCCAGAGGGGACAAAAATATGGGACATACTGCTGGGCTGACCATGTCTGAGTTGAAGAATTGATATACTGGAATAACAACAATGCTACCAAGTGAGGTGCCAGAGGAACTGATGAGCTGCTGGATCATAGTGATGGGGAGTCAAACCCTCAATGGTACACTGAACTGGAACTGAACTGGGTACTCAAGGAATCATATAACTGGATGGATTCCGAATACAATTTCCAATGCAACCTAGACATCCACAGGAACATATAATTGGGCATTCTGAAGTGACTCACCAATGTGCTAGAGTCGGGGGAAATCCGGGGTCTTCGACCAATAACTGAAGGGATATAAACCCTGCGCGATTCTTGACGATGCGATCAAGGTGTTGAAGTCGAGCATGTGAGAAACAACCACTCGGAGAGGCAATGATGACTCCTCTAAAAATGGTCTGTAGGCACTCACCACAGATGGTGATGGGTCCAAGGCGCAGGGACCTCTAGGTCTATCCTCTGGAATAGAGAGGCTGTTGTCGATAGAGGGAGACTTGCAACTAGCAAGGCAATGATGCTTCCTTGATAGGAGCGCGAGGTGGAGAACCGAAGTGTGAGAGTACTGATGGTAGGACTGACATACTATGGGGGATAACTGGGCAAGTAGAGTGGGTGGACTCAAACTTCCTTTGTTCAGAGTATGATGGTGGGGACAATCGGGAAGCATATGAAACTGACTGGTGGGAAAGGGGTCATAGCTGTAATGGATCAGGGATAGTGACTGGGATGAGGGATACTCAAGCTAGTGTAAAATGGCAAGAGACTGCAAACTACTCTGAACAAAGGCAACCTGATTGGGGGTGTTGCCGAGATGATCGATCATAGTGCCGAGAGGCACGGGGGAACTTCTTCATGGGTTAAGGAATGAGAAGAAGTGTGTGTAAAATGATACTGTCGTGTAGATTTATACGAGCCCAGGACAGTTCATGCTCGTGGTTGCTTTCAATTTTAAGGAGTCTGAAAGCGATAAGAAGACTCTGAAATAATGGAATGGTACTATCGTGTGGATTTGTACGAGCCCAGGACAGTTCATGCTCGAGGTTGCTTTCAATTTTAGAGAGTCTGAAAGTGATAAGAAGACTCCAAGGAGTTTCTTTTTCATGTGTTCGTCTCCAAGGCCCAAAGAAGCATAAAAGGATGCAATGAAGAACTCTTCTAGCCGGTGTGACTAGAGTATTCCTTTTTTGTAATTAGTATACCAGGTCCGGAAAAGGGTTAAACTTATACTAGATAGATGCCCTTTCAGGTACTTTAACGAGCATGAAAGGAAGCAAGATTGCTTGGCGATCTTTTCATTGTTTTAGAAGTCAAAAAAGAGCTTAACAGAAACTCCCTAAGTTCCTTTTTCATAAAGGACTTGTCTGGCCCGAAAAAGGGATAAAATTATACCGAACAAAAGGAATGTCCAGGCAAGGAGGAAGTGCTCAATCAAGGAACATTGATGATGACCAAGAATGAGGGTAGGGGGGGGAACACTGGTGGGCCTCCTTGCGGGGTAATGAATGGTGGAAAAATAACAAAATAAGTGTAGTATGACAGGAGTGAAGGGCTCATGTAAAAATGTGGAACAATCCGATGGTGGCCGATGTGGTGCGCAAACCGAGGCAGCAAGGTGTTGGGACATAATGGTGAAATTGTACCTGGTGAGAGCGAGAAATGATCTCAAGCATCATCACGAGCTCGAAAAAATGAATCCGGCGATATATAAAGTGTCAAAAATGGAGAACGACTGAAGTGGCACGCAAACCGAGGTGACGAGGGGCGTTTTGGAAAAATACCCAAAAAATCTAGGGGTGAGAGTGAGAAATGATCTCAAGCATCATCACGGGCTAGAAAAAATGAATCCGATGATATAAAATATATCCAAAAATGGAGAGCAACCGAAGTGGCATGCAAACCGAGGCAACTAGTGGCGTCTAAAAAATGCTCAAAAAATGATGTGGAAAAAATAAGAGAACAAGCTGACCATCATGACGGTCTCTTCGTGCTGATTCCAGTGGTGGAAACGGTTTGAAAAATGGACTTTGTATGGGTTCAGAATGGCCAAAACAAGAAAAAGTCAATAGACTATAAATAGTGAGTGGGTCCAACATGACAAGTGTCATTTGGACTTGTTGACTTTGACTAGTGATCAGAGTGGACCAGAGCTGAGTTGGCATTTCTAGACGATCTGACAGGTCGTTTTCAGAGTCGGGAGTTACACGTATTCCGATAAACGCATACTTGCATTTGCATTGGGTTCGGGGGGGGGTAGTGGGTCCCAGGGGAGTATTTGTACGGTCCACGTGGGGTGGACCGCGGGTTTGTGGGATGGAACCGTGTTCGGGGACCGCGAGTTCCAGGGTGGATCATGCGGAGGGGGACCGCGAGGTTCGGGTCGAAATACGCGGTCTGGTACTGCACGTTTCGAGGCTAGACACGCGGATCAGGACCGCGAGTTCGACGCCTACAGGCACGGTTTTGGACCGTGAATGTAGCCCTTATAGCCGCGGTCGGAAACCGCAGCAAGGGGCCCTAAAGCCGCGATTGGGATCGAGCTTTCAGGGTTTCCAAGGGGGGGGTAGTTTTACTTCTTTGACATGAGTCTAATGATTTTTCCTTGTGTGATTGACAGGATGCCGTTGGTGCTTTGGCGAGAGCGGGAGGTCTCGGATAAGACAGTGGATGTCATCCGGAGGGATCGACATGTGTGGTCAACGTTGGGATTGTGCGGACTACTGAAGTTTGCATAGGTGCCTATGATGCATTCAGCAACGCTGCTGCTGAACCAATTAGTGAGCTTTTGGGAGCCAGACATTCAGGCATTCAGGGTGCAGGGGGAGAGGGTGGATCTCACCCTCGCAGATGTATACTTCCTGACGGGGTTGCCATGTCTGGGTAGAGTGGCAGACATGCAGCCACGAGTATCTGCAGATGTGGATATGGAGGATATGTTGGAGCGGTACTGTGTTCTAGAGGCTAGGGTGCAGAGGAATGCACTCCGAGTGGTGGACCTGCAGGAGCTAGCAGTATAGGCTATTGCGGCGTGCGTGGTTTGAGTTTTGGGGTCCCAATCACCTGAGAAGGTGTATGGGGTCCAGATGCAGCTAGTGGAGCGAGTGCTAGATGGTGTTTATTATGCTTGGGGCTAGATGTTCCTCACTTGTGTTCAGCAGCATCTGACATCGGTGAAGGAATCGGGTAAGGGATTTTGTTATGGATCCTTTCTATGTGCCTTCTTTATGGAGCGGGTACCTACACTGCGGCCGCGGGTACCGTTCAGGGCAGGAGAACTGAGGGAGCCACGCATGGTGCGGTGGGGAGAGATGATGCACTGTTGGGGTGGCGATGAGGTTGGTAGATACTTTACTCAGGAGTTGTACCTTCAGTGGCTGCAGATGCCGCTGACACTGGATGATTATCCATACAGGGATATGGACTACACCGGGGATCCGGAGGCACCACGGCCGCTAGGACAGGCATGGGGACCAGATGGTACGTATGGTTTTGCTTGCATGTTATGGATGTCAACTCTTATGTATGATAGTTTTTTGATATACTGTTGCTGACTGATGTGTGATCTACAGATGTTGGACTGAGACCACCACTAGGACATGTAGCGCGCAAGGGGCATGTGGCAGTACCAGCCCTGCCAGGCCGAGGGGAGGTGCATCAACGGGATGTTGAGGGGACTCTGGAGTCTGTACGAATGCTTCTAGATCGGTTACTAGGTTGGAGTGACCGATGATGGGTGGTGGGATGTGTATCCGGAGGTGATTCAGGACTGTCTGAGGGTGCCACGCGAGTTTTCGATCGATCGCGATCAGGGTGGCTATCTTGACGGATAGGGGTCGGGCACATGAGCTCGCAGGGGATGAGGAGTTGCTAGAGGAGGAGCTAGGGTAGGAATCGGAGGAAACTGATGCAGGCAGTGACGCAGGGTATGAATCTCATTAGGGAGTGCAGGGGACTCCCCCCGATTTTGTAGCTACGACATGTATTCTATGAGGCATATGGATGTATAGATTTTTTTTGTATAGCTGAGTATGGGGGGTAATCAGGACATGTGTAGCATATTGACATTTATATATATATATATATATATATATGCACATGTATGCATCTTTTTACGATGATGATTTAGTGTACACATGTGGATGCGCTTATGGTTTGTTATATGTTTGTACTGCACATGGATGCAAGTAGTGTAGGATGATGGGCACATGGATGCCCCTTGTGTATTTTATGTGATGCAACATGATGTATGTAGGATTAGGCACGTGGATGCCCCTGTATAGTAATGTGGTTTTATTTTTATTGCACATGGATGCAAATGTTTATGTGGTGATAGGCACGTGGATGCCCCTTGCAATCTTTTTGGGTTTTTATATATTTTTGATGAGACATTATGGGATGATGATGCATGATGGAGGTTTTACATGGTGTGATTGATGTACCAATCTAGGATGTTGTTAGCCATTTGATCTGCGACACTATTTTGAGCTCTTGGGACGTGGGTGAATGTTATGGATTCAAATTGTCAGCTGAGTTGTTTTGTGCGCAGGAATTTTCTAAAGAGGCATGGATCACGTACCTGGTAGCAGTTTTTGAGCTGGGAGACAAGTAGCTGGGAGTCAAGGAACACATGGAGGTGACATATGCCCATCTGGAGGGCAGCAGTCAGGAGACTGGTCACAACATCATACTTCGCCTGGTTATTGGTAGCAGTGCCTATACATATTCCATCAAGGTGAATCAAATCATGTGAAGGGGAATATAAGACCCATGCTACAGAAGCCACATTGGGAGACCAGTGGCTTGTTCCATCGGCAAATCCAATGTAATGAGGTGGGAGATGGTCCATCTGTGGTCATGCAAAAATGATGAATGTAAGATTGCAGTAAAAAAGGTGAAAAACAAAAAGAGAGCAAACTATACAATACGGACCAATAGGGTCATGGGTTTATTTAGGCATAAAAGCATTTAAGATACAACCCATTATGAGGGTTGCGCAAAGGGTGACCTTTTGAGTCAGTTAAAATGTATTCCCCATTGGCGAGGCAGGTCTGCATGATGTAAGGGCCTTGCCACATGGATTCAAACTTGCCTTTACCAGTTTTGTCGTGGGCTTGGTCATAGGAGAGGATGAGGTCCCCTTCATGGAAAGTTCGAGGGTGTACATGTTTGTCATAAGCAGCTTTGGAACGGTTCTTGGCGGCTTCAATGGTCTGGAGAGTGGCATGACGGTCTTCATCAGCTTGTTCTAGTGATAGTAGATGTTGCTCAAGTGGGGAGGTGTCTGGGAGAAGCTCGACGGTGATGTGTAAGGCAGGTATCTGACACTCGATGTGGAGGACAGACTCTACACCGTGAACTAAATGAAACGGGGTAAAATCGGTGGCGGTTTTGGTGGATGTACGGTAAGCCAATAAGGCAGGGAATAACATGTGGTGCCAATTGGACTTATGCCGGTCAACAATGTATTGGAGGATGGTTTTTAGAATTTTGTTAATGGCCTCTACTTGGTCGTTCCCTTTGGGATAGTAAGTAGAGGAATACTGATGTTCGAACTTTAGTAGGGTGGATAACTCACGCCAAAGGGAATCTTGGAAGTGTGAACCATGGTCTGAGACCAACTGTTTGGGGACCCCGAATCGAGTGATAACGTGGTTGAAAATGAAACGGGCAGTGGTGTCAGCTGTAAAATTGAAGGTGGGCATGGCTTCAGCCCATTTGGTGAAGTAATCGATGGCGACAATGATGTATTTATGGTCGTTGGTGGATGGGGGTTTACATTCCATGAAGTCGATGGCCCACTTACAAAAGGGACCAACAGTGACGACTGGGTGTAACGGAGTGGGTGGTGTCCGGGCCTTGGGGGAAAAAAGTTGGCAATTATGGCAATGTTTGACCGCTGTGATGCAGTCGGTAAAGAGTGTGGGCCAAAAGTATCCAGCGCAGATGACCTTTTGGATAGTGGCCATTCCAGAGAAATGGCTGCCGCAGGCACCGCTATGATAGTCATTGAGGACGTGTTTGGCTTCCTCGTGTGTAAGGCAACAATGGAGGATCATGTCAACCCCTCGTTGGTAAAGGACATCGGCTAAGAGGAGATATCGAGAGGCCTAGTGATGGATACGATGACGTCCATCACAACTGATGTTAGGTCTGAACTTCTACGTGCAAAGGTATAACAAAATATCACAGTACCTTGGGTCATCAAATGAGATGATGAACAAGTGATTGTCAGGTAACTCATCGGAGATTTGTGGAGACAGCAGAAAGGAGGGGAGATCGGTGATGAGCTGGGCAAGCGCAAGGGCTTTAGTGCTCTTAGGGGTTCGAAAAGTGAGGTCATATTCCTGGAGGATAATTACCCATTTAGCAATGCGACCTTGCAGGAGCCACTGGTTTAAGAGATAGACCATGGGGTTGGAGTCGGCGACAACTGTGGTATGACTGAGCAAAATGTAGTGTCGCAATTTTTGGACGGAAAAGACCACAGCAAGGGCTAGTCTTTCCTAATATGGGTAACATAGGGGTGGTCCAGACAAGGTCTGGCTGATGTAATAAATGACATGCTCCTGACGAGTGGCGTCTTCTTAAACAAGGACTCCAGACACGGTGTAATCGGATGCTGAGACGTAAAGGATGAAGTCCTGAGAGAAATCCGAAAGGGAAATTAAAGGGGCTTGTGTGAGAGCTTTCTTGAGGGCTTCGAATGCAGCTTCTACCTGCCCAAACAAAGGGTATGTGGGTACAAAGCAGATGTAAGAAACCATGAATGGTGGTGGCATAATCAGGAATGAAGCGACGGAGGAAATTAGATCGCCCCTGCAGACTCTGGAGCTGTCGAAGCGTGTGAGGAGAGGGAAGGTCTAAGATGGCTTGGACTTTCAGGGGATCAACAACAATTCCTTTCTGGGAAACAATGAAACCCAACAACCGGCCTACTGGAATGCAAAAGACACACTTGTGTGGGTTCAAGCGGATTTGATATTTGCAACAACGCAGGAAAACTTGCCGGAGGTCGTGAAGGTGGTCTGATCGTTTCCGGGAATGAGCTGTAAGTTCGTCAAGATAGACTAGCAGGATATGGACCAAGTCATGAAAATAACAGGTCATGGCCCGGTGGAAGGTGGCACCAGCATTTTTGAGGCCGAAAGGCATGACGTGATAGGAAAAAGTGCCCCAGGGGGTGGTAAAGGCAGTCTTGTACTGATCCTCCTTACGAATCTGAATCTGGTTGTGTCTGAAAAAACCATCCATGAAAGATAGGACTTCATGTCCTGCACACGCATCGATGAGTTGCTCAATAAATGGCGTGGGGAAGTTGTCTTTGGGACAGGCTCAGTTTAAATCGCGGAAGTCAGTACATACTCTAATGGTTCCTTATTTTTTGTTAATAGGGATAGGGTTTGAAACCCAGGTGGTATATGCGATAGGATAAATGAAGCCTGCTTTGCGAAGTTTCTCAACCTATGCTTTAACAGCGGGGAGCTTTAAAGGATGAATGGGGCGTTGTTTCTCGCGAACGGGGGGTACATCAAGCCATGTGTCAATGTGGTGCTCTATAATAGCAGGGTCGAGACCAGGCATTTTAGTATAGGACCAGGAAAAGATGTCACGGAACTCTTGGAAAAGTTTTTTGTACTCCCCAATCTCATACTCACTGCAGGAGGCTCCTAAGGTAATGATTTCAAGAGCACCAGGTGGGTCAGAGATATCTATGTGGATGACGGGTGAGATGTTGGCCATGTTACCTTCCTCAAAGGCATCAGGAGTAGGAATAGGATCCTTAAACCAGTCGACTTTGGTGGGAAGGAAATCTTTGGACTCAACGGCGAATTCGGTAGTTGTCGTAGAGGAGGAGGAGGATTCTTCTGGGAGGAAATAGGAACGATGGTGCATGTTGTCCCAGGGATAATCCGGGGCAATGAGAGCCTCTAGAATCTCCTCATCATTGCAGAAAATTTGAGTTGTCAAATCGGTTGACGAGGGAGTGGTAATCGAAGAGATCATATAAATGGTGTTAATCTCTCCGAAGGTGGGTGATACGGGAGGGTGGATCTCTTCAAATGTGGGGGGTGCCTTCTCAAGGTCCAAATTATTCATCTCGTAGAGAGCTGCTCTATAATCTGGGAGATCAGGACAGTGATGTGAGTAATGGCCGTAAATACCGCATATTGCACAAGCGTGGTTGGTACGCAGTGATTTATCACAAGGGTTAGGGGTTGGATCGAGTTCAACAACCGGGATGTTGGGGTCATCGTCAAGCATTTGCATGTGTTCCTGTAATGCAGGTAATTGTCGACATTAATGAGTCGGATGGACTAAATCATCACACAATGAGCATTTGGGGGGAGCACGAAACACGGGGGGGGGGGGGGGGGGGGGGGGTTAATTGTATTGGGAGGGGGTACTGCAGTGTATGGTTGTGGGCCTCTGCCCCCGGTGGGATTGATAAGAGGAGGGGGATTCATAGATGATGAAGGGGTATTGACACCGGGAGGTGGTTGACTAGTCGTGGCAATGGGTTGCACCGGTTGTAAGATGACGTTTGGTGTCGGTGGGGGAATGAGAGGCGAAATATACCACACGGGTAATCCTAAGGTCAACTCGGGGAGGCTGAGAGTAGCCATAACTGGGGCGCTTACTACTCCCGAGGCAGGGAATAAGAAGGGGATTGTGTGGATGGGTGTAACACCAATGTGACTATGTACCAATGGTGGTTTGGGTAACAAGGGCAGTTGATTGTTGGGTGTTTGCGTATTGTGGGAAAGGGTACATAGGTCAGATACTTCGGTCGTCGGTGACGGGGGGTGGAATGGATTGGAATGTTGAAGTCATCGGTGTATCTGAGTAAATTTTGGGTCCCACGGAGGAAATGAGCGAGGCAGTGGAACCAAAAACAGGTTGTTCAACCATGGGGAGAACATTTTTGGGTGCAGCGGGGGCATTGGGATTGTAATAGGTGAGTTGTTCGACCTTGACCAAGCGTCCATCATGGGGGAACATCATGGTATGAAAAATAGATGAGGAAACCGCCCGCATGGCATACATGTAGCTGTGGCCAAGTAAGAGGCTATAATCAAGTTGGGCATTGATGACCTCTATGTCAATGAGCACGGTTTTTCCAGCCAACTGGACGGGGACATTAGCTAAGAGACCTTGGGGTTGAGCCGAACGGTCGTCGTAGGCTCGCAATGCAATGGTGGACTGCTGGAGAGTAAGGTATCCCAACTTCTGCCAAACGAATGTGGACATAACACATGTAGAGGCACCTTCATCGATAATGCACCAATGGATGATAAGATTATGAATCGAAATAGAAACTTGGAACGCTAAAGTGGAAGGCGAGCGTGGTTCGGATTGGTCAAAATTGAAGGCCATCAGTTGTGAATCATTTGGGTCAATAGTACCAATGGCAAAGAGCAAAGTCTTGCACTGTGAAGGACAGTTTTTTAAGACTTCTAATGCAGACATGGCTGCGAAGATTAGGCTAAGTCATCTACAATGTTGTAATTTGACGTAGCCCAAGCATTGAGATTATTGTTGATGCGACGAAGTGGGAAGCGAGGTGCTTTAGAGGCACCATCTAGTGGAGCCGGAGGTATACGTAACGTTTGATCAGTGGGATGAGCGTTAGTGCTTTTGTCGGTGGGAGAGGCTTCAGGGGTGGAGCCACATTGGTTCTGACGGGTTTGGAGGTTAACATTAGCTGATGACATCATTAAAAAATGGTGGGTTCCTGAGTCTAACATGGGCTGATCAGGAGTGGCATAAGTGATCTGTTGTTGTGGTGGCGTGTTTCCTTGAGGGGGAGCCAACGGCTGAGTGTTCACTACACCTTGGGTTGGTAAGGGGTTTTGCAGCACCAAAGGTTGATGCTGAGGTTGTGGGGGGTTGAGTGGTGCCAGAGGAGCCACGTGCCCTTGGTGATGGCCATCATCAGTCCAGAGTTGCCGAGATCGCTCCAGATGTGGGCAAGCATGTGTATAGTGGCCATAGACCCCGCAAATAGAACAAGGATGGTTTGTTCGTAGATTAGGATTTTTGTCCTGCTTGGGCGGCCGATCAGGGTTCTGGTTGGCAGGGGCTGCGTTATTGTTGTTTGGGGGATTGGGAGGTTGATCGCCTTGGTCTGGAGGGGGGTTTTTCCCACGGTTACAGCCTTTTCCATGGTTTTGTTGGCCTTGTTGGCGCTGGTTGTTTTGGTTCTGCTGCGGATTCTGTTGGGCATACACTTGCCCTTGGGTAGTAGGTGGGTTTTGGGGTTGTGCAGGTGTGGGAGCAGGCTGTGGTGGATAATAAGTAGGTGGAGGCTGCGCAGGTACTGAACCTTGTGGGGGTTGCTGATACATTTGCGGAATGGGTTGTGGGTTTGCCGCAGGGGTTTCTTGTGGCAGGTAATAAGCAGGTTGGGCTTGAGAGGACACAGGAGCTGGTGCAGCCTGTGGGTGGTAATATGGCTGAGGTGCGACTAAGGGGGTGTAAGCGGGGGATGCATGACCAAAGCACTGAGGTGGACAGGAGGGTCTTTGGTAATGGTGGTGATGTGTCATGGGAGCATACAAATTGGTTGCTCTGGATTGAGATGTAGCCTGCGAAAGGTCGGGGCCATGGCTAGGACGTGCTATGGAAAAGGGTTGGGGATGCGAGGGTAACATGGCTAATGATGTCGTCTGCGGCATGGGATGCCCCCGGCACATTATGTTGGGAGGAATTGCCGCGAGGGGCATCAGGTATGATGGTATATAGATAACCCGACTGGGTGTAAATGAGGTCAAATTGCTGGGCTTTGAGGATGGCCTCTTCTTCAGACTGGGCTCGTTCGGATGCCACATCTTTGGCAATGACAGGAAGGAGGGATTTTAGAAACCAATCTAAGAAGATACGGTCGTCTAGCTTGATTTTGCAGAGGCTGTGGCGTCGATGCCACTCATGAATTTGGTCAGTGATGTGCGTAGCCGTGTTCTGTCTGCAAGACAATAGGATCTCAACTCCCGCGTCATAGTGGACAGGTAACTGAAAGAACTACAAGAAATTCGAGCCAAGGGAGGTAAACGTGGCATGGGTCCCATGGGGCTGCTCGATGTACCACTTAGCTGCAGAGCCAGTGAGGGTGCGTTGTAACAGACGGAGGCAGACAGAGTCATCCACTATGGAGTTGGAGGAACACCATACATGGAAGGACATAATATGGTTTTGGGGGTCCTCACCTGCCTTTCCCTCAAACTTAGGGATGTCGGAGGGAAGCTTGGTGGGAATGTGAGGCCATGCAGTGTCATGTCTGATGGGATTGTTAGTCAGTCTAGCTAGGTCAGAAAGGTTGAGGCTGGCCATGAATGGAAAACTAGTAGAAGGATGTGACATACTAGTGGGTGTGACCGTGTTGGGGCCAATGCCCCCAAGTGGAGGGGATGGGTTCGGGATGTTTCCCCCAAGTGGAGGGACGAAAGTGTTATGGGACAGTCCTGCACCACCAAGGGTAGTGTGAGTCACTGATGGAGTGGCGATAGGTATGCCAGCTATTGGAATGGGTGCAGTGATCGAAATGGTAGATGTGGGCCCCATCGAGGGCATACCCAAAGCAGGTGTGGTAGCTGGTGTGGTGGTGGATGCTCCACCAATGGTTCCTACAAAGAAAGGGGTGTACGTCACGCCAACCATGGGGCTGGTCGGTGTAGTGTAAATGGGGTTCTCGGAATCTGCCTCAGAATTAGAGGTAAAATAAGGGGCGTCTAGCTCGGGTGACGGAGTTCTATGCTGTTGACGAGTGGAGTCAAGTGACAAGGCTCGAGATCTATGATGAGTGGTATCAAGTGATGAAGATCTATGTCTATGACGGGTGGTGTCAAGTGAACCGTGTTATGGGGGCTCGCCTCGGAGGCGCCGAGAATGTCTTGGGGACTCAATGGTGACAGATGGTGCCAAATATCTGGTGGTTGTGTTGAGTGAAAAACAGCTCAAAAAACCTAATGCAACCGAGTGTGCAGAAGGAGAGCTCAAAAAATATGGCACTCAGGCCAACAACCAACTCAAAACACTTACTGTAACAGTTGTGCTACAATAAGTGAAGTATCAACAGAAATGGTCAGAATACCAACAAGTAGCAGGTTTCCTAAAAAATAAAAATAGTGGACTTGCTAGACCAAAAGGAGGTAAGGGAGCATGCAAACACCTAACTAAATAGTATTCTGACTCAACTAGACATATCCTCTACAAGGTGATGAAATCCAAGTCAGACAATATGGATAGTAGAGCCAAGTGGCTAAATATATCCCCCTACTGGGAGGGACACCGGGTAGTCAATCCTAGAAGAAAGGCAACTAAGATACCCCGTTCATGACACGTCCAGAAAAGGTGAATCTGCCGTTTGTTTCTATCACCGTGGTATCCCCATACGGGTGATACCCCGAGAACTACAAAAGGTAGCCTTCGGTTACTGAATGGATTGCGGTATTCCAGTCAGGCCTCCAGAACCACTCTGGCGATTTCAACCCTCCTAGGGGAGAGGCCCTCTGATGAACTGGTTGTGACCATGCCAAAAAATACTAGGGGATTTTGGTTCCCTAATGGACAACAACTATGTCTCAAGTGTAAGCAACCGAGGGGTGTTATTTGGATGCCTATCCCCCCGATCCTACCTAACTACAAAACTTCTTATGTGTTCCCCAAGTGGGGTTAGAATGTTGGTTGTGTTAAGTAGTATTTTAGGGCTCACTTGAATTAGGTGACGGATTGTGTGCGTGTGAGATGATGAACCCAAGTAAAAGTGCCACGGGGTGGGCAACTTACTAACTAAAAATAACAATACAGAATTTAAACTTTGAAATGCAAAATTTTCTCTTTTTCAATTAAAATGCTGAAATTTAAAAAATATTATGTAAATGGAACAGAAATAATACTGCAGAAAAGGATGTAGGGAAGAATGGCTATAGGTAGGACAGATGGTTGTGCAAGTGCATAAAATATTGCAGCAAAGTGTTGGGTTCAAAACAGTGAAAAAAGTGCAGAAAACAGACCGCAGGTCTGTGTCAAATCTGGGCGGTTGAACCGCGAGAAACAGCTCAACAGTCATGGACAGGTTGCGGGATTTTGGCCGAAAGGCACAGTCAGACCATGGGAAATAGGTCGAAAGCCGCAGGTGGGTTGCAGGAAAATGGCTGAAAGTTGCAAGCAGGACGCCAGAAAAACGCTGAAAGACGCAGGCGAGTTACAGAAAAATTGCTAAAAGTCGCAAGCGGGACACGGGAAAAAGGCCGAAAGATGTAGGCGGGTTGCAAAAAATGGCTGAAAGCCTCAAGCGGGCCACAGAAAAATGGGTTGACAGCCGCTGTTGGATCGCAGCAAATAAGCTGATAGCCGCGGTCAGATCGCAGGTAACAGACTGAAAACCGCTGGTAGGTCACCGTAAATAGTCTAAGAGCCATGGTCGAATCATAGGTAAATGTCTGAAAGACGTGGTAGGAACACAACTGCGGGGGTAAAAGACACGGTTTACGGCAGCCGAAAGGGACAATCGAAGGGAAAAAACAGTAAAACATTGCAGAAAATTGAAAACGTTTGAAACTTTAAAACTATAACCAGAAATTCAAAGGAACACAAGGGGAGTCGCCAAAACTGTAGCTAGTGTTTTCACCCTAGCTTGTGGAAATGAGCACCTACCAAGGAGAAGGGACTCCTTAGTAGCAGTTTAGAAAAACATTAAATGAAAGACAATACAGTAAAATGATAATTATTCTAAACAGGTGCATAAAACAGAAAAGACAAGATAATAAAAAGGGTTTTTGTATTGATTATACCTCCAATGTGAAGGTTGGTGGAGCTCTTGTAGCAGTCCAGGAGGGTTGCTTCCAAGCTTCCAACTTTGCTCCTTTCTCTTTCTCCAAACGGTTGGAAATGGGCCAAAAGGGGCACTCAAGGGTGAGCTAGGGTTTCAAGAGTGATTTTGGCAGAGTAAGGGTGTATTTGACTGTGGATATGAAATGAGGGGCCTCCATCACCTATTTATAGGTTTTTAGTGGTGGAGTGCTGGCCCATGGTTTTGGGAACCATATGGTTTAGGTGAGTTGTGTAGGGTTTTTTCCTCTTTTTCCTCTTTTTTTTATATTTTTTATTCCCTTTTTAGAGGGTTTTTGCTATTTTGGAGGAATTTTGGATTATTTTGGGGGAAAAAAAAGGGTTTTTTGGCCTTTTGGAGGCTTTTTTAATGGTTTGGTGGCCTTTTGGAGGCTTTTTTAATGGTTTGGTGTCCTTTTGGAGGCTTTTATGGTAGGAAATGTGGACAAATGAGTCATGTAATGGGGAGATGAGGTAGTGAGCACTTTTTGGGTGTTAACAATCACTAGACAAGTATTTCCTCAGTGGTTCATTCAAAACACCTCCAAAGCTAGTCACACCTCCAAAACCTATTGAAGAGGTCAATACTAACATTTAATTTGATGATGAAGATACTGCATACATTGTCTGCGAAGGTGAATTGATAAGTTCCCTGGACGAGTTAAAGAAGTCTAAGAAGAAGAATAAGCTATTGCAGGAACAACTATCAAATTATGAAGAATAGGACAAGTCATGTTAGGAATCTATTGGTGCAGATATGTGTGAAAGGTTAACCATCTATGAAACTCAACTGCATTTCCCACAGGAAAAGGTTCTATTAATTGAGATAGATAAATCTGCATTGAGAGCTTCACTGGAGGAATTAGCGTAGAAAATTAGGATGATGACAAGTCGACTTGAGGAAAAGGATAAAGAGATATCTTGTCTAGAAGTCAAGTTGATTGAGATAAAGGGAAGAGACAAGTTCACATATGCACACAATCAGGAAGTGAGAAGACAAAATCTGAAGATGAAGTGAAGAACAAGTTGAAAGATAACACATCAATACTGAATAGGATTCAGAAAGATAAGAGACCACTAGAGGAAAAAACTGGACTAGGTTATGTAAAGAAATCTATGAAGATATGTGAAAGAGAACGTTGTTGAAGTCAAGATAAGACTTTCAGGTATGATGGTTCCTTCAACTATAACTTTGCTCAATATACTAATCAAATAAAGGTCAATGGGGTGAAATGTGCAAGATGCAACTGTTTTGGCCTTATTGCAAAATATTGTCAAAGTGTGAGATGTTATGTATACGGCTATTTTGGACACAAAGCTATGTACTGTCGAAGAGCAGTAAAATTTCCAGATGAATATTTTTGTGCAAACGCTATTACACTCAAAGAGACTTCAATGGAAAATATCCAGAACATAATCAAAATAGAAGTACGCACAACAAGTCTTGGGTCAGAAATATCCTCAGAAGTGCATTGAAGATACAGATAATCTAGGCGCGGTAAGAAATTCTTGCTTCTCTAGCTAGTCCCATAAGGACTATGGGAGACCCTTGAGTTAAACACGATGCATCTGAAGGAAATCAATGGGATGTTAGTTAGGAGTGTAGTTAAGAATGCATGATGTGTGGTTAAAATGTGTTTGAAGTTAGAATATGATCGCACGTGATTGTATGTCAAGTTGATTATTTTGTAGAAAGGGAAAATTGTATACACACATTAAGTGGTTATATATTTACACTGCATATGATACATTATGGAATAAAGAAGCATCACATTGAGATCAGTAGCACAAATACAAGAAGAAAATATTTAAATGAAGAATCAAATAATGCTGAAAGATATGAGTCTGCACAAAACAGGTATTTTCATTATATTCATATTGGGCATGATTACAAAAATTCCATGTGTAAAAGACTCCATGTCGAAGCAAAGAATGGCATATACAACAAGAGGAAAAATTGAGAAAATATCGAAGCATTCTACAGTAGCAGTTCGAGATCGAGTTCATATTTTGGTAGGTTTGCAAGATGTACCTCCACATCCACTAGAACCATGGATGTACATTCAGAAGCAGGGTGCAGAGGAAAAAGTTGCAGAGTGGCAAATGACAATGGTCCAGCATGTTGAGGTTGAAGACAAGACAATTTATCCAGAATCTACTACTGTTGACGCTCCCTGATGAGTTAGAAGGGTCAATTGCTCAAAATGTCCATGATTTATCTAAGACTGAGAATATTTGTGAAGAATCTGGTTGTCCTGCACTTGTTGCTTCTAGGAACCCATGTTAGTTCTCAAGCACAAAAACTCAGTCTGCTGAGTCTGAATGGAAAGACACACATTCTCAAGGGAAATGTTTACTTTGTGATAAAAGGAATCCACAAGAAGGAATAGAAATAACTAGAGGTTGAATCAGACAACAAATGCCAGATGGCAATGCGATATGGAAATGCAAGGATGCAAGAAGTGATGAATCAGACATTTCTCACATATATCTTATATAATCCATTAAAGTAGGTTTGTGTGCATGCATTTAGTTGATGAGATAGTAATTCATTGTCACACAACATCAAAGAAGGTGGTGGAGTCGCCAAAATTAAATGCCCAACTTAATGAGTTTTTGGAAATAGTACAAAAATGTGGAAATTTGATTCATTGCTCCATATGATAAAGAATGTTTCCTCAAAAGGATAGAGTACGGAAGCGGAACGTCATAGTTTCCACACAAAGTGAATGGCATGTCCACCTTTATGCCAAGTTGGACGATAAGTGAAAAACGTGCCATATCTTTGGTTGTCTTAGCCAAGGATGCAAGAACATTCAATGCGACAAAGCCCCATGACAGTGCAGTAAATGCGGTAGGTGAAGCAGTTAGGCGCATGAAATATAATGCAAAATCAGTAAAGGACTAACTTAGGCACTGTGTAGTGGGTAAGTAAGGAAGCCACCATGATAACTACGCAAGGAATGCCGAAGTATTGTGACAGGAATATGATATCAAGGTAAAATAATAATGTAACATGTTTTTTCAGAAAAGAAATCAAAGGTAATTATGAAAAGATATCAGCACAGAAGTTGTGCAAATCAACGAAGCACAAAGATAGAGGGAGTTAATTTAATTTTGTTTAATTTCATTTTTTCTGGGTGGGGGGGGGTTTCAATTTTCTTTTAAAAAATTTAATTTTTTTAGTTCTATACTTAAAATAGCTGAAAATGTGTTAAACTGGGTAGAAATATCTTTATTTTCTCATTTTCGACCATTTTTCCCATTGAAATGAAGTACTTAAAAGAAAAGTTAAAAAACTAACTTCATATATATATAACTAGCTTCTAAAAGTTAAAAAATCGAAAATGTATGTATTTTTTCATTACAAATAGATACTAAATGTATATTTCTTTGTCAAATTTGAAAAAACACATTTGTAAATAAAAATTATAGTTTTTTTATGACCAAGATGTTTCAAAATCGCAAAAACGTGGCTCAAAATGAAAAATGGTGCTACCAATGTACACACTTTTTGAAATGGATGTAAAAACAACTACGAAAATTGACCCCCCCAAAAAATAGAACAGTGACGAGTTCTCATCAAGTTTTATAACTTGTTTACAGTCTTCCCTACAGTCCTAGAGTTACTATGCTCATAGAGTTGACAACAAATGTAATCAAATATAATGAATTTGGAGCATTAAAACAATTGAGTTGTTGTGTGGATGTTGAACAAGCTCAATGATGTGCAAACATATGGAGGTCTATGGCTAATATGAAATATTTTCTTTTAAGATTTTGTTTCAAGGTAAGTCTTTTGTTCCATGTACATATGTATGTAAACCAATGTCTTTCAATATAAAGAAAGCATAGCTACTTTTGATTTGTCTATGAACAAATTTCATTACTTGCCAATACAAGTTCTGTTGGTTATAAAAGAAATGATTTCTTCATATTGCAACTTTTTTTCTTTCTGTTTTTGAAATTTCTTCTATATGGGTTTTTGGTTTTTTAACTAACCCATATTAATAAAACATTGCTTGTTAAAGTATATAGAGTAGAACAATGCAAATATTGTCACTATATTAAGGAATTCTTTAAATCAATAATCAAATTTTGATGTACTATTACATTTTCAAATAAAAAGAATAATTTGTTTTTACATGTCAGCATTGAAGGATTCAATATCTCAACGCCCTTAAAAGTAAAATGAGCCCTTACCCTTCAAATTTGATTCCTGATAGTGATTAAATAATTTTTGAATCCATATCCATTAAATTCGGATGAAGAAATGAAAGTGAAATTCATATCCATGAACTATACTTAGGGAGCAATACAAGTCATCCTTAATATGAAAATATATAAAAGACAATATTTAACATTTATCCATAAATGTACAATGTCAGTGAGCGATCAATACAACTGTAAATTTATATTAAAAAAAATTCACCCAAGGTGCTACAATGAAAATTTCTACATGGAGGGCGACTACGCTCTTTTAATCCTGGATTAGGGATGGATAGCAAGGATGTAATGGTTTGGCATAAATCCTAAAAAAGATTCGTCAAGCACATACATCTGATGGCCAAGATTTACCCTTGGCAAACAGCATACTGAACAGTTGGCAAACAACATACTGAACAGTTATTTGTTAATCAAGTTCTAGGGCACCGTTTTTTTTTGGTTAATCCACCTTTTAATGGTTAATCCTAGCCTCTTGCCATGCAGGAGAAGGTTAAATGAATCATTACTTGGTTAAATGAATGGTTTTAATGGCTGAAATGAATCGTTTGTGGTCTGGCTGCTGCTTAATGTGCTGTTTTAATGGCTGAAATGAATCGTTTGTGGTCTGGCTGCTGCTTAATGTGTAGAGCAATAGTTTTCTTCATATTATTAGTTTTCTTTATATTGAGCAGTGCGAGCTTCTGGCTTGTTTATGGTTTGGATTATCAGTTTTCTTTATATTGAGTAGTGCCCACTTCTAGGATCAGAGTGTTTCAGGGATTGCATAATGAGAAGCACATTGGACAACTGGGATTCAGTAGACCTTTTTGCCACCAAACCGTTCTAAGTTTCGTGATGATCTATGTTTCAGGGATTACAAATACATGGCGCATTGAAGACCTCACTCTTGAAGAATATCATTCCATAGGATTCTAAGCCGATGGCCTGGAGGTAAGACTGCACAGATTCGTCGAGTTCACCATTCACATAAATTTTCTTATGGATAACAGTCCGTAAATACCCACATGTTGAATTCTGCTGCCAATTCTGTTATTTTCATGGGCGAGGTCAACATGTTCAAAGTGTTAGTTATATTGATATACTGATATAAAAAAATATGGTGATGATGGCCCTTTATTCACCCGAATGTGAACATTATAATAATATACGCCATTGTTGACCACTTTAAGGTTCCTAATCCTGTGGATTGTTTAAATATTATACCCAACATATATAAAAGATTGGAAATTATGGCTGAAATATGTCATATCTTGAGTTACAGTCATGATAATGAATTTAAATCTGTGTTTTAGTTCTCGTCTCTGATATTTGTCCAAGCATTTAAAAAGGATGTATCTATTGTAGTTCGCGCTGTGAAAATCTTACATGGGCCATGTCCATTCCAGAAATGATGCAGTGAAATAAGATGAAAAAAATTAAACCACGAAAAATTTGTCAAGATATCCAAAAACTGTAGACCATGACGTTACCTGAATCTTAAATCCATGTTTTGAAGGCCAAGGAAGAGACGTGAGCTTGGGATTTCATAGGAGGATTATTGTGAAGGAATTATTGTGTTTCTTTTACAGTGATTGCAGGTAATTACTGTGAAGGAATTCTGTCAATACACCAGGAAGAGAGGCAATAAAAAAAACACACAGTAGCATTGGATGAGAGATGGATCGCGGAGGTCATTAATGTGGTGAATCTGCATCATGTCTAAAGTACACAACATTAAAATATATAACGCTGAATACCAAATGTAACGTTGAATAACAAAAGCATGGGATGAACACCTTAATGGGAGAATTACACCTTAATGCATTACAATTACTCACAGAAGTTACAATTTCTCACATGAATGACACCTTCTCTATGACAGTATTTGCCAAAGATATACCCCACGGGCTTGCATGACATGTAGTTTTGGCGATGGGAATTGGCACCTAATCTTGGTGCGATGGTGTATTAAATCAAGTCTGCAATTTAATTTGACTCTGTCATTACCTTGGATGGACATGGCACTCGAATAAGCTATTTTATTCATTGCCTATGGGTAACATTTGGCTTGAAGAATCTCTATGTAAACAGGGCGAGTTAATTCTCTTTTTAGACAGACCTTTTTAACAATTTCTTTGATTTTATGTTCCTATTTAATGTTGTTAATAAGTTTTATTTGTCCTTTGCAACAATGTTACATTGCATCTTCATGAAGGATTAATGGGTCCGTATCCATTTGCTTACCCAGAAAGAAAGATTATTATTCTGGGTGATTTTGAGGACTTTCAGGATGATTCCGATTATGATATGCACTTCACTTCTTGGTTAAGTAGGAAGTTCAAGATTTATTTTTTTGAGCTGCTCAAAGAGAGAGAAACAACAGGAAAACATTTCCTGTCCAAAGAAATATCCTTATTGGAAGATGCACAGGTCATCTCTCTTCTGAACTTTTTACCGCATTCTGCCTTTGTGACTTTGTTGAAGAATCGGATTGAATCTATCTATGAGCTAACCAGAGACTTATCCATCGATGTCTGCGAGTATCTGGACAAAGTCATGTCGTGTGATAGATATTCAAACAGGAAGCTACCCAAGCTTCAATCTGCTTGAAGGAAAGCTTTTCAAGCTCTAATTTACATGAAAAAAATTGAATGCATTCACTACTTTGAAAAGATGATGGAGATGGATAAAAGTATAGTTCTCACTATGAGTCCGAACTACTTGGCAACACTGTGGTCCCTGCAAGAAAAGAAGAAAAAATTCATGACTTCCATCGAAGGAAAATGGTCACGCATTAGCATCGAAGGTATGGGAGAAATTAATTTGATGGAAGTGCCAAAGGAAAGTGTCCTTCTGGGAGATGCATTCGAGTTGAATATCATCCTGATTGCTTATTGGAATGTGGTAATTAGAACAACGCTGGGGGATCAATTCCCTCTCCATCTTCGGTTCATTTCACAGAAGTTGGTTAAAAATGAAGTTGGGATGAGTAATATTTATTTAGACAAAGATACATAATTTAGAAAAATAAGTGTAGATTTATTCAATTATTTATAGGATTAAATAATGAAGTGTAAATTTTATTATTATTTAATATAGATTTCACCCATGGCTATGGCAGAGATATTGATAAATTTCAATCATCTTGCATACATATATGTTGATATGCGTTCCTTGGTTTAATTTTTTATGGTTGATTGTCATTCGGTTCATTTTCAATGCTTTCTAATGTTGGGTTCGAATGGTGCTTATGCAGGTTAATGTAGAACACCCTTAGTGCATCTCTGAGCCATTATACTTGTGTAATCTCTTATGCCGTTTGTGCATTAATTTAAAGTTCACATACATGCTTATTCTCCTGTGTAATCATTTTTGTGCTAATTTTGTTTATTGTATCTTCCGTGACTAACATGTATATCGTTGTAAAAGTGTAAATAAAAATTATGTAAGTACAAGATCAAAGTTATAGATGCCATCCTACAATAAACTAATGCCACCCAATGAAGTTCCTCGCTCTTCCATTAATGCTTTATCAACCAGAGATTTATATAAAAGAAGGAAAAAAGGGATTATTGCAATTCCATGTTATTTGGTATAGGCCAACATGTACAGGTATATGGACTCGCAAATTTTAAACGAGAGGTCAAAGAGCTAAGAACCGACTAATAGTTACAAAGCTGGTTTGAACCATGTGATTAAACTTTTGTACTGCATAGTGACTTGATTTTGGTTCATGAGATAATTAAGGTAATACCAATCTAGATCCAAATCCTAGGCTCTATCAAGCACCAAGAGGGATCAAATTTCCCGAGGTACATTATTTACTTTGTATTATTAGTTTTTACTCTGTTTTATGTTGTATTGTTTTTTTATTCTTTTTACTTTTTACTACTTTGTATGTTTGTCCAAACCTCTTGTATTAATACTTTTTACTTTGTATTATTCTTTTTTACTTTGTTTTATGTTGTATTGTTTTTTTATTCTTTTTACTTTGTATTACTTTGTATGTTTCTCCATGTTTTTTTACTTTTTACTTTGTATTATTCTTTTTTATTTATGGCCGACAATATGGACAAACATGGACAAAAGTTACAAGATCTCCCTCATATTTACTTTTTACTTTGTATTATTCTTTTTTGTTTATGGCAGACAATAAGGACAAACATGGACAAACATTACAAGATCTCCGTCATATTTACTTTTTACTTTGTATTATTATTTTTTGTTTATGGCAGACAATAAGGACAAACATGGACAAACTTTACAAGATCTCCTTCATACTGGGTTGTAGAGTGCCTCTCAGCTCAACAATGGACACACTGGCTTTTCACTGCTTCTATATATACAGTAATACAATGAGTGTAATTAAAATATTTTAGCTTTTATAAGATATGTAGATGAATATGAATAAGCAATGGACTAGATATAAATTGGGTTAATATTCTTCTATGTTACATTTATTATTATTCATTATGCCACGGATATATTCATAATGTACCGGAGATGAACTAAGTTAATATTGTGGTCTGCTATTTGTTTCATGGTTTTAATGGAATCATATTTATTATGTCCCCGAAGGGGATCATATATGTTTCATGGAGTCCCTATTATTTAGTCACTAGGTCTATAAATTTTTCATCCACTTTATAGTTCTTCAATAGTTTAAAATATATTTTATTTAACAAAATTTTAAAAAATTGAATTTTTTGAATTGTTATTGGTTGCAGATTGTGATGTCATCGTCGTTTTTTCCTTCCCGGGAGGGGGTGGCGGGATGACATCACTTGGGGCACAGGGTTTCAACTTTCGTGTTATTGTCAATCATTTAATGATTATTTATAAAAGTCACTTTAGCTAGCATTGAGGTGCTATGCAATATTACTAATATAGGGTTCTCAATCCTTATTTATTATGGTTTGTGAGTTTTCCTTTCTTGATTTCATTGATGCCATCACTTATAGAGAGCCGAACAGACCCCCTAAATTTTATATAAAACCTACACCTTGGAAACAATTCGCTATGGTTTTGATAACTGTGTAGTGACAAGTTAAGCTTTCTATGATATGGTATTATGTATTTTATCCAAAGTTTTACAACCCAACAAAGATATCACTTTTTCATTTTCCTTGGGTTGATCTGGATGCATCTACTGACAGTTCTTCTGAATCACAACTCTGCATTGGTACCGTCCCTTGATTAAGTGGAAAGTTGCATGGCTCGATTAATCTGAGATCTCTGGCACTTGTTTTGAATTATGCTACAGTTCATGGTCTTGACACCTGTTCTAAATTAAGGGCACTTGCACTGAGTTGCAGTCTCGCTCTTGCCACCTACTGGCCCATGCACTCAATCACTAGCTCTTGCCACGTACACGCCAATATCCCTAAAAAATGGAGAACTCCCAAAGAAGCATATACCTATAATAAAAGTATAATCAGCTTGTTGGTTTCTTTCCAAAATAACTCGAACTATGTCAAACATAATTTTCCATGCCAAGTTCAAATCAAATTCCTCCTCGCTCTCCACCACAATTCCATCATCATTAGAAAGATTGTATTGCTTTTCATATTTTCCACCTTCATTCTGAATAGATGCATCGCCGTTAAAATTAGAATTGGCAAGGGTTTGTGATGCTTGAGGCACCTGATAGGATTTAGCTGTATTAGTGCCAGGGACTTTCACATGTTTTCGCATCTTCACCATGCACGTCACACTAGCAGAGGGAGCAATATCATAAGTTTATACTATCTTGGGGGCGAACTCATCCTCATCAAAAGGATCAATATAAGTCCTCCATACTTTTGCAAAATAGTGCACGACCATATTGATAGTATGTGGATAACTCTGGAGCAAGTTCTCCATGGTGTTTTAGCCTTATCTCCAGAGCTCTGCTCATGCAATCAAGTGCTTCCACAAATTGGAAAAAATTAAGGGCATGACAACCCTTCTTAAATAATACCTCAGCCTCCTCTTGCTCAAATATTTACATTCTGGGTGCCTCATTGATCTATTTATAATGGTCTGGAGAAGGAAGATAATTGTTGCACGTGGGCACCTGCTATTCTTCATTCCCGTCTAGGGTTTATATGAAGTAGGCAGCGCTTCATTTAAAGGAGCGACCTCCATAGCCATGACGTTTCAAATGCCTATTCGACTTGAATATGAGTATACGTTGGAGAGGCCAAATCCATTTGCTCCAGATCACAGTTGTATAATGTACCAACAAGCTTGCTCAAACTCTAAAAACTCAAAATACACAAAAACACCAAACATTTTGACATCCAAATGCTCACAGACGCAATCACAGGACAAAATATTGAACCACAGAATGTGTGAGTGAACTGAATGTGCTTAAAGCAAATCAAAGACCTCTCTTTGTAAAAAAAACAATTTTGGTTTGATCCAGTGCAGTTCTGCCTGAACTCAGACCACAAAGCTAAGACCAATTTTTCTCTTGCTGTTGATGATCATAACGCGTCCACTGGCGCACTCTCCTAGACATATATTGGGTTAGACAAATATTGGATTAGTAGGTACTTATGCCCCAAATATTAACAGTTTTCGCCATTTGAAATAAAGTAAGCTTCAAAGTTTTCACCATTTTATGCTCCTCTTTAGACTCTTCAAAGGTACTTATAATACCCATCTTCAGTTTCTACTGTAGCTTAATGTATACATGAGTATTTTTGTGATCTTGTAATAGTTAGAGAGAATAGCAATTGGGATTACTTCCAGATCAGACGCTACATATATTTTTCGTCTTCCATTTATTCAATATTTTAGATGATTTTGTTTCTTGCTATATTATAATAGTATGGTTACTAATTGCTAGTTTTGAAACGATTACTTGATTTGGCCAATCATATTACTTATGGTAATCGGATTACTTATGGTAGATGTGGACATAGAAATGGGAACAGATAACAACATCTATGGCGATGTAACAACTCCTACTCCAGGAGAATGATATAAATCATTTTGTTATATAAGTCATTTTGTTATTACTATTGCTTTGAATCAACTCTTATTGAGCAAATTCATCATAATAATGTGGTAGATGAAAGCGGCTCCATGAAATTAATGAAAACAATTTTCTTGAGGGTTTGGTAGTTTGTTGTTGGTCTTTTGTACACTAATTCTTGTGTGCTACTAAAGCATACAACATTTGGTAACATTTTAACAACGTATGCAAAGTATATGTATAGTTTCTCAACTTAAATTTTGAAATTTTGAAATTTTGAGATTGTTTTTTCCATCATTTTGTTTACTTACTCATGGCAGTTGGATCTACTGCGAGAGTCAATATATTAGGTTGCCATATTAACGATGTTTCATTTAGTTCATGATAATTTTTAACTTTGAAATTTTTTATTATCAAATACCACAACATTTTTCAGTTTTAAAATCAAATAAGAAAATATCTCAAACATTGCTATTCCATTTACCTTACTTACTTTACTTGTGTGCATGCTTTCCACCTGTTTTACCAGACTTGACTTACTGCCTTCAACCTACCTAGTTGTGCCCCACCGAACCGGGCACCCAACACCTCACCTTTATTGAATGACTTAGACCTTTACTGCTTACTTCCGACTTACCTGCGATTGAGACCTTGGCAGCTTTTCACTTGATTGCCTGACTTACCTTGGACTTACAGCAAACATCGGAAATAAGAAAATATCTTAAACAACATTTGGTTGTTTAAAGATCATTCAATGCGGCACACGAAATGATTAAATTCCAAGAATGAAAGTCCAAAAATTTATGATTTGATTGCTTCGTTTTTGCAAGGACTGCATCCATCAGCCCCTTTTTGTAGTTTATCTTTTTAATATCCCCTGTTTGGGTATACAACAATTAAGTAAGCATTTTTTTTCTTGTAGTACATTTTTACAAATGTACACTCGATATAGGCTCAATAACCAAAACTCACAAGTAAATAATGATGATAATATGCTAGCAGTAGTGGAGCAATATGCTAGTAGTAGCGGAGCATTATCTTTATTGTAACTTGATCTGTTGATAAAAGAAGCGCCTTCATGTTTGTTTTTTTGTCAAAGATTATGGTTGCTAGGATCCAAAACAAATGGGAATGCATTTATTAAATCTTATGAATCAAAACCTCCAAGCAAAGCCCTTCTTCTTACCCAGTAATTCTGATCGAGATAGGTGGGAGGTATGGAAACAGCCTATGACTGGACTATCGGAGTGAAATTCTAAACTCTATAAGAAACCCTCTGTTCTTCCTATCACACATGAGGAATATTATATCATTTTGTAATTCCTTCGCATAAAGAATCACCTTAACTAGAAGGGACTTAGCGATTTGTATTAATAAAACCATCCTAGTTCAGTGATGGCCTATCAAAGCGAGACACTCTCTCATGCTGTTCATAGGTATCCCACCTACGACAAGGATATGTACTCCATTCTGCAAGTATGTCGATAGTGGAAACATTATATCTTGGCGTGAATGAGAAGCCTACCAAGCTACATGTAGGAACTAGCTGGCGAATATATTTTAATTGGTTGGTGGGAGCCTGGGCCTATAACGTCACGCCTGAGCATAACACTGGGCAACTATACGTTGACTGATGACTTTTTTGTGGTGGATCTTGGAGACACAAACACCATCTTGGGCATTCAATGCCTAGCTTTAGAACGAAATAAGAAAAAATCTTAAACAACATTTGGTTGTCTAAAAATAAACCTAATAGTTTATGTAAATGATAAATATCACAAAATGTGTCAGTTTTAAAATGAAATAAGAAAAAATATTAAACAACATTTGGTTGTTTTGGTTGTTTAGAAATAAACCTAATAGTTTCTTTGGCCCTCATCGAATTAAATGAGTATTCACACCACATTGACTCATTTGACATCTGTCTTGTACTCGCTTTACGAGTGGCACCAAAATGCGGTTGTTGTTGGAAGTGTTAGAGACATTATCCAAATGCATATTTCCTATGATATAATCCATCTAATCATATGTTTGAATTTAAGATTGTAAAATCCATTAACATTAGAATGGAAAGTCAATTAATCGTAAAAATCACTTCATATTAATTTGACTTTTTATCAAATCAGATGAGTAAGATAGCTAGCTGTTAACAATTGCTTTGGGTAAAAATCACTTCGTACTAATTTGACTTTTTATTAAATCAGTGAATCTATAAGATAGTTAGCTGTTAACAATTGTTGAAAGCAATTGCGGGGACATTGCCACCTGGTGGCTCTTGTTAATTTAATTTTAAAACTGTTAAAATAACAATAACTATAGGTGATGAAGAGACATAAAGTTTAGATTTAAAATAATAGCAATAATTATGGGTGATGAAAAGACTTGAGATTTATATTTATGTTAATAAAATGAGTTAGAAATTTAAAATTAGGTTATTAAATAATAAATAATATTACTTATCAAACATATTTTATAATGTACAATTTGGTAATAAATAATATTACTCTTCCATAATGTAAATTTTGTAATGTAAAATGTTCTATACAGTTATTCTAATTATTAATGTTTCATATTAATAAATCATAATATATGATATTAATATAGCATTATTTGAAATATTTTAATTATTATTTTTTTATATTTATATCAAATATTAATATAACATATTTAATGTTAATATCGATACTTATTATTTTATTAATTATGTTTGAATGTGTAACATTTAATATTTGTATGAGAGATGTATTAATATTTAAAAGATATATTGATTTCTAAAATATATCAATAAATTTACCTTTTTTATTTAAAATATAATATATTAATTTTGAAAATATAAATATAATTAAGAGATGAATCTTATTTTAGCTTAATCAAATATTTCAAAAAAACAACTAATTTATTTTATATTTGGATATGTAATATTTAATAATGGTGCATACATTTCAATAATAATGTTTGGATGTATAACATTATTTCATAGATTTAAATAATTATATTTCAATTTATAACATTTAATATTTGTATGAAAGATTATTAATATCTGAAAGATATATTAGTTTACATTTAATATATAATATATAATAGTAAATTTGTATTTTTTTAATATAACCATCCACTAATATAATCGGTTTATGAAAAGATGATCAATATAGTTTAATGTGTTTATAAATAAGGTAAAAGAAAAGAATAATATTATGGATAATTTTAATGAAGCTATCTAAAAGTTTCGATGATTTAGCCCGTCGAAACAAGTTAAATCTAAAAATCAGGCAATTTGTGTTGATTAAATCATTTTTCTTAACATCTAGAGGAACTGACCTGGAAAACCCTGGGGCATCTAAATTATGCGGGATTAATGCAAGATTAATACAAGTAAGCATAGATAAACATCCACGGTACACCAAACTTACCTTTATAATAAACCATGCTACACCCAAGTTAAATATATAGTCATTCATAAAACACCATAAGCAACCACAAGGAAATGAACCCACTTTTTGGAAATTGCTTTAAATTTCATGAAAATTTTAAAATTTTATCAAGCACACCACACCATAATTTTATATATGATAAACCATGTCTCACCTAACTTAAATATATAATGGAACATAATACACAAAATTTATCCAAATTTATATAATGTCACCCACAATTTTATAACCAAAGTCAACCTAACTTAGCTTTGATTTCACCAAATTCAACAAAGTATAATCATAGTAAACCAAATTCAATCATGGTAGAGCTAAGTTACAAATATTATCAACTAAACCTTAACAATGTGACCCAAAAATTAGTAATTTTTCTTACACATAGTAACCATAAAAGTGTTTGCTATATTTGATGTTAATATGTAAAGTCATGCATACATAACCAAGTGAACGAGCATTTTGTGCCCTTCAACTCTTACCATGCTATACATTGGTCAACAACGGATTAAAGTCAACAATTGATTAAAGTGAACCAAGGATTAAACTCAACTATGGATTAAAGTCAACATGGTATAAAGTCAACATTCATTACATTCAACCTTGATTGAAATTAACATGCATTAAATCCAACATGGATTAAAGCCAACATGCTTAAAGTCAAGTACGGATTAAAGTTACAATGCTTCAACTCTGGATTAAATTCAACTATACATTACAGTACATCAACGTCACCAATGAAGCAAGCCTTATTAACTAAGATTGACTTCTACCTTGGATTGAAGTCTACCTTGAATTGAATTTAGTAATATTAATATTGTTAATGGACTGAGGTCAACCACAAATTGAAGTCAACCTTGGATGGAAGTCAACCATGGATTGAAGTCAACCTTGGATCGATGTCACCCATGGATTGAATTTAATCTTGGATTCAAGTCAACCTTGAAGTAAACCATGGATCGATGTCACCCATTGATTGAAGTTAATCTTGGATTCAAATCAACCTTGGATCAATGCCACCCATGGATTAAAGTCAATCTTGGATTTGAGTTAACCTTGAAGTCAACCATGGATCGATGTCACCCATGTCTTGAAGTTAATCTTGTATTGGAGTCAACCTTGGATTGAGGTCACCCATGGAGTGAAGTCAACCATGGTTTGAAGTCAACCTTTGATTAAAGTCAATGTTGATTTATGGATTGAAGTTAACCTTTGATTGAAGTGAACTATGAATTGAAGCCAATTATGGATTGAATTGAACCATGGATTGAAGTCAATGTTGTATTGAATTCAGCCTTTGATTGAAATCTACCATGGATTGATTGAAATCTACCTTGGATTAAATTCAACCTTCGATTGAAGTCAACCATGGAATGAAGTCAACCTTGATTGAAGCCAATCTTTCTTAAAATTTAAACATGGATTGAAGTCAACTATGGATTCAAGTCATTGTGCTTGAAGTAAACCATGGATTGAAGTCCACCTTGCTTAAATGTTAAGGATTGATTGAAGTCAATTGTGGAATTAAGTGAACCAAGGAATGAATTCAAGCATTGTATTGGAGTCAACCATCGATTGAAGTCAACCTTCAATTGCAATCAACCTTTGATTGAAGTCAACCATGGATTGAGGTCAACCTTTGATTGAAGTCAAGCTTTCCTAAAATTTAACCATGGAGTAAAGTCAAATATGGAACCAAGTCAACCTTGGCTTGGTCAACCCCGGATTGAAGTCCACCTTGCTTAAATGTCAACTATGGATTCAAGTCAAGTATGGAAAGAAGTGGACCAAGGAATGAATTCAAGCATTGGATTGGAGTCAACCATGGATTGAAGTCAACCTTCGATTGTAATCAACCATGGTTTAAAGTCAACCTTAATTAAAAGTCACCTATGGATTGAAGTCAACTATGGGTTAATGTTAATCAATCACTTGTAAAAGTATGGTTTTCGATTGAAGTCCACCATGGTTCAAATTCAAGCTTGGATTAACCTTGTTCAACATTTTCCTATGGTTGACCAAGGTAGAGTTAACCGTGGTAAACCAAATTCAATTATGGGAAACCAAAGTCAACTAAAGTCAACCACATTCAATCGTGGTTACCCATACTCTACCATGATCAGCCAAAGTCAACCATACTCATTGAAAGTCAACATAGTGAACCATGCTCTACAAAATTCATCCTAAGTAAACCATGGTCAACCATGGTTAACCAAAGTCAACCATGGCTGACTAGGTCAAACATGGTAAAAAATACTCAATCATAGTCAATTAGCCAACCAAACTCAACCATAGTGAAACAAAGTTATCTATTTTAAATTACAGTAGAACAAAGTCAACAATAGTCAACCATATTTAGTGAGTAAACCCAAGTCAACCGTACTCAAACAAAGTTACCAAAGTGAATCATGCTTCAACCATAGTAAACCAATGTTAACTATGGCCAGCTAAAGTCAACCATAGTCTAACATGGGAAACCATGGTTAACCAACGTAAACCAAAGTCAATTATGGCCACCCAAATTCAACCATAGTTGAACATGGCTAACCATGGTCAACCATAGTCAACCATGGTCAACCACAAATAACTATATCCAACCTTGTTTACCATATGGAAAATTCAAATGAGGTCAACCAATCATCAATCATGAAAAAACAATGTTAACCATGGTCAACCAAAGTTAAGTGTGGCCAACCAAAGTCAACCACATCTAACCATGGTCAACCATGATCAACCAAAGTCAACTGTGTTCATCAAAAGTCAACCATGGTAAACTTTGGACAAATAAATTCACCCACGGTCATCCATAGTTAACCAAGGTCAACCAAAAGTAACCAGAGTCAAACATGGTCAACCATAGTCAGTTAGTCAACCTAACTCAACAACATCCATCCATAGTAAACCATAGTTTACTAATGTCAATTGACTACAAAAGTCAACCGCAGTCGATGAAAAGTCTATTGCATACATACAAAGTCAACCATGCTCAACCATAGTCTACCTTAGCTAATAAAAGTCAACCATAGTCAAACAAAGTTAACCATAGTGAATCATGGTCAACCATAGTAAACCATAGTCAATTATGGCCAACCAAAGTCAACCATAGTCGAATATCGGCAACCATGGTCAACCAATGTAAACCAAAGTCATTTATTCCCAGCCACACGAAACCATAGTCAAACATGGTCAACCGTAGTCAATCATGGTAAACTATTGTCAACCATAGTTAACCATGGTCAACAAAAACTAACCATAATTAACCATAGGCAACCATTGTCAAAAGTCAAACAAGATCAACCAATAGTTAATTATGGGGAAAAAAAAGTCAACCATATCCAACCATTGTCAACCAAAGTAAACCAAATCCAATTATTGCTAACCAAAGTCAACCATGGTCAACCGAAGACAACCATAGTCAAACAAGGTGAACCAATAGTCAATTATGGAAGAAAAAAGTTTTCCATAGTCAACCATAGTGAATTGTGGTTAGCCATACTTAACCATGATCAACCAAATTCAACCTTAAACAATGAAAGTCAATATTATGAACCATGTTCTACGAAAGTCAACATTAGTAAACAAAAGTCAAATATGGTCAACCATGGTTTCACAGAGTCAACCATGGTCAAACAAAGTTAACCATAGTGAATCATGCTCAACCATAGTAAAGCAAAGTCAATTATGGTCAACTAAAGTCAACCATTATCAAACATGGTCAGCCATGGTCAACCAAATTAAACTAAAGTCAGTTATGTCTATACACAGTCAACCATAATTAGACATGGTAAACTATGATCGACCATAGTTGAACATGGTCAACAATGGAAAACCATAGATACCTGTAACCAACCTTGGTCAACCATTATCAACCAGAGGGAAGAGTTAAACAAGGTCAACCAATAGCCAACCACAATTAATCATGGTAAACCAAAGTCAATTATGGCCAACTAAAGGTAACGAAATTTAACTAAAGTCAACTAAATTCATCCACAGTCAAATGTGGTTACCCATACTCTTCCATGATCAGTCAAAGTCAACCATACTAAATGGAAATCAAAATAGTGAACCAAACTCAACGCAAGTCAACCTAAGTAAACGAAAGTTAGCCATGGTCACCCAAAGGCAACCATGGTCTACTAGGTCAACCATGGTAAACAATACTCAATCATAGTCAATTAGCCAAGCAAACTCAACGATATTCAAATAAAGTTATCTATTATCAATTATAGCAAAACAAAGTCAACCATAGTTGACAATAGTCAAACATATTCAATTAGTAAACCAATGTCAACCAAAGTCAGCCAAAGTCAAACAACGTAAACCATAGTTAATCATGCTCAACCATAGTACAATAACATCAACTATGGGGCCAACTAAAGTCAATCGTAGTCGAACACGGTCAACCATAGTCAACCAACGTAACCCAAAGTCAATTATGGCAACCCATATTCAACCATAGCTGAACATGGTTAGGCATGGCCAACCATAGTTAACCATGGTCAATGACAAATAACTGTATCCAACCTTGGTCAACCATATGGAAAATTCAAATAAGGTCACCCAATCATCAATCATGGAAAAACAAGGTTAACCATGGTCAACCACATCTAACCATGGTTGAAAAAGTCAACCATGGTAAATTAATCAACCAAGGTCTACCATGTTCAAGCAAAATTCAGCCATGGTAAACCAAATTTAATGAAATTCAATCATGGTTTACCAAATTCAACCATGGTCAATTATGGTAATTTTTAGTCAATGATGATCAACAATTGTCAACCAAAGTCAACCAGTAAACAATCATCATTAACTATGTTCAACTAAAGTTAGCCATAGTCCAACAAAGTCAACCATATTCAACAACAATAAAATAATAATGGAATTATAATCAACGAAAGTCAACCATATCCAACCAAAGTCAACATAGTGAATCATCATCTACGAAAGTCAACCATCGAAATGTGCTATAAACATGCATAAAAATAATTGTATCAAAAAAAATTTCAATGCAGTGTTTAACAATGTTTTTGCTTTGTACATTTCCTTTCAAATCAAAGTTATTCCTATATATTGTTTTTGTATATGTTCAATAGAAATTCCAATTTCAAAATATTTAACTTTTTCTGTTATTATTTTTTTTCATTGTATATACTATATGTTTTTTACTTCCATGCTTTGATAATACCAAATACATTTACAAATGTCATTTCACATCTTACATTCATACATAACTTCCCCATATTTTCCATAAATATTACTGTTTTTTATTATTAATTATTTCATGATTTGGCATGAATTACAATCATTACAATATGGGCTCAACAAGAGCAATATGTCACTTACAAGAATTGAAACTGGGTGGGGAGGGTAACAAATATTCCTCTCAACCACCCAGGCTACAATATATATATAACTTAATATGTATTTCTTTTCTTTTTTATTTTCAAATAATATTTTTATTAATATTTTAATTATTTTACTTATCACTACTTATTTTATATTTATTTAATTTTTTTTTTTTTTTTACTTATCTTTAATTTAATATTACTTTATTTATTTTTTGTTTAATTTAATTTAGTTTATTTTAATATATATATATATATATATATATATAACTTAGTATGTATTTATTTTCATTTTTATTTCCAAATAACATTTTTATTAATATTTTAATTTAGTTATTTTTTTTCTTGCTCGCTGTCCATTAGCAACAATCACTCTTTTAAATGTGGTTGATATTTTCTGATCGGCGAATATCAACCACTTTTAAATGTGTGGTCATGGTTGATATGCGCCCATCGACGAATATCAACCACATTTAAAATGTGATTTTTACTAGTATTATAATAATCATCCATAAATATACACCCTCATCTTTTCATTAGTAAGCATGCCACTTATATGTAAATATCGCAAAAGTATCTAATAAAATGGTTTATTGAAAAACTTTAGCAATAAAGTGTTGGAATCGTTGTATTCCTTGAAAATCAAAACCAAAAAGGAGTACTAATCCTCACATTTTGATCCAAATGAAATCTATATAAATGTCCTTTAAAACCATAAGTCGCCAACATATGTGATTAAAATAGGGTCCTGTGTCACAACGTGCCAATCGTTTCACCCTTCGAATATGCTTAATACTTTTAATACTTCATCGTGAATGACTTAAACCCTACTTTAATACAAGTCATCGACTACTCCTCGAATCCTTCTCGAATATGTAGATGGATTGGAGGGACTTTAATCAACCGAGGAAAAGGAAAGTAAGAGATCTTATCATTCTGCAGTGCCTCCCATCTGCAAATATTATGTACATAAAAAACTCTAACTTGATTTTGCATATGTTGTTGCCAAACCACGGCTTAAACACAAGAACAGAAGAATGGGACATGCTGTTGATATGGGTTCCCATCAGAAACACATACAGTGTCCATCCTCTTTCAACAAAGCACACTGAGAACACAAGTTTATAATGCTAAGAATGTTGAAGCAAATATCATGACTCCAATATAAAGATACGACATCCATTGAAGAGAAAAAAATTTGTTGGATATCTTTGGTTTTATGTCTTCTTTTATTTCTCTAAAAACACTAGGTTCAAAGTTGCCGAGATTGAGTGTTCCATTTATGACCTAGGAATTAAACAAATACAAACAAGATTGGTCATCTAGACACTGCTATTACTTATATGGTAAAAAACGAAAGAATGAAGCTGGTAATAACTCAGGAATTTATAGCTAGTAGGAAGTACCATAGGAGGGTGCGGGATTCGATTTGAGGCTTCCTATATGAAGTGAAACTTGGTTTGTCGAAAAGTCAGGAAACTTCAACATATTTTTAATTAAAAAAACGTCGGCAGCAGCGTGAAGATTAGGAGTGATGGCCAAAGCCGATCTTCAAAATCCATCTAATTCCCGATGAATCTAACCCTTATGCCATACAATCCTTATGAGCCCATCTTTTTGAACGATAACCATGATCTAGTTAGGGAATAAGCCATAAAATAACTTAAACTACCCTCTACAATAATAATGGACAAGCCAATGCAATAGAGTACCCTCCCTCTTGTTTAATCCTATTTAACAATGGTGATTATGAGCATAACATATTTGAAGCCATGCAGCAAGTAATCACAACCAAGCCAACTGTAATTAGCCTTTTAATTTCTTGCCTCCTAGCCTCCTTTAAATAGAGAAAAAACCTAATAAAAAACGAAATTGGTATTTATTAGTCATTCTTGGAATTAAACGGATTGAGGTACCAACTATCATACTTAGCTACATGTTATAACCCACCTTCTTCCACTTATTTACCATGAACTGCTCGAGTTATCCATACATCCATGCATCACTACCTGTTATTAGATACACACACACATATATATTACAATTATTCAGTTTTGAGTTATCCATGGCTAGTTGCATGCTATCACCCAACTTCTTTCACTTATCTTCCATGAATTACTAGACTTATCCATGCATCCATGCATCGGTTACAAGTTATTTCTTATATTTATTTATTTTGTTATAATATTTTATTTCGAATTCCGAATTATGCCCACATAATCAAGCTGGACAGTACAGTTGTCACATCCTCCTGCAATCTAGAGAAAACATATATAGTAGTCCACCCCCAAATTCTAAGATATAAAAGTCTATCAATATAATAAATGTATATATTTATATGAAAAAATAAATTTATTTAATTTAAATTTAAATTAACATAGATTTAAATTAACTCCCCAAAATTATGAACACTCGGAAGGATTGATCTATTTGGAGGCACGATAAATCAAAGTACACTCATTTTAAACATTTAAATACTTAGTAAGCTTCGTAATCTATTGCCCTATCACACCATATTCCGTACCAAAAAAAATAAGTTTAACTGAAAGTTGGTATCCAATAATATTCTATCTTCGAACATGGATGCATAAGTTATTATTCCCTTCCAAGGTAGGGATATACTTTTAATTCAAAAAGTCAAAGTCTTTTGACTTCTATTAATTCTTAATTTTTTATTCCTGTTTTTGTTATGTTTTATAATGTTTATCAAAAACATATTATTGATCTGAATTTATGAAAATTTTAAAATATATTTTCTTTTTTTTCAAAAAAGAAAATCAAAATTTTTTATTAGTTAAATACACTTTGGATTTAACATAAATCAGTGAAAAAAGGTATTTATTTTTTAAATAAAAAAATTATTTAAAAAACATTTAAAAAAATAAAATTCAACAATAATCACACAGTACATAAATATTAAATAAAACTGACATCAGGGTTTTGCAAGTTCTTTTTATGTTGGTGATATTGGAGCTGTTTCCGTAGGAGGCGGGGATCGAACGGATGAAGTAGTTTCCGCCGAGGTTAAGGTGGCCGAGCCGGGCTAGTGTCACGACTTCGAGAGGCAACGATCTACCCATGACAAGCTATTTGGTCGTCTTCTCAACCTTTGCGTCTCCTCCTACAGACGAATGTTCTGTTTAATATTTTTGAGCTGTGAATATACTGTGCAAGAATTACCAGAGAAAGGTAGCGGTAGTAGGTGAGGAGCATTGGTAATCCAAAACTTTAAGGACAATCCATTCCATTGCAACAACTTCTTGTCGCTGTTATTTGCCACTGTAAATGTTTCTTATGTTCTTTTGCTTTAAATTTCTGAAATGTAACCTCGTTTTTATCTTCAGTGTAGGTATAGTCCTGCAGATTAGTAGAAAAAACAAAAGCATTCTCAATTGAATTTTCAAACCTATAAAGAGTCTTGGCTTTTCACATCTTGTTTCATTGCAAACTCATTACAAATTTCCTTTAAAAATAATAGTAATTTAATCTTCCCCAAAGATAAATATAAGACTGGCAAGAGATCAAGATATCAATGAACAACTTGATTTGCTAGTTATTTTAATTTACTCTAACAAAAAAGAAATTGTCTCTGCGGTAAATGAAAATAAAACCTAACGATCAATAATTTAAGCTTTACGAGTTCATTGTTCTCGTTTTTAAGTGTCTACGAAAAGATTTATTAGCGGAAACATAAATTTCGTAAACCAACGTTACCTGCAAGCTTCGTTACCTCGACAGGAGTAAATTCTCAACATGCCAGATCATTATACTAAACGGAAGCTCTGACAGGCCATTGAAACCATTGGCAGAAGCATAACCACTCCATGACCAAAATTTATCTTCAAATTCAACAATTAATGGATAACAGGAACTTGCAAGGACTAATGGCCGCACAGCTTCCGAATCGGAAGAAGCTAAAAAGAAGGAAGGGGTCACATCTGGAGCAATAATCCTTGCTACTTTTGTTTCTGCTATCGGTTTTGTAGCTCACCCGAAGCTCGAGCTCTGGAGAATGCTTCTGTCGGTCGGCTTGAAGGGTTGCAAGCAAGGAAACGGTATTTTGGGGATTCTGTTTTTTTCGGAGTTGGAAGACAGTAGTCAGGGCTATTACTGCGGTGACTTCTCGTGAAATCCATGGCATCTAAGTCCGTGGTGACGCAGATGCAGGCTATTTACTACTTTCCATCAAGGATATAACTTCCTCTCGTTGGCATCCTTTCGCTAGCATTCGTGGGGCATCCGTCTCGCAGGCATCCGTAATCCCTCAGGCACCCTTATTCTCTATCCCACCCATATTTTGCTCTAAGTGATCGAAGTGAAAAGTAGTTGGATCGCCGCTTAATAAAATATGATGCATTGACTAGCTCCTTGGCAATGGGCATCTTTCAGCATAGTAATTTATTGCATCATCGGTAGATGACATTGATCATTTAGGATCGTGATGGGAAAATAAAATTAGCAATAAAGAAGTGGAATAGCATTAGTGCTGGGTTGACCGGAACATGTGGATGGTTCCTCGGCAGCAATGACTGAATCGAGCCATCCATATGTTCAGTTGATGCATATTCGATGGCTTCTAGTCCGTTCGTGAACCCCGAACTTCCCGAACTTATAGCTGCAGATCGAGCATGTAACAGTGGAGGAAATACTTGTTCTTGCGGAAAACAAGAGTGACTGGCATATCTCTCATTATCATTCCCACACTCCAATTTATCTGGATCCAAGTGAAGATAATATTATCCTCTTTTTAACAGGAAAATTTAGCTTGGATTTGGTTTTACTGTAGCATGGAGTTGCTATGACAACAAGGCTAAGGGTGAGTTTGGAGATGATCCTATTTGCCCACGCACGTTTCACATCAGTGTTGCTCCAGCTAGTGAATGTCTTGAATATCTTTTTATCAGAGGCCCGCAACCTGATAATTGGATTGTATCAACTGTGAAAATGTAATGTTGCATTTGAGGGCTAAGGGTTCGACTTCGCAGATCCTGCCCAAGAATTTCAAAATCTCTTTCAAAACTAAAGACCAATTGTTTCCAAGCATGATTTAGAAGCCATCAGAAATGTATTAAAGACTTTAGTTTTAGTTTTGATATAAAAAAAACAATGGTTGGATATGTCATTTATATGATAGGATGGTTTGTTTATTTGTATGAAAGCAAAGACATTTGAAACACACTCATTTTTGCAAGCTATACTATCGAGCAATTTTTGTGGCCATTTGTTTACTTAATTGACAGCGTTTCAAAGTGCTTGAACCACTTAAGTTCTCCTAAGGATTAGTCTTTAAATACTAAGCATGGCTAGAACGCATGACCTGGGTTCATGGAAGAGTCTTTGGGGGATGTCGATGTGGGGAAAGCTTGTAATTTAACCTTCCAAAAAGTGGAAAACTAGCCAATCCTATTTGTTCATAAGTCTAAATAAGTCTAACAACAAACTTTTATGTTCTTTTATCTCTCGTAGACTAAAACGGCTTATAATAAAAATATCTCTTCTGTTCTTTTAATAGAAAGATCTCTTCACAAGTTCAATTACTCTGATACTTACTCATTTTTTAATTTGATGAAATGGTTAATGTAACGTTCATCAAAACCAAATATTTTGAAGGCATAATAAATCAACAATTTTATGAATTAGTCAAATTAATTATTTATTTCATTATACAACAATTTTTTATGTTTTTTAATATAAATATCTCTTATAATATTATTTTAATAAAAATATATCTTACAAGTTCAAGAACTCTGATGATATTGAAAATAAACACTCGTTTTTTAAATTGAGGAAATGGTTATTGTAATGATTATTATAACATAATACAAATATATCTTTGACAAGTTCGTTGTGTAATAAATCATTGAAACTACTGAATTAGAAAAGCTTTATGAACAATATAAACATGGTCTAAACTAACACGTTTTATTTGTTTCTATAATTCGACATAATAAGACAAGCAAATTTTACTAATGTAGCTTTTCAAGTTACATAACTAAATAGTCATATTTGAACTCTATAAAAACTCAATCAACCATATAACACATATTAAATATAAATTTAATAAACTATATGACACACTTCAACATAGATTTATTTATAAACTATATCACTATATGGTTACTTTACAAGTATATATATTTTAAATACAAATTAAAAACTCATATAACACATTTCAATATTTATTTTTAGTATCAAAACTCTTATTATTAAAGACCATGTCTACTTAGTTTCAATTCCATTCATATACTCATTGTCTATGTCTGTTGAGTTTCAATTTCATCCACTCATTATCAATCACTTATTTGATTGTGACATGTTACATGGCACTTAGAACATTGAAGGGAATTAGTTGCATTGCAGCTTTCTCTCTTGTTGTAATTATTCAGTTTCAGTACACTTACATTACAAATATCATCTTGAGATAGATATTTTGAACGAATAAGGCAATTGAATCCATTGTCGAGATAGTATAAATTTGTTTTCCGAAGAGTATTGCGACAAGTTTGGCAATTCAGTAAGGCTTTGATATGTTCTTTTAGCAATTTGCATATTGATTATGATTAATATTTATACTAATTCTACTTTTTTGGTGAAGAATGAGAACTATGGTTCTCAAAGCCTCTCTCTTCGTAGCTTTTACATTTTTTACTCTTGCCTAGAGAGGATCATTTTACAATTTAGTAAGGAGATGTGTAACTCCTTAAGTGTGCATCCTAGAGTTGACACAAAAATAATAAAATATTAATTAAATAAACTGTAATCACCATATTTCTTTCTAGATTGGTTTCCACTTACATTTTTACTTAAATTGAAAAAGATAATTTTAGTGCCATTCCATTTCTTTTATTGTGTGCATAATGAATTTTTTCACCAATAAAATAAGAATACAGTATAATTAAATTATAATTAATGTACTCATTTTAAAGAAGTCTCTATTATTGTAATAAGTTGTTATTTTTTATTTTTTATTTTTAACTACAAATTATATGATATTTTTTAATCCTAATATATATTTTTTAAGTAACACTTTTTAGCTATAGGGAAAATTTTACACACCCCTTCCATATTGGATTGTAGAAAGCACCTCTTAATGCCAAAAAATATATATTTTTAAATATGAATTTGCTCTTGGATGGGTAAAAATTGCTTTGGGATTTGGATTCCTAAGTGTGTTGCTATGTGCAATGACTTGACATATGTGAGTAGCTTTAGTGTGTAGTGCTTACAATGAGATTTCAAGAGTGGTGAGAGTTTGAATGGAGTTTTTCCTCCAAGCATTGAAGACAATTGGCTTGCTTGGGTGGAGAACTAGACATATGTTGGATTGTTTCGGACGCCTTGCAATTTGATTTGGTACAAGCCTTTCATTGACATGAAAATAAATTTGAAATAAATTATGATTACTTTTTAAAATCTATGTAAAAACCAAAATTTTAAATTATTAATATTATAAAATATATGCTACTTTATAATGAGTGTCTTTATAGTTAAAAATAGTAATAGATTGAAGAATAATTGATGATGATGATGATGATGATGATGGTATTTAACATCTGCTGAGACCAATTTTTGTCTATCAGACCTTAAGAGAAACTAAAAGACATAAATTATTTGGTTTGTTTTAAAATATTATTCATATGTTCAAAAATATTAAGTAAAGGTGTCCATAGCTCACCATAGTTTTAAGGAGTTAGAAGGTTAGAGAGGTCATTTTGGAACAAAAGATTATGGAACTTATATGTAATGTGAGTATAGGTAGGGATTTCTAAGTGAATTTTTTTTCATCTTCAACGCTCATAGACTTGCAAAGATGACAAATCCTTTCACCCCACAACAGTTTAGGGGTTGTCTAGCTCCAAGTTTCACTATGAAGTTCATTATAGTTCGTCCTAATCTTGTAATATTAATTTTTTTCTTTGAGCTTGTCCAAATAGAGAGTTAAATTTGATTCTCAAGATTAGGGTTAATGATCTCTTTAACCTCTAAATCTTCCTTGCACCACATTTTCTTTTGACCTCTAAATCTTTCTTGCACCACATATTGTCTTTAAACCTAGAAGTAATGCTATTTGTAATATTATCTATATTTTGCAAAGTGGTAGTCATCAATCCACCAATAATTTAACCAAGTCATGGCATGTTTAAGCCACTCTCACTTGAGGCATAGGCTGTTTTGGTTGGAGTTAAGAGCAATTTTAGAAAGCGGATGATCTCCTATATTGTTTAATTTTTGCTTGTACATTAGATCTCTAATGAGAGTCTTGCTTTCAATAGGGAAAATCCCTACTTCTAAGAGGAGAATAGAGTAAGGCATAATTCTGTTAATTTTAAGATTATAAGTAACAAACCACTTCTAGATTTTATCAATTTTTTATAACACTTATTATAATTAATTACTAACTTAAACTTTATCATTAACAATAAATTAATATTAAATATTAACAAAATTTAATTAATATCTTAATTATCTAATAATTAAGATCTACCTAAATATATTATATATTATTTACTTCATAGGTTATAAAGCACGATTTGCGCGGCCTGTTCTTCCACCACAACGCGCGAATGGCCCTCAATACCGGTGTCATTCTTGTAAGCTCAAAATGACAATCTTAAGTGGCTGAATCCTTTTAATATAATACTAATTTATTTATAATTCATAGGTGCAAGTCTTTATTTTATTATATATATATATATGTTACACGGACTTGAAAAGCTTTATTTGCCGACTAAAAAGTTTCCAAATTAGCTTTTCTAAGGCCTAAAAATGTTTCGAAAGTGCACTTTTCAATTTCAAAAGTGTATTTTTTTATTTAAAGGATTTTGGAATTTAGAAAACTTCATTTTTAGCATTAGAAAATTTATTTTTGAATTTTTAATAAATGAATTTGGATTTGAATTATTGTACATTTAATAAAATGGAGGATTAAATATTTTTTTATATCTTAATTATAGTTTCATTTTTAAAATTTTAAATAATTTAAGATTTTTTTTAAATAAAAAGCATCAAATTTATTAAGATATAATTTTATTATTATTATCATTAATATTATTATTAGAATCTATATGTATTTTTTTTAAAGTATTGTAAATTTTATTATTATTATTATTAGAATCTATATATATTTTTAAAAGTATTTAACTATAAGGATAATAGAAAAATCAATTAATCTTTTTTAATTTTTTTTTGAAATATCAACTTATTTATGAAAATAACTTGTACCTTATCATTATTATTTTTCTTTAAAAACCACTTAGTAGATAGTTTTGCTACTAAGTTTAATTAATTTTAATAAATTGTATATAAAATCTCACTAACATTTATGTACTCCCTTTCCACAAGGTTTATTTAAAAAAAAACACAAACTTTATTTTAAAAAACTAATAATGTGTTACCTTATTGAAATCCATATGTGATGTTTAGGTTTAGACGTAAAATGAGAAATTACAGAGTAGAGATGTGGTTAAATAGGCACATGGCTAATGCAAGGATGGCTCTCATCACTAAATTCTTTATTAATTCTGTATGTCAATGTTTTGTAAGGCTCAAGCAATTCCAGTATTTGTAAAGGTGGCAAAAAGATCTTACAATGTCAAAAGTATGTTTCTTGAAATGGCAACATTATTGTCTAGTTTGAGAAGTTCTTAGTTTAAATCACTGATATCATTCTTTATCAAAGCATTGATGTGAGCGAGAGCATCTTCCTTTGTAATTACCATTATTTCATTTATATCTTATTTGATCTCGTTTTTACTTCCACTGCCAACAAGTGATATCCGAACATAGCGGAGTTACTCGAGATCGAAAACAAAAGGAGAATAAAGTTAGAAAGTTAAAAAATGATCAAAGTTAAAAAAAATCTTTTTTTTAACCATATCACTCAATATCATGTGGATGAATCATATACCTAATTTACAATAACAAAATAATCCAAAAACAAGTGAGTTGTGATAAAAATCAATTAAAAGCCATTATTAAATAATATAATATATGTATATAAAAATTACAAAATGTAAAATTAATATAAATTTTAAATGCTCACAATTTTTTCAATTAATCACAATCCAATCAACATCGCTTCATGATGATCTTTTTCAAAATGTGCCATGTAATGAACTTTTTTAAGTTGCACAAAGTCACTTTATCACATAGTAGCAAAATACATTGGTAGTTGTTGTATGGAAATTCAAACCAAGTTAAAAATATGGCGAATATTCTAGATGATATGGGTTAGGTACAGTTAACCATTTATTTACCAAATTTTGACAAAACTGAATTTAGATAGAATTTATATTGGTTCAATAAAATATAAAACTCCAAAGCATGGGTGACTAATAAAAAAAATTTAAAAAAAAAATTAAAATGTTTTTTCAAATTCTTATAAATTTACCATGCCTTAAACAAAAAAATAATTGTGAATCAAAGAAAATAAGAATTTACCATCATTCAAACAAAAAATAATGTGCCTTATTACTATTGTGTTATTACTATTACATTGAGTTATTACTATTACATGTAGTTTTTTTATTTAAGTTTTATTCTATATGTAATTATTATTTTATTTTTATTTTTTAGTATTTATTATTCATCATAAAGTAAATTTATGTACTTTCTTTATTCTCATTTTTTGAAGTCATTTTATCTAAAAATAGATTTGTGTAGTTTTAATTTAATGAATAATGAATGAGATGTTAAAATTTGGAATGATTACATATAATCTTATTTTTTTTAAATTAAAATTACATGTTTTTGGTATTTATAAGATGTCTACTCCAGTATTTTAGTAATACTTAATTTTTTTGTTACTTACTTTTTTCATAGTGTATCCGAATTGTATTCGAATCCCTACTCGAATCTTACCATTATGCTTTATCATGTATAATGCATGTTGTTATGAAAATGAACTATTTTTAATTTGCACAAAATCACTTTAACATGTATAATGCATATTGCCATGAAAATGAACTATTTTTAATTCGCACAAGATCACTTGAGAGTGCAACTTTATTTTGGGCTCTCTTGGTGAGATGATCATTTATGATAATGGTGCCAAGATAGTGGAACCTGTTTTGGGCTGGCCTGCCAAGACAATGCAACAAAGGCTCCATGGAAAAACATTTACTTTATGATCACAAAAGTTTTGAGTAGATGGTACACATTAGCATTCATATGTTTTTATTTCAAATAAAAAAATAAAATAAAAAAGATGAAATATCATAAAATGAAAGAGAGAAAGAAAATAAAAGTATTTATTGCAATATAAAGAAAATAGAATTTTAAATAAACAAAGATTATTATTATGGTTTTTAATAAATTGTAAGTAAATTATAACAACATTTATGTCCTTTGAGATCACCAGTTATTCCTTCAAAGTTATAAATGTATTTTTGATGCTTTAAACCTAGAATACTTAGGTCAAATTGTGAAGACCTCAGTAAAATTGACAGAACCTCAATAAAATTGAAACCCTGAAGAGCATACCCAAGTGTTTAGGGCATACTTGCTACTCTACATAAAGCTTGTGAAGAACTATGGGAGAATTGTCACCCCCTTAACATTTGTATTGGCCGCCTTGGATGTCCTCTCTTTTCACAACATGAGACTAAGCTATAACTCCATATACAACGTTTAGGTATAGACTGTAAAATCAGAAATTCAAGGACAGATTCTCGTCACCAAATTATTCTTCACTTCAAAAGCTATCTGAACTCCATATGCAACGTTTAAGTTTACACTGTAAAATTAGAAATTATGAAGTTGAGTTGTGATTACATAGGAATAGGGATAGATTCAAGGACGGTTCTCATCACCAAATTCTTTACTTCAAGGTTGGTAACGCTGAAGCCATCCCTGTATTTGTAGAGGTAACATAAAGCTCTCAGAAAGTCAAAAGCATATTTCTTGGAAGAAATGGGAACATTGCAATCTGGTTTGAGAAGTTCCCAGTTTAATTCATTGATCTCTTTCTTGATCAAAGCGTTGATGTGAGCGAGAGCATCTTGTTCTGTTGATCCAGGATTGTCTCTCATATAACACGATATGGAGGAAACTTCTTCTCCACGCAACCTTTCTGCCTGCATTAGCCATGCCAATGCCAATATCATCAATATTCTGATTTTAGATCAGAACCACTCAATGAAAAAACATATTCCGTTTGTTTTGATAATAAAAGGTTACAGGCAGTACCTCGTAGCTGCGAGTGTCACCTTTTAGTCGAAGAATGGAACATGCCAACCCATTAAGCCTCGAAGGAAAGTCTATTTGCTGCAGTATATGATGAGGAAAGGGAATGTCCAATGTGAGGATGGGTTGCAATATGGTTACGCGATAACCGAAACTAACTTTTCCGTTATCTAGGTACTCCTCAAAAGCTGGCAGATAACCACTGGAATTCCACTTAGCTTCGTTCATATCCGCATCAACATAAGCCTCCCACTGCACAGGAAATTAGCAAAGGAAATTAGCAAATAATCACCCAGTGAAATGTGTTCTGAGAATCTATATGTATGCTTTATTATTGTTCATACAGCCTGCCGGGTATAGTTGAGCGTGTCTCGGCCTTGAGATTTCTCTGCCTCTCGCGCCATTTCATTCACTGTTTCGTAAAACACCATTTACACTAATTTCATATATTCCGGAAGCGACTCTGTAGCGGATGGATGCCATCTGATCATATACATACACAATTAGTAAAGAAATCAATCTCTAAAATTTCGTTGACATGATAATCACTAGTTACAGTACCACCTCTTAACTGCCGCTGTGAAGAGTTGGATCTCGTCCATCGTTCCGAAGGTGTCGTAGATATCGTCCAGAACCGTTGCCACTTGACCCAATTTGGCAAATCCAATTCTGAATGCAGAATGTTTGGGCTCAATGTCAATGCAAGAGGCCAAAGTGTAGTATTCCACGTGACGATGCCGGCTGAATGGCAGTTGAGAAAAACCCAAATCTTTCCACCATCTACACACAAAATTCGAATATTTGACCACTCAAATACGAATTTGTCTGCTGAGAGGATATTCCAAAGACACAGCACGGCTCATTACCTGGATACATGTTTCAACTCTCTCAGCTGAATAGAATGAAAGATATTGAACTCCAATTTTGCAAGTTCTAAAAGTTTCTCTGTTTTCATATTTAGCTTCCTGGAGACAAACAGCAAATAAATTATTTTACATGTAAACTAAACTAAAGTCTTGAAAGACAGATGTGAAATAAGTGGCTTACTGATAAACAGGGTCATGTCCAAATACGTCGATGTAGTTTCTTGCTTCCAATCTTGGTAAATTTGTGTGCCAACCATATTCCAGAACGTACTCTATCTGGCAAACACAGAATTTACAGTAGAAAACACAGAATGCGACATATTTGTAAATTAAACAATGTGATATTAGTATTACTGCCTCACCTCTCTTGAAAGATTCGAAACCGGAATCTTTTGTAGGGCTTCTTTTAAATATATTCTAGCGAAGATTTCAGCCTCTTCCATAACTTTCTCCCCCGGAAAGGCAATGAGGGAAGCCCTATATAAATTGAGAATGGTTCTTATTTCTCCCTCTGTTTTAATGGCGGAACAAGCAAACTTCGCCTTCTCCTCTTTGAATTGTTCCAATACATCTGATAAGGTAAAACTCAATAAAGTTTAGCAAGGTAAAAATATATGCAAAGTCAAAACAAAAAAATTAACAAAATTCAAACAAAAACAAAAGTAATCTAAAAACTCAATAAAGTTTAGCAATGTAAAAAAATATGCAAAGTCAAAACAAAAAAATTAATGGAGAACGTCTTAGAAGTATCACCCTTTAGCTTAGTTTGCGATAATTTGGATGGAGAGTGGTAGAAGTAACATAGATTTATTTTAATTTTAATTTTATTAAGTAGAGATCAAATATTTTAAAGGGCAAATTTTTTTCACAATGTTAAACATAACATCTCACTCACTCACTTATAGAAAGGGTCTCTGGACCTCAACCAGCTAAACTGTGATTGCCTTGAAGAAGCGCATTCTACAATCCAATAAGACATCTGTACAACTCCTTCGGTACTCACTCTGAAGCTAACAGGTAAATTCATTCAAGAGATTTGATCTCTCTATGCTTACAGGTAAATCCTCTCTTAATATATATAAATCTATGCAGGTAGATATCAGCATTCTCCATCCACCACATAGTCTATGGTGATATGATGATGTTAATAGAATGTACATCTTGATCTCAATCTCAATAATCATCTACTAATAATAAATCTGAATGTATATATACCTGAAGACACAGTGTATCCGTGTAGTCGTAGAGTTCGAAGTCCCAAGGCAGTTGAATTCAGATCAGTCACACCACTCTTTGTCCCACATCCAATGCCTTTTTCGTTCCAATGACTGCCGCCCAAAATAATATGTTTGTTATAATCGTAGTATAAACCATAAACTCTGATAACGGTTGTGGGCATATACCTGTAAACGTAATCGAGTGTTGCTTTGATCTCATTCTTGAAATGTCTATCGATCCCCAAACGTTCAACGTTATCGACCAACAGAAGGCGTTGAAGGAGATGACTGACAGGAGAAATGAAATCTCCATCCTCCACAGACATTGAACTGAAGAGATCCTTAACATCCCCAATAAGTCTATCCGCACGTTCATGGTAATAAGATGCCTGATCCATATTACAATTTGATGCACTGAATTCGATTAACTAATTGTGAAATAAAGAATATGCAGTAGAATAAATTAAGTAAAATTGTGAAATAAAGAATATGCAGTAGAATAAATTAAAATGAAGCTAGTTACCCACCCCATAAGGTGTTGAGAGAGACTGTATAAAATCATCGTCCCAGAGATTCAAATGATGATTGGCTGTGCGTCTGTGAACGAAATCATCACCTGATACGGCTGTTCTCAAAGTCATGTTTATGGGAAGTGCCACATATTTCCTTCGCCTGCACACTCCAGGAGTTGGGATTGTTCTACGGAGAGGCTTAAGCTGATGAGTAGAACTTATCAACGATCTGCACAATTGGGAAGCCAGCGGTGGGAGAGAAGCAATAGCCATTCTACACGGTAGCTTTTGGCCTACAAGGATATGAAGCCTGTGACTGCCATTGCCTACTTATACCCATTTGTTCCATTCATTGTGTGAATGCAAAGCGATGACAGATTATGTGGCGCTTATGTAATTTCAAAGTGATAACAAAAGTGATAACAAGTGACAATGTCGCTCTACCCATGATTGAGACTGATTAAACCCTTAAAATTTAGGGTGGATTAACATTACCTAAGAATAAGGATAAGACAACTGTGTGTATACAGATGGCGCTTCTTCAGTTTTTCATTTTGGGGGTCGAACCCTGAATACCACCTAGAAAAAACCAAGGAGCCATGGCCAATGATCCAGAACCTTTTCTCAATACTCTACCTATCTTCCTCACAGACAAACTGAAACATAATCCATCCGTTGGATAAAAACAAAACCCTAGGAATATTTTCAATGAAGGGTTTCTATTTGCATCAGATCTAATCCAAATATCATGTCGAGTTAGTTTAATATACTCAAATTTTCCCACTAGGGCGCTTTGGCTAAGCACCAAGACCATATCACACCTGACATCCTTTCCCAATACATCAAATTTCTATGTGTTTGAATAGAGATACCTAGTAGATGGTTAATGATGATAGATTATATTTTTGTTATTATTAGTTTTGCTTTCTTATATAATTTGGTCATAATATATTTAAAAGTTTATAGTTTTGGAGTGATGACAAGTAAAATGATCCTTTTTACTTTTCCCGACAATGTCGCTCTACCCATGATTGAGATTGATGTAGATCATTCAAAATTTGAAATAATAAATTATAGAAGAGAAAAAATATTAAAAATTACTAGTAATTGATGCATGATCTATATATATATGGTAGTTGATGATTACACATATGACTTAATTATGCCACTTAACTCTTTTTGCTCTCCCATATTCTCTCCAACATTGTCGCTCTAGCCATGATTGTAATTTATTAGAATAGTAGATATTTATTTCTTAAAATTTGGAGTTGGACTAACATTTTTACTTTTCCTTAATTACACAAAGATAAATTTCCCAAATTACATGAGGATAACCCAATGTAGATTGCTTTCTGTCCACCGTTTAAATAAAAAAAGTGTAGTAAGAACATTAAATCATTGAGTCATTAACATTATATACACGTGGTGAGAACAATCATCATAAAATATTACGTGGATTGAAACGGGTGGTAAAGACAAACATGTGATGTTAATGTTATCTAATAAAACAAAATGCTTGACGTCTGTATATGTTAGGTTGTTTTCAATGTTATATGTTACTATATGATGTAATAAAACAAAATACTGGACTTATGTATATGTTATTTTCAGTGCCACAGTTATTATGTATATGTTTTTCTTATCACAATTATTGATAAAACAAAATACTTAATGTTTGTATATGTTATTTTCAGTACCACAATTATTTTATATGTGTTTTTTAGAAAACAAGATACTTTATATGTGTTTTTTTTTTAAAACAAGATACTTTATATGTGTTTTTTTTATAAAACAAGATACTTGACATCTGTATATGTTATTTTGACTACCACAATTATTTTGTATATTTTTTTTACCACAATTATTGATAAAACAAAATACTTGACGTGTATATATCTTATTTTCAGTACCACAATTATTCTGTATATGATTTTCTTACCACAATTATTGATAAAACAAAATACTTAATGTCTGTATGTGTTATTTTCAGTACCACAATTATTTTATATATGTTTTTTTTATCAGAATTATTGATAAAACAAAATACTTGACATCTGTATAAATTATTTTCAGTACCACAATTATTTTGTATATGTTTTTTTACCATAAAACAAAATACTTGACATGCAGATATGTTATTTTCAGTACCACAATTATTCTGTATATGATTTTTTTTACCACAATTATTGAATCAATAATAGAGTATTGCAAATAAAATCCAACCTATAATAGCTTTCGCACTTCCATCGTTCGTAGTTCTCATTTAATGAATTTCAAAACCGACGGAGCTTTTACATCACGTTAATCACGGATTCATACATTTTCCTTTATTTATTTATTTATTTATTAAAGTTCTCACTATTTATGGGGATAAAATTAATGATTTTTTTTATTATGTCCATTTAGATATATAAATAAGATCTATATTTATAAATTCATAAATTCATTCATTGGTAAAAAGGAATATGTTTATTTAATTTTAATTTAAATTATTATAAATTCATCTTTATAGAATTTAGAGAATTTTTTTAAAGTATAAAGATTTAAAAAAAGTTTTAAATTTTTAAAGATTTAATCAAATAAATAAATATAAAGTTTAAATATAATAAATATAAAATTAAAATGGATTTACACTACTTTTAACTTTAAAATACCTAATATACTAAGAAGTCTATTACCCTATCACACCATCTTCCATACCAAATCAAATTCCTTTAACATTGTATCCCATTCACTTCTATCTAACAATCTTCCATCTACCATATTTGCATATTCATTATGATCAACATTTATACTAATTATACTTTGTTGTGAGAATGAGAACTATGATTCTCAAAACCTATATTCTAATCCTTTAACTTCTTTACTCGTTAATATATATGCATATTGATTATGATCAACATTTATATTAATTATACGCTGTTGTGAGAATGAGAACTATCATTATCAAAGCCTACATTGTGGACCTTTAACTTCTTTACTCATTAATATATATGCACAACATTTTCTTTGGTATAGCTCCATTCACTAGATTTGTTTTCACTCACGTTTTTTTGCTTAAATGAGTATTCCATTAATTCTTTATTTCAGTGTCAAGAATTAATTTATTTTCGGAATTAGGTGTTTTTCATCTTTTACAATGTTTTTTAATGTTTTTTCTAACTTACATGTCTTAGTTATAGGGAAGGAGTTACACATCCCCTCCATATTTGATTGTAGAAATCATCACTCAATCTAAATAAAGTTTTTTGAAATATGGATTTCATCTTAGATGGGTGACATTTTCTTCGGGATTTGGATTCATGAGTGTGGTATTGGGGTGACAATTCAGCGTAAATGATTGGCATATGTGGAGTAGGTTGGTTGTGTAGTGTTTAAAATGGGCTTTGAAGAGTGGTGGGGGTTTTAGTGGAGTGTTTAGTCCAAGCATTGAAGACAATTAGCGTGTTTGGTGGAGTTTGGCATATTTTGTCCACTGTTTTGGAGGCCTTGCACTTTGCTCTAGTGTAATTTTCCTTTCAATTATTCACGTGGATGTTGTCAACAGTGTGTCAACAATGGGTTCTCATGCAGGAATTTGGTGGAACTTTGGTGCACTTGTTACCCTAGCGCAATTTTAAAGGTGTGTCATACAATCTTGATTATGCTCATTAAATATTGGTCTATGTTTACTTTGGGCATTGAGGATGAGGTTTGCATTTTTCTTTCTAGGGTTCCCATTTGTTGTTACTGCTAGTGTGGTGGAGTTTGGTGTTAGTTTGAGGGTTGAATTAGACTCTTTATGTTGTGTTTTATGGGTTCTTTTGCATTCTTGTTTGGTGCATTCTTGTTTGGTGCATTCTTGTTTGTCATGGTTTGGGTTGGTCGAGTTTGCATTTCATAAAGGCACAAGGATCTTTTTGTTCTAGTGCATCCTTGGATACATCATTCTTCAAATCCATCAATATTCTTTTTAAGAAAATGAAAACCCTTTTATAGAAGAAGGAAAACTGTAGTGTAAGTAAATACATTAATTTACGATTTGTTTAATAATTTTGACTATTTAATTAGTATTCATTTTAAAGTATTTTCTTAACGCTAAACTCTTTTTAATAAAGTTTTAAACAAACATTTTAAATAATAAAAATAAAAACAAAAACAAAAATTATTATATGAAATACATCCATTACTAAAGGGGGTAGAAAGAGAGAGAGTGAGAAAAGGGGTTAGTAAGGGTTGGGTGGGGGGGGGGAGGAGAGAGAGAGAGAGGTGTTAGTAAGGGTTAGGGAGAGAGAGCGGGGGGGGGGGGGGGGGGGGGGGGGGTGGTTATTGGAAGGGGGGAGTAGGGGTGTGTGTGTGTGTGTGAGAGAGAGAGAGAGAGAGAGAATGGGTGGTGTTATGGGGTTGGTTTAGAGAGAGCGATAGGGGTGGGGGTTAGTAGTAGGTGGAGGAGTAGAGAGAGAGAGAGGGAGAGGTGGGGGGGGATGAGGAGGAGGAGGGGGGGGGGGTTGGGGATAGAAAGAGATGTACATAATAGGGTTGGAGGGTTAAGGGTGTAGGGAGCATTACATTAGTGAGATTGTGTGTGTGTGTGAGAGAGAGAGGTGGGGTTGCAAGAGAGGGGTGGGGGTTAGGTTTAAGTGTTTGAGTAGGGGAGAGAGAGTGAAAGGGGGATAGTGATGATTAGAGATGGAGGGATAGGGAAGTAGTGATAGGGAGAGAGAGTTAGGGAAACATGTATAAATTTTCTTTACAATTTATTTATTGTGTCAAGATGTGATCCATATGGGAGAACCTTTCATGTCTAATTAACGTTTGATGAGGTATTGATCATCTATTTCTAGAGTGTACTTTATTTTCCATAGTTGGAACTAGGAAGCTTAACTATTTTGGTTCTAGAACCATCAAATTTAGCTCGTGAAGTTGCATTTTCAATTTTTGGGTCCCGGAGTCTTAGAGTCCCTTCCATTTTGGGCTTACAAACGTGGTCCTAATCAATAACGACCCATTTCTCCTTACTATTAGTTCCTCCCCACAGGAAGGTTCACTATAGTTGTAATGCCGCTCCATCACTTATTGCATTGGTACTAGGGGGCATGCTTCGGTTATAGTGTAGGCATGGAAGCTATTAGTGATGGCCACGCTAGTAGATCCTATCCATGCATAATAGTATTAGACTATGTAGGGTTATAGTAATAATATTATAAGGTAACAAGATTCATAAGAAAATAAATCTATAATAACAACTTAACTACTCATGACTAAGGCTAAGACGGCGGTTGGAAAAAGGGAAAATAATATATATATATATATATATTATGATCTATTTATTTATTTAGGGGATTATTGCATGGGAATTTTTTGCATGAGGACATGTGTCCCTCCTATGGGAGATTGGAAAAACCTTGAAAAGGACAAGGAAGAAGGTAAAGGGGGATTCCATCTTTGTTTCCCTACTTGTGGCATTTGGGAGGTTTGGAGGCTAGGAGGGTAGGATATGATTTGTGTACGTGATATACGATTGATGAGCTTTTCATGGCTTGGTATTGCTGAGTGAGGGCTCGGGGGTTCTCAGTATACAACTGAGGGGTTGGTTGGGAGGAGAGTGGTTTCCTCGCAAATAGTTTACTGAGGAGATGCTTAGAGGATGGATGACCCATAGGATTCAATGTGCATCAGTAATTTTATATTATGAATTTAGGTATGTGTTCTTGATTCCTACGGCCTTTGGTGTATTGTATTATCATGCGGAAACAATGGGTCTCTGGATGATAATCATTTTATGGCTTCCTTTAGTGTTAATGTTGCATAATGGTATATTCCATGGAATAAAATTTAATTGTAAGACTAGAATCTTTCCTTGTTATGAAAGTATGGGTCTTACAATAGTTTCTTGATTTGTTTGAGGATTCCATTAGGAGCTACAAGGATGGAGAGCAAATATTAAGTCATTGATTGAAGGACATATTTACCAAGATGAGTCTGCCATTGAGGTTGCGATCAGAAATTCCACCTAGACACATTTTTTTCACCCTTGATAAAAGCTCTTCCGATGAAATATTATGATGGGAGTTGTCGATGAGCAGTGCACGTATATATTGTAATGGAAGGGAAATCCTTTGAAAACCTAGGATATTGGGAATATTAGTTTGAACATTGAGAGGGACATTAGAAAAGAAAAATTGGGACATACTTTGATTAGTTGTAGGTGACTAGAGGTTTCCGTGAAGGTATTCAAAATTCTTTGAAACTCCTTTTATTTGTAGATTGTGAGCAACCCCATCATCACAGTTTCTTCTATGAACTAAAGGTGGGAGGAAACCAAGTCTTCTATGTGTACTCTTAGGCCTATGGTTTTACCTACTAATACAATTAATTTTAGGGCTCAACCTAGACCTCGTTCCATTAGGGTGAATAGGAAAGGATAAAGATGACTTCCTTGTATTATGCCACATGAGAGAGAAAATTTTCAAGAGGAGGATCCATTGATCAAGATGGAAAATAAGGAAGTGGATGTGAGCAAGATGATGTAATTATTCCAATAGCCCAAGAAACCATAAGCTAAAAGCATTTTTTAAATGTAGGTCCAACTATGTTTATCAAAGCTTTCAGGCATGTCAAGATTTATGATCATTCCTAGCTTCTTTAAATATTTTAGAGAATGGCTAATTTCATCGGATTGAATGATATTGTCTAGGAGTTATCGAGCTTTGACGTACCCATATTTCTCTTCAACATAAGTGAGGGAAGAAAAGGCTTGAATCAGTTAACTATAACTTGGGCGATGAACTTGTATATCATGTTGCAAAGAAATATGGGGCAAAATTTGTTACGTTCATTGTCTTGGTCTTCTTAGGTAATGACATGAGAAAAGTAGAGTTAAAGACAGGAAATACTTCCGATGATTTTTTCAATTTTACCACAAGCTATACGACATCGTGTTTGATTGTTTCTTAGTCAGTAGTGGAAAAAGTTAGGTCTGAATCCATATGGTCTTGGAGACTTACCCACTAGCGTTTTCTTGGCCATTTTGTCAACCTCCTCTTGATTTATTTCTCTCAGAAGATAAATTTTTTGGCCATCCGAGATTAATTTAGGGATTTTCCAAGTGATCTATTCAATTGGTTCTTCTTGAACAATTGAAAATTAAAAAAGGAGAGATTGAAAATTTTCTTTGATCTTCCTTTTGATGTCCTAGTGTTTTACATAGTGTTTTCCTGGCTGACTTTGATGGAGTTGATTCAATTATGATGCCTATGTTGTATTAGAGACATGTGAGATAATATAGTATTTCTTTCCCACTATTTTACCCACTTGATTCTTTGCTTTCATGAAATCACTTCCTATTGATTCCTTTGTCCTAGCTAGGATTGAACGAGAGCTTCCTCCTTATCAATCTACCCAGATCTACCTTCCAATATTATTTTTTGTTTAAGTTTTTGCATTTTTATTTCTAGATATTTTTTGGCTTCAACGAAAATTCCAAACATTTCTTTGTTCCATAATTTGAGCTTTCCTTTGAGAATCTCTAAATTTTTTTTGAAACAATACAGTTTGGATCCTTAAGGGTTAGGGAACTTTTCTCACCAATTGTTAATATTAGATTGAAAATCAAGTTGTTTGAGCCATAATTTCTTGAATTGAAAGGACATGTTTTGGGGTTGGTCATTTATATCTAGTGTGATGAATAAAGTCCAGTGGTTTGATCCTGTGTAAGGAAGTATAATGGCTTCAATGCTAAGACCTATGATCATTATGTTTTTTGAGAGAAGAAAGCAATCAAGCATTGACGCAACTTGGTGTGTCCCTCCTCTTTTGTTATTCCATTTGTAAATTTTGTTTTTGGTTACTATGTCCACCATGTTTCTTTCCTTAATGATTTTTTTGAAAGCTTTACAACAAGAATCTAGTCTTCTATTTCCTCCTTTGTTTTCTAGAAGGATGGTTATAAGATTAATTTCCCCTTCAAGAATCCATTTATGATGTTCTATGATTTCATGCATCCCTTGAAGAGATGTTAGGAATTGATCTCTGTCCTTTGTTGAAGCTAGACCATATACATTTGTTACGACTCATGTTTCTTTTGTATGGATGAGGTGGAATTTGGCAGAGATAGTTCAATGGGTGAAGAAAAAAACTCCATTATGATTGTTTCGGGGTTCCAGAGAGGTTCTACTCCTCCACCAATTCCCATTGCATTCATATCTATAGTTGAACATCATTTCCAACAATACTTAGTTGTTTTATTAAGAAGTTCATATTGCATTTTGTTTCTTACAACATGAGAACAATTGGTTTTCCCATATAGATCATGATGTGCAGTGTTCTCATTTTTTCTTTTACATTTTAGCCTCAAATATTCCAAGTGTAGATATTCATGGTTAACAAGAGGGAATTGGGGAGAATAATTTCTACATCATTGAAGGATACTTACTAGAATGTATGAGCCTTTCCCCTAGCTCCTTCAACAATTGCTTATTCATTTTTCTACATCATTTTCATCTTGGTATATCTTTGGATGCTCTTTGGTGTTATTAATTTTTATCCCCAAGGAAGATGTGACCTGATTTCTTTTCTCTCCATATTTTGTAGCTTGTTTTGGGATCTGTGAAGAGAATCTTGGAGTAGTTATATTTGATTGGATAGAATTGAATTAGTATATTGTAATTCACAACCATCCATAATCCCCTAGAAATATAGGACTCTGAGATCCCTATCCTCACCATGTTTAGATCCTGTCATTACATTTTCTAATGTAGGAGTTTATTCTTCATTTGGAAGTTCACTTGTAGAAGGTATTTCTCCCTACTTTTGTTTTCTGCTTTTCTTGATCTAAAGTTCCATCCTATTCTATTAGTGGGTTCTATGACTTGGAGTGCTCTTTATACTTCTTTAGCTCTTACATGAGTGAATATGTCTTGTTCAATTCCTCATAATGATTTTTTGTTTGAATATCCTTAGTAGGGGCTATGGGGTTATGTTTCCTTCCTTGATTTATTATAAATATTGCTACTTAAACAAATCCATCTTGATCTTGGGTGATTCCATGAAGATGGTAACTCTTTTCGGCCACATATGATGGTGAAAAACAAAAATTTTATCCATGTATTAAATTGAAGCCTTTGAAACTCATACTTGCCACATGAATTTTGACATGTGGTTGAAAAATGAAATGTAGAGAATTATGTTGGATTTCCAATGATATTTTTTTCGAAATATACCAGTCATATATCATGTCAAATTTTCATTTAATGAAACATGTGTACTTAAAAATTTGAAGAACAATTAACAAGTAGTTTGTGTGCGTGCACAATAATTTAATGTCAAAGTAATAATTTTAAAAAATGAAATATGTGAACATGATATAGAAACAATGCACTAGGGCTTACATATTTCTCTTTTAATTTTTCTCGAAAAAATATATTTATTATTATTTTTCAAAAATGACCAATGAATATTTAAGTCATATTTTGCACACATGTGTGTGAGTGCACAAAATCTTTTGATTTTTTTACATAATTTGCAAAACTAAAAATACAATTTTAAAGAGGACGCGTTTATCTAGGGCGTGTGTATTTTTTCAAATTTTTTAGATGTGTATTTTGAATTTTGTGTGTCTTTGAGCTCAATCGAAGTTGTTGGCACGGCTTTTTAGGGCAAGTTTTAGTAGAAATTTAAAAACAAAAGACATATCAAGATAAAAATTCGTAAATTTTATATATCGGGATAGAGATTTCATTGAGAAATCCAATAGTATCAATTCCTCTCATTAATGATCATTTATGACATAGTTTAACTCTATGGAAGGCAGACAAACATTCCATTCTGCAGGGAAAAGGGCTCTCGGCCTATATTTTAAGCCCTCGATCAAGCTATTTGCTTGATCAAGCTTTTTTAAATACCTAGATCGAGGGCTTAACAGAACCTCGATCGAGGGTTTAACAATACCTCGATCGAGGGTTTACCAAGACCTCGATCGAGGTGTTATTAAACCCTCGATCAAAGGTATGTCAAATAGGCTCAATCGAGGGTTCATCTGTGTAAAAAGATATATATAAACCAACCAGGGAGAAACCGTGAAAGGAGTTGGAAACAATTAATGTTGCCAATTACCCTTCCCTCATAAAAACATCAACGAACCTGTATATAACTAGCAAACAATGATTCACAAACAACAATTTACCTCATTTCTAGTTTTTTGTTTCCATTAGAGCTTTGTCAATTTGATCTTGTTGAATTAGGGATTTGTCAATATGATCTTGTTGAATTAGCGATTTGTCATTTTCATATTGCTGAATTAGACCTCATTAGACTTGTAAAATTTCTTTGTAGGCATAATTCAAGATTTCATACTAACATTTTGTTGTTTGTTATAACAATTTGAAAAAAAAATTGTTTGTTTTCATTGTAGATTGATTCATGTAAGATTTTTTTGTAGGCATATTTCAAAATTTCATACTAACATATTGTTCTTTGTTATAACATTTTGAAAAAAAATTGTTTGTTTTCATTGTAGATTGATGGGGAATAAAAAAAAAAGACAAAGAAAACATGCTAGACAACAAAATGCCAATGAAGAACATGATTACAATAGAGAATGAATGAGACAACAAAGAGCAAGGTTGAGAGAAGAAGAAGATGCACATTTGGTGCAACAAATTCCAATGGAGGACAACCAAGGTAAATTATTGAATTATATGCTATCATAAGTTAAATATCATACTACATAATTTACAAAATTTGAAACAATTTTCCAATAAATTTAACTAAATTTCATAATTTAATTTGTTTCATATTTATTTGTAATGATATTCTTATTTATTTTATCAATTTGTTATTTAAATTTCAAAGTTTGCAACAATTTTTATGTTAAATTAAGAATTTTCAAGTGGCTTTAAACAAATGTTAAATTAGAACAATTTTCAAATGAAACATGTAAATTTAAATTCTATTTTCATGTTAAGATATGAACATATTTTTAACTATTTTCAAATTATTTCAAAGTTGCTGACAATTTTCAAATTATGCTTCAAAGTTGCTTTAACAATTTTCAAATTATTTCAAAGTTTGCTAACAATTTTCAATTTTATTGTCCAACAATTTTCAAATGAAATGTACACTTAGATTCTATTTTCAAGTTAAAATGTATGTACATATTAACTATTTTCAAATTTCTAAACTTTACTAACAATTTTCAATGTTATTAGAATAATTTTCAAATTAAATGTACACTTAAACACTATATTTTCAAGTTAAATTGTACATATTTAACTAATTGCAATTTTTAAGTTACTAACATTTTCAAGTTAAATGTAATTTCAATTCTTGTTTTGTTAGAAAATTTGATTTCAAAACAAATGAATGAATATTTTGAAATTTACATGTTTAATAGTTATGTATTAGTTAGAATTTATTCAATTTGGAAACAAATGAATGAATATTTTCATAGCTATGGTGGTTGGCAATATTTTAATAGTAATGAATATTTGAATACAAATGAATGTTCAAAGAGCTATTTAATTATAATGTTTACTTTTAAAAAATTTCATCTATCACATATATTTTTATTTGCATAACATAGCATATCACCATGATAAGATTAATTATTAGAATCATATATTTTGTTAGGACAAAATGGAAATAATTAAATTTGCAATGTTTGCAACCTTGCATTGATATGTGAAACATTATTGATAAAAAATCCTTAAATTGCAATTTATGATAAAATTACAATTTCCATTTAAATGTATATTGTTGAAATTGCAAAATCATCAACTAATGAAAATGTTATTTTGCATTAAAAATTATGAATTTCTCTTCAATCATATCACTACAATGTTTTTAATCAAATATCGCATTAATGTATAAATCAATGTTTTTTTCCCCACATTTAGAGTATAATAGGTATGTTATGATGGATAGAAAATAGATCTTAAATTTTTATTTCACGTATATACAACATGGGATGCATGATGTTGTCCTTGAAATTCTAGGGTAGAAGTGATGTAATCATTTATTCTTTGCATGGTGATTTGCAACTTGTATTTGAAATATTTATTTATTTATAAATTATACCATAAAGTTAAAATAACATTTTTCTTGTAATGTAAAAGTAAAATGGACATAAATTGCATAAAGATAATTTGCCCACAATTATATAATGTGATGATTGTAAATGATATTAATTTTTATGCCCGCAATAATTTTTATCAAGTTATTAATAATTATCTTGACTTAAATATATATAGTTGATTTTCAAGTTACTAGCAATTTTAAAGTTAAATGTACAAGTTACTACCAATTTCAAGTTAAAAGCAATTTCAAAATTTACTAGGAATTTCAAACTTTACTTCTAGAACAGTTCTCAAGTTTAATTAAGTTAGCAATTTCAAGTTACTTGAGCAATTTCAAATTTCAAGTTACTAGAAATTTCAAGTTACTTGATGTTAAGATCCTAGTGGGCGGCCTTCACTAACACCTCGGGGTTTTGGTGTAACGATTCGTATCATTTGGTATCAGAGAACTTTCTTGGGATCGTTGGGTGGAATTTCTGCCATTTTTTTTCGCATCTATTGCAAGTTCAGATCTGGGAATAGTTCCTATCCACTTAACTGTGGGAAGTACTTGGGCATAAGCCCTAAAACTCATTGTGAGGAGTACCACATGAACCCCAAAGTAGATGTCCCATTGAGAGGACTTGCCAATGAAAAAAGAAACGACCCCTACCTGATTGACTAGTTTTTCCCCGTGAGGTAAACCAAGAGTTGTCATTTCTGGCCAAGTGGTTATCAGTTTTACCTTAGCCGTGGAGTGAGGGGTACTACCCCAATAGGCAAGCCGTCAGATAGCATTACTGGCCGAGTGAAACACCTGAACTAGTAGGAAGCCAAACATACCTGGGGTCCATATCTATTTTCAGCTGAACTATTGTCGATCACTTCCATGCTATTTCAGATCCAACGTCGGCATTGCAGTGTTCATCCGGGGCTCGTACGACGCAGAGGGGACACCACCGAATGGGTGCACACATCCATCCCAGAGTCTGGACTGCAGAGCATGGTGGGATTTTAAGATCCTAGTGGGTGGCCTTCACTAACACCTCGGGGTTTTGGTGTAACGGTTCGTATCACTTGAGCAATTTCAAATTTCAAGTTACTAGCAATTTCAAGTTACTTGAACAATTTCAAATTTCAAGTTACTAGAAATTTCAATTTTTACTTAGAACAATTCTCAAGCTAAATGTATTAGTTGGAAAATTCAATTCACGTGCAATTTTCAATTTTTCAATTTTTCAATTTCCACATCAAATTTCAAGTTATTAGCAATTTTTAAAGTTCAATGCATAACTATCAAGTAACCAATTTTCAGTTTGTTAATTTACATGTTATGTAGGGAGAGATTATGGTCAGACATCACATCATGGTGATCAAGAATCACATGACCCTGTGCTCCCTCATGATCCTGATTAACCATCACATGACACCTTTCCCTCTCACATTGAAAATATAATTGGGAGTTGCAATGGAGTTGGAAGGGGTGGAAATTTTCTAGAGGATTGTGCAGTTGTTTCTACACAAGAAGAGATTGGGAACTCGATCCCTGGTCGGAGAGTTAGAGAGCATGTCAATAACATAATCAATTCATATTTTGAACAACATTCAACGATGGCACAAGCTCAAATCCTACATGGGTTAATGAAACACAAAAAATTGAAACGTGCCACAAAGTTGTTGGGTTTTTAAGATGTTAAAACAAAAAAGACATGCGAGAATGCAATAGAAAATGTAAGAACTACATTATATTCATTTAGAAAATCAAGAAATAATGATACCTGAGCTTCTCGTAGGGAAATTACAACGGCTATTATGGCACAAAGCACCTCAAGAAATTGAATGGTATCAACAATGGCATCATTGCTCAATGTTTCAAAAATAACATTGCTCAAATATACTAAATTCAGGGTCCTGATAGATGAAAATGATGAAGCTGCTTGTTGGGATCTTATTTGTAGGGAACCCTATCAAAGTAGGATGGAATCAAGCATTAGAGAGAAGGTGATAGAGTTTTGGGATAGCCATTCTCATGCTATTCCATATCGAAAGCATGTTCTGCAACAATGTTTATCCAGAGGCATTTATCAAGAGCATTGTAAGGATGTGATGGAGATGACAGGAGTTGCACTTTACAAGGAATACCAGGAAACCAATCCTGGTGTTCAAATATCATTTAGCATGTTCAGCAAATTGAAATCGTGGTATATTAGTCTAAATACAATTCGCGACACTTGTTGTTGTCGGTACCACGTTGAATTTCAACTATACTATGACACATTTCGGTATTTTTGTAAAAGGCACTGGAATGGTGTACTAGCTCCTCACACAGTGCGAGATTTTATTTGTATGATACTATGCAACAGGAATCCTGAACATGTGTTTTTCAATAATAGGTGTGTATGTGGGAGAAAATGCCATGAATGCGATGAGTTGAAATTGTTCCATAGGAACTTTCCTATCAATCCAACACACGATGGATTGTCAGATATCACCGTTAGGTGGAAGAGGTACGAGTACGCCACCATGAATCCAACATCTTCTTCATCTGTGCCATCCAAGAGGATCGACTTGCTCGATGATGAGATTCCTGTTTCAGATTTCATGGAGAAGTTTCAAAATCAGATTTATAAATACATAAAGCACTCCCATAAGTCTAGGTGGAAAGCTTCAGAATTCAAGCATTCTCGTGACGTATTTGAGCCGAGCACAATCTTATCAGTGGTAGACTTTGCGGAGAAATACACCTTTGATCCTCAGAGAGAGATACAAAGTGAGTACTATCACTCCGACCAGGTGTCTATCTTTATACATACATGCTAGACTCTACAGCAAGTTGGGGTGATTGTGTCACATCCCCCGACTTGATAACCGTCCTTTCTGGAAACGGTACCAACCTTAGAGCGGGTGCCTCGAAGGTAGGGTCTCTTCGAGCTCCAGGACCTTGGTAGGAGCGTCCCCTACCAGCCCCATAGAACTGGGACCCTGTGCTAGTGTAATCCAGGTGCATGTCCAAAAAAAAATATGCATAAACGTGTTTTGCAAAGTACAATGGGACCTAGTCATGGTGGGGGAACATGCCCCACGCTCCCACGAATCTATCATGTAGATGTGGTGCAGCGACCTCCAACTTAAAATCCCTAAGTCTAAGCGGTTGACCGAGGGCACGGTCACGAGGGATGTCGAATAAAGCACCCTTGATGTCATGCCCTCGTATGGCAACTTTGACATCCTCCCATTTGTGGATCCCAATGACACCATGTCTCCTCCTCTGGCATGAATGTCTCCAAATGTCACTGAGAGGTCCTACCCTCTTGTAGAGGGCCAACATCTCATCAACTGCTGATAACATCATTGACAAAGATCACCATGTGGGAGAATCCTCCCTCAAAGTGCATACACATGAGCTCACCCACTCTCGCTGGGAAATGATATCAGTGAGAGTGATCTATGCAACCTCATCATCGTACGATCCCCCTGATGGGGCACCTACGATCCAAACCAAAACACAAATGTTACTAAAAATATATATTATAACTTGCAACTGAAATTCAATGCATTATATACTAAAAATTTACTGAAAATGTGCTAACAAAAAATACGCACTTGATGCACTTATGTCTTGTTGCACATCCTCCGCGTGGGGATCCACATGTATGTCATTGGGATGAACCGACACACTATCTCTCCTGCTGCCGCCACCAGTGGTAGCCGACCCCGGCCTGGCATCACTCCTCGATGAACGGGAGCGTTGCTGATGGCCACCTTGTCGAGCGACATCAGATCCTCTCGTGCTTCACAGACCACGAAGCACTGAATCTCTCTCTTCAGGACTATCTGCATCACATTTCAATTTCTAATTCTAATTTTCTTTCAAATTCTATTCCAAATTTCACATTTCAATTTCAAATTTTCTCATTTCAATTTCAAATTCTATTCCAAATTTCACATTTCAATTTCAAATTCAAATTCTATATCAAATTTCACATTTCAAATTCAAATTTCAATTTCAATTTCAAATTTCAAATCTAAATGTCAAATTCAATTCCAATTCCAATTCAAATTCGAGGCCACCACTGGACTAGAGTTTTCTCCTATTGATCCTCAACCATCGAGTGAGAGGAAGGTTGCTACAATCATTGTTTTAGATTTTTGGATTCAATTTTGCAAGATTTATTTTTTCGGATTTGATGTTTGATAGAGCTAAGCGAGTTATTTGAATTGTTGAGTGAACTAAATGAATATAGCCTCAATGTTTAATATTGACTTCTGGAAATGATCTATTAAGCAAGTTGCATTAGTTTAGATGCCTAGTTCTACATATATTTTGTTGGCATCTCATAATTTTACAGACACCCCAGATTGATAATTTATGTTGGTTTTAGTTCTTTCATTTTTCCTTTATGTATTTGCATATGATTTTTGGTTGTGCTAACATTCCAGATGCAATGAGATAGTGATGGTAAGATGGGAGGTAAGAACCTATGCTTTCACTATTGTGAGTATGCTATCACGCAAGATCTGAAGAATGCTAGCATATTTTTCTTTATTTTGGTTTGATTCATGGAAAGTACAAATCTAACTCATGTCAATAGAGAACTTGGTGACAACATGGTCTTAGTAGCATGAAGGCATAAAAATACATGATTAGTTTTGCATTGGAATTTTCTAAGTAGGGTGTGTTTTCTATAGATTTATTTCATTTGAATATAAATGGTGGGGTAGTTTTTAATTATTTCAATTTAATTTGGTGGTGCAGTAAGAACCACCCCATCCACTAACCATTGGAAGGAAAAATTATGAAGGGATGCATATGAAGGAGGAAAAACAAATAGAGTTTCAGGAGCTAAAAGTATGAGGTTTGCATACAAGGTGAATTTTTTCTACTATGATTTTAAAGTTGTAGATTTCAAAATATAGAGAGTCACCATATTCATGAGTATGCTCTCTTCCTATGTCTAGTTGTGATTTGGAAGATTAGAAAAGAAAAACATGGATACAAGTCTTTATATATACTTGTAATTCTACTGTCGGGGTTTTCTGAAAAATTAAATCCGTTTGCAGTTCATGAGTGCATGATCTCTTGATGGGACATGTTTATAACGTCCAGTTCTAACACATTATGGAGAAGGTGATAAGATTACCCCCTCCCCTGCAAGGTAGTGAGCTCAAAACCTTGTAATGTCTACTTTGACTTGACCATCTACAATATTTTGTTATAAATTGCCACAAGTTGTTTAAAAACCATATTTAAGATCCAATAGACAGGTATAGAATATTTTTTTGGGGGTGAACTCATAAATTAACCACAGACACACTCACCAAGAATATCACATACCTAGATCAGATTTAGGGAGAACATTGTAATTTTTTAATTTTGACTATCATATTCTATCATCTTGACTATCATATTCTATGGGTGAATCGATTTCAATATATCATTTCATACCTGTCAAAATGCACTAAGGTACCTTGACACTCATTTTGGGTGGATCGAATGGTAAAAGTTTGTAGTTCTAGCAATAATTATTTTCGAGTTCACTAAATAATGGAGGAATTATTTTGTGTTGTTCATGACCATTTTTTTGTGCATAATTTTCTCATAATGATTGTATTTGTTTGAATAATTTTTATGTTTGTAAAAACTATGGCGGCCTAGGCTATGATCTCAAATCTAGTAAGAATGAATTTCAAATAATCATGTGCATGCCCAAAATTCAGGAATTTTATTTTCTTGCAAAGGATAGACCATATGCCTTCATGAGAAATCCATGTATCCCTCTTGGACCACTAGTCCCAATATTTTTTAATAACAATCATAAAGCTATGGTCAAGGGACTTAAAGGATAGAAATAAAATAATAATCTTTCATTGTATTTTCCTTATAAATAATAAGATAGACAAAGTAATGTTAGGTAATATGAGCTTGTTCTAAGAGGACCTATAGTCATCCATTGCCAATTTCCAAGGAGAATTTTCGTAAGTTTTATTTGTCTAGCCATTTTTATAATTTTTACATTTTAGAAATGTCCATATTTTTAAAAAGGTGTTTTTATTGTTGAATTGTAGTTTGTATTCCACAAAGATGGTGGAAAAATTTAATCCAAACACATGTAGTCTAGTCCAGCAAAATGCATTTTTAGTGGCTTATATCATTTAGAGACATCATCTAATGTTGTTAGGCCACCTGATGTTGGGAATTTTTCCAAGCTATCCATTATGGTTCCACGCCAATTTATCTTCATTGATGCTCACATTGTAGACATAGTTTTCATGGCCTAAGAGGGGATCCTATTTAGGACAATTTGGCAAGTTGGTTATGGTTATGATTAATAATATATGATTACATATTATTAATATTCATTTTTTAATTTTTTAAATTATATTATTAATATTAAATATTCTTTTTTTAAAATAAATTAAGTAAAAATTAATAAATAATATATGATTATATATATTAATAAGATTCATTTTTTAATTTTTTATATTATAATATTAATATTAATATATGATTTTTTTTCAATCTTCTTGGTGTTCTTGGAGGATTAAAAAAAAATGGGCAGCATTTTTGCTTGTAAAAACACATTTTAAAATAAAACCGGTAGCATTTATGCGGTGAAATGCTACCGGTTGATATATAAACAAATTTACACACCAAATAATTTTTAAACAAATAAATACAAAATAAATTTAAAATCCTAAACCTATTTCAAATTTCAAATAGTTTTGGTTTTTGTTTTAGGTTCAAATGGTTTTTTTGTTAATCCTCTTGGCGTTATCGAAGGATTGAAAAAAAATGGGTAGCATTTATGCTTGTAAAAACACATTTTAAAATAAAACCGGTAGCATTTATGCGGTGAAATGCTATCGGTTGATATATAAACAAAAATAAATCAAATAATTTAAACAAATAACTGCAAAATATTTAAAACCCTAAATCTATTTCAAATTTCAAATGGTTTTGGTTTTTGTTTTGGTTTGAAATGGGTTTTTGTTTTAGTTAAATCAAATGGTTTTTTTTTCAATTAGTTTAGTTTCAATGGTGGTTTTTGGTTTCAATCTTGGTTTAGTTTCAATGAATACATCCTAACCATTTCTAGAAAACCAAATTAAAACTAGATTTGATCAAAAACACAAATTATACAACAAATACAAAAAAAAATAAAAATTAAATAACAAAAAAAATGGTGGAATTCTACCCACCTGGTGGAATAGATGACATGATGGCGTCCATGTGGGAAGGTGGCGTCGTTGTGGGGAGGTGGCATCGGGCGTGAGCTCGGTCGAGGCCTCCGGTCGCTGATGTGTCTGTTTCTGTCAAGCCACTACACAAAACAGAGTCGGCTAGGCCCTGTTTTTTTTTTTTTCCATGTCACATACCCTCGATCGAGGTATGTTAGAGCCCTCGATCGAGGTATTTTTAAACCCTCGATTGAGCATTTAAAACCTCGAATGAGGGCTCTAAAAGACCTCAATTGAGGGCCCGAAAAACAAATTTTCCCCATGCGATCCGCCAAAAATGGTGAACCACATTCGTGGATTCACCCTCTTACTTCTCTATATATTCACTTTGGTTAATGATCTTATTAAGGGGAGAGTATCTAAAGAAATTTTCATACTCATGAGATTTGTGGCATTGAAAAGGAGTGCACTCATATTCTAGCTGTTGTATCAGTTCATTATCGCAATAGCTCAAGAAGATACAATCTTGATGTAGGGGAATTCTAGCACAGAACAAGGATTTGAAGAGAGAAAACATAAATCCCCAAAAGACATTTAGCGACCTCTAGGAACATGGCAATATTCGACAGGGTTTGATGAAGTTGGGACAATTCTGACCGACTGTGGTCGACAAGAAGTGACGAGAGGAAACGAGATGCCGGATTGGTTGAATACGATGCCGACCAATTAAAGGAGATTCAATGATGACGGTTATGAGGGTCTATGGAGACAGTTGGAGTCCTAATAAAATAAGCCACAAAGGTAGTTGGGAAAGTCGCAGGAGGAGTTATGGTGGTAGTTGTAGAGTGTCAAGTGGAGCAACCTAATGAAGAGGGCCACGTGAAGTATTTAATGTAGTTTGGCCATGCCTGGAAGTGATCTAAGATTTTGGAAGACGAGCCAAGTGAACAGGGTTGAGTATAAATACTCGTTCACGCTTTAGGAAAAAGGATCGATCTTTTGGGCCCACGAGAAATTTGCAGAGTGCTTGAGGATGAAGAATTCCCTCATGCCTGTAAAAGCATTGTAACCGTCGATGTTAATTTTGACTGACCTGAGTGTAATATCATGTTTTATTTACCTCTGTAAAGAGATTTGATCATTTAATTGTGTTAAATTTTCATAATTTACTTCAATCTGATCTAGGATCTTAACTGAGAGAACAACATGTATAGCAAATCTACAGCATATCAATCATGGACACAATAATGCAAGCACACAAGAGACACAGAGTTTACTTGGGGAAAACCATAAAGGTGAAAAACCCCAATAACTTCCTCAGAGATAGATAGAGCAATGATACGACCAGAATACAAGAGATAGTCTTCTCCTAGCAGCAGAGCCTCCTCCTCCACAAGTGCGCCACTCTCCCAAGTGTGAGTGAGAGAATAGAATGTATAAAATGAGAGAGACACACTCTCTATTTATACACTAACTTGACTTGACCTTTACTCAACTAGGTCGGCCTCAACTTAACCACTTAACATAATGCTGACTGGGCCGACCCCCACTAGGGTGGTCTAATAACCCTTTGACCCACATGGCCAACCCCGAATAGGGTGGTCTAATAACCCTTTGACCCACATGACTTATACAGGGCCGACCCCAACAAGGTGATCTAGTAACCCATCAAGTATAAGTTACGACACTCACAATATAAATGACGACACTTCCGTATAGAGGAATAATAACATCTCTATAGGAATACAATATACATATATGTGAAATACATTCCGAAGTTACATATACATCAATAAATTGAAATCCATAATTCTTGCCAATCCTTTTATTGTATGTTGTTTCCGTTGTGTAGCACTGATACACAGACCTCCCCAGGTCACGTCTACATCAAATTTGAAAGTGGTTTGGAAATGGTCATGTAGATATAGATTCATGAGAAGGAAGTATAGTTCCCTTGTTTGGTTATTTCAGAATATTTCACGAAGGAACCTAGGGTGTTTTCTATAGTGGCTAAGGTTTCTTTTTCCCAACACTCATGAGGTAAGCAATAGAGCCATATATAAGCATGGGAATGTGAGAAATCATCCTTCTTAGGGCTAAAGTTCTCCTTCCAATATCTAAGACATTGACCTCTAGAGTTAAAACAAGTATGGGTAATTTTTGAAAACAATGTGTTTGTCTTCAAGACTAATGAAGATGGTCTTAAAGAACCCTTTAGAGGCTTGCATTAAGTCAACTTGGCCTTTGGTATTCCATTTAGTCTACATCCACCATTCTAGAGCTATTTTTGTTTTCCAAATGCCTAAAGATTTACTAATCATTGTGTGGTGTTGCATATATTGTATGTAGTCTCTAACTTTAGAGGAGATTTTCATAGCTTGGTGCATAATCAAATTGTGGGATGAATATAATGTTTGATTTGTCTTCTATATTTGTTTTCTTGTTGGTTTCTGATAGATCTATCACTTTCTTCATAGCTTGGTGCATAGTCAAATTGTGGGATGAATATAATGTTTGATTTGTCTTCTATATTTGTTTTCTTGTTGGTTTCTGATAGATCTATCACTTTCTTGGTGTGGTCAAGATTCCCTTCCCATCCCCTCCCTTCTTTTTTTTGTTCACTTTTCATCAGGCCATTATTTCCCTCTATGCTTCCTTCAATCATTGAGTCATCTTGAGTAGGATGAATGGAATTAGCACTAGGCCTAAGTGAAGGGTTTTTCCCTCAATGTGAGTCACTTTTTGAGAGGATCCCCATGTAGGAGGGGGATACAAAGACCCATTTTCCTAAATCCATAGCTTTGTTGTTTTTTGTTTAAAATTCTTTCCAGCATCTCAAACCCTAGCCTCTATCTATAACCCATGTCTCATCTTCACATTGTATTGACATGATCCTTTCCCTCAATGTGAGTCACTTTTTGAAAGGATCTCCATATCTAGTAGGGAGTTACAAAATCCCATTTTCCTAAATCCATAGATTTGTTTTTTTTGTTTAAGATTCTATCCAACATCTCAAACCCTAGCCTCTCCCTATAAACATGTCTCATCTTCACATTGTATTGACATGATCCTCTTGTTATTATTTATTTTGTTTTCTTAATTAAAATATTTAATTAATTTAGCGACAATATGCTTAAATATTTATCCATGTAATATTAAAGAAAACATAATTTAACATAATGATTGTTACTTTAATGCCTAGGGTTCAAATGTTTTTAGCTAAGCTAATTGATTCTAGCGTGGTTATGCTTGGAGAACATCCCAAGCACTGACATGAAACAAAGACAATTCCTTTTTAGGTAATTAAAGAGGATTGAATAACACCATACCACTCGATGTCATGTTGATGAATTACATACCTAATCTAAACAAATGAGTTTTCATAAAAGTAGGTTAAAAAACCTTTATTACTAACTATAATATGAAATACATATGAGAATTATAAAGTGTAAGATCAATATAAATTTTCAAATATAAATATAAATAAATAACATTATTATTAATAAGATGCAATTTGTATATAAAATTTCAAGAGTTCAAACCCTTTATTTCGTTGTTGGTGGGATTCTTATCTATTAAAATGGTGCCAAGAGACAACATCAAATGTTCCATGGAAAAACATTTACTTTATGATCACAAAAGTTTGATGAATTCTAATTTTAATGTTTATAGATTGCATGAATTGTTAGTGCCGAATCCCGATATTATGCATCAGCATTTACTCCAAGGTATTGTTAACTCAAAATTTTCTTTGTTTTTTAGTTTTACAATTTTGAATGTCTCCAAGGTATTGTTAATTCAAAATTTTCAATGTTTTTTATTTTTAAAAATTATTTATTATTTTTATATTTATGATTAGATAGATTTTATTTATTTATGATAAGATAGAAAAAGAGAAGATAAAAGTATTTAATGTAAAATAGAGAAAATACAAAAAATTATAACATTTATATTATTATTATTATTAATAAATGATGCAGTTTAAATATTTTAAGTTTTCAATTTTTTATGAGTATATTTTTTTTGTTTGTTTGTTAGGAATCTAGTTAAAAATATGTAAAAAAATATTAGAATCGTATATATTAGTAATAGAATTATAAATGTGGGTTCTAAGAGGGTATTTGAGGATGTTGAATTTATTTATGGATTCAAAAACACATTTTAAACACTTCCAAATTTAAATTTTACCAAAACAAATTACGGATTCCGACCAAAACCCACTCAAAAGTCCAAAACCTAGAATAAATAGGTTACTCCTTAATAAAGTGTATGTAAAACATCACAACATTTATTGTCTTCTCTTTTTAAAATATTAAACTATTTTTATTTAGAATTTTGGTTGGAGCAACAAGTATGTTTTTCGTAGATTGGAAGAGGACGATACAAATGTATTATGGAAAATGTACTATGGAGATCGATTTTATGGGCATCCTTCTATATTAGAAATACTAAACTATATATATAGTGGTAAGTGCATGGATAATTGTGAGCTAATGAGAGCTAATGCATGGATAACTGGTAGGTAATGCATGGACAATGGAAGACATAATTTGTTCATGACACTTAACTTGCGGCATATGAGTTTTCACCAACCACAAGATAAGTGGGTATTCCAGTTTAAATTTTGTTAAACAATTTATTTGATGAATTACCTATTTGAATAACTCCATATGCAACATTCGATTTTAGACTGTAAAATCATAAATTATAGAGTTGAGGTATGGTAACATAGGCACAAGAATAGATTCAAGGATAGTTCTCAACTACTCAACTACTTAACTACTCACAGTTATCCATGCAGTTACCAATATATATATATATATATATATATATAGTTGAGTATTTCTAATGTATGGATAACTGGTAGGTAATGCATGGACAACGGAAGACATAATTTATTCATGGCACTTAACTTGCGGCATATGAGTTTTCACCGACCACAAGATAACTGAGTCTTCTAGTTTAAATGTTGTTAAACAATTTATTTGATGAATTACCTATTTGAACAACTCCATATGCAACATTCGATTATAAACTGTAAAATCATAAATTATAGAGTTGAGGTATGGTAACATAAGCACAGGGATAGATTCAAGGATAGTTCTCATCACCAAAATCTTTGTTTTAATGTTGGAAATTCTCAATCCATATCGGTATTTGTAGAGGTGGTAGAAAGCTCTTAGAATGTCAAAAGCATGTTTATGGAAAGAAATGGGAACATTGGTGTCTCTTTTGAGAAATTCTTAGTTTAATTCATTGATCTCATTCTTGATCAAAGCGTTGATGTGAGGGAGAGCATATTTCCCTATTGATTTTGGATTTTCTTTCATATAACATGATATCGAGGAAGCTTCCTTTCTTCCTGCATTAGCCATGGAAATGACAATATCATCTGTATTTTGAATTTATATCGAAACCACTAAATGCAAAAACTTCTTTCACTTGATTTCATAATAAACGTCTATAAATAGTGACTCGTAGATGCAAGTGTCACCTTTTAGTCATGCCAAGTCATTAAACTTCGAAGGAGAGTTGATTTCCTATAGAATGTGACGAGGCAAGGGAATGTATGATGTGAGGATGAGTTGCAATGTGGCTGTGTGATAACCAAAACTATCTTTTCTGTTATCCGAGTACTCCTGAAACGTTGGAAGATACGCATTGGAAATCCAATTCACATCATTCATATATGCATAAATACTAGCATCCCATTGCATAGGCACAAGAAGAGGAAATTAACTAATCATCACCCAATGAAATATGTTCTTAGAAATAAATATATGTATATGTATACTTTAATATTATTATCCATACATCCTCTTAGGAAGAGTTGAGCGTATCTTGCCTTTGAGACTTCTCTTCCTTTCGCACTAAATTTCATTCAGTAATTTCATATATTTTTCAAATGAATCCATAGCATATGGATTCCATCCAATCATATACAAATACAATTAGTAAAGAAATAATAAGTTCATTGAACTGATAATCACTAGTACCACCTCTTAATTGTCACTCTTAAGAGTTCGATCTCATCCATAAGTGTCGTAGATATTGCCTAATACCATGGCCACATGACAGAATTTGGAAAATCCCAATCCAAATGCATAATGTTTCGGTTTAATGGAAATGCAAGAGGTCAAAGCATAGTATTCCACGTGGCCATGCCCAATGAATTTCAGTTGAGAGAAACCTATATCCTTTCACCATCTTCACACAAAATTTGAATATTTGACCACTCAAATTTGAATTCATATGTGAAGAAGATACACTACTACATAGAGAGAGGTTTTGAGACAATATTTATGTAATTGTCTCAACTTGAGACAAAAAAATTTGTGTATTGTTTTAAATATTGTCTTTTAGCACGTCTTAAATTATTGTCTCTCTAGAGACAATATATAATACATCAATTATAGACTGTATTGTCTTAAGTTGAGAGAGTAAAAAATTGTATCTTGTCTCAAATATTGTCTATCTAGAGACAATATCTCTTTTGTCTCTCCAGAGACAATATATAATGCAAATATTTTTGTCTCTACTGAGAAAATATCACTTTTGTATCTCTAGAGACAATATATAAAACAATGAATAAAAAACATTTAATCACTTGATTAAAATCAACTAAAGATTATTTTCTTATAATAAACTACAACATCCTATGTTGTATTGATTTATGGAAGGGCACAATGGAATCAAACCACCAACCTTCTATTTTGTAAGGAAGGCGCTCTACCATTGAGCTAGCACCCTTTAGAGAATTAGGAGAAAGAGGTAGGTTGTTGTGCAACACCTAATAATTACTGATGTTATTAAAAATACAAAGTGTTTTATTCCTTAAATATTAATTTTATAACTTAGATGCATATTCTTCTACAATAAAGTGTATAAATAGTTGGAAATATGGTATGATATCTATTACCCCTTTTTCACGCGGGGTGAATTGAATTCAATAGAGAATGTCATAAAAGACTCGGTTATGCCCTCATAAAATCAATAGGGACTATCCTTTGAAGTCTTCTTGTAGATTCTAGGAAGTCATAATAGTCTCAGCATGATGAAAAATAGTTCTAGGAAGATTTCTCTTGGAACAGGGTTTGGGACAAAGTGAATTTGTGCATGACAACTAGACAAGGGGCTAGTCTAAAGAAGTTTCAGGCCAGTTTCAATAGAATTAAATCTTGTGAAAAAGACGTTTCCCTTGGATTAGGAGTATGAGCACACTTGATGTATGGTTAACTAGGTAGCAAAACTCCATATTTATAGGATCAAGTATGCATTTGATATGCACGTTATTTCTCTCCATATACAACAAAAATAAACATACATATCAAATATCTTGATATGCAGTGTGCATACACATATTTCCCACTCAAGCAGTGCAATTTTTTCATGGTCAACATACATTTGTCTAACATTTTGATACAATTTGTGTCTGTTAAATGAATTGCAAATTTATGATTCAAAAAACTATGAGCTCCAAACCATATTATTATCCAGAATTTTGTTAACATGCCTGACACATATGAAGTCCTAAAGAATTCATTTGTACATGCCTTAATTTGTTTTTGTCACATGGATGATGATACTTGCATGTCGAACCAAAATTGCAAGCTCCTGTCTTCAAGTAATAATGAAAAATACATTCTCTGCTTAATATGAAACTTCTCAATATTCTATAAGACCATTTACCATCCAAGACAAATAATAAAATGAAAGAGTACAATTTAACCCAAATTTTATGTCGCATAGGCTAAAGAACTCACAAAGCTAAGATCCTCAAAGGAGATGGAAACAACAACTTAGGTCAAATTATTTTATGTATATGCAAGTTACATCCCTCTAGAAGAGATAGATGGAATGTGTCAACTTGCACAATATTGGAACCATGCTTGTAGGAGAATTCCCTCCTACTTGATCAATCTCGGATTATCTTTTCCTTTCAATTATAACAAGGGATTTTAATAACTTAAATAATTGGAAAATGATTGTGAATCCCATGTTCTACTAGCATCTAGTTTCATGCTCTTCAAATCGAGACCCTCTTATTTTGTTCCTGTTTTCTTGAGAAGTGGGTTCTTCTATGAAACTACAAAATAGCATGCACATAAACAAAATTTAAACCTTTATAACCTACATAATTTATAAAAACAATACTATAAGAACAATAATATCAAGGAATGCTTGTTATTGTCGAGTATTATTTAATTGCATATATTTACATGATAACTAACATATCTAGAGGTTCTGACATAAGTCCATGAAGAGTGGGATTCCCTCCATAAAAGTGTGAACAACATCTCTATGAAATGAGGATGGATATCATGTCAAACTCAATACTAGTAATCCAAGTGCCTCCAATGAGTGTTCTCCAATAGAATAACATCCCAAAATATGCAAGTGGACCAACGAACTCCATGAAATAAGCATGTGAATGAGGTTGGAATAGGGTGACAGCCTCCCTAAAATAATGCAACAGTCCACTCTTAAAGTTGACACCCCCCCTCCAAATTAGCCATAAGGAATCTCCAATCCATAAGATACATGTGCCAAAGGTGGTGGAAACCTAGAATATGGCCTTAAAAGGTGGATCAGAATCCTCTTAGGCTTATTGTCCATGAAGTTTATGTTTTGTCCCAACAACTAGCATCCCAATAGGATGTGAACAATAGAATTTGAATCTAGACCGATAAGAATCAATTATGCTATACCAAGCTCTTGGAGCTTGCTTGAGCCCATAGAGAGCTTTCCTCAACTTGTAAACTTTCTCCTCATGTTCTTTGATTTCATACCTGTGTGGCTGCTCCACATAAATTTATTCTTCAATAATTATGACTTGACATCCATCTGATACACTTTCCATCTATTCTGGGCTACTATTGCTAGGACTGCTCTTACTTTGTCCAATCTTGCCACTAGTGCAAAATTTTCTCCAAAATCAATTCCTGGTTGCTGTGAGAAACCTTTTTCTACTAAGCTTGCCTTGTACCTATCAATCTCACCTTTTTCATTAAGTTTGGTCTTATAAACCAACTTCACACCAATAGGTTTCTTATTTTTTGGTAGGTCAACTAGATCCCGTGTACCATTTCTCTCAATGGAATCTATCTCTTTGTCCATGGCTTTTACCCAGTGCTCTTCTTTTACTACCTCTTCATAAAATATAGGTTGACTAGCAATAAAAGAAAAAATGGTATTTGCATCCAAATCATCATAAATATCTTCTAATACTCTAGTCTTTCTATTACTGTGATCAAATTCATTACCTGATTGCGGACTAGAAGTATATCGATCTATTGATCTTGATGCTTCATCTCGAACTGAGTTTATAGGTGTCCTTGTTGGAGTATTTTCTACTGGTGAATATGCTACTTGACCATGTTGTCCAATAAGTTCTTCTTCTTCATCATCTTCTAGTTGGGGTATTGCAGCTCCCACAACCTTGTCTATGGTTCAATTCCATGACTCTTCCTCCTTGAACAACACATATTTGCTTAGGATAACCTTTTTGGTAATAGGGTTATACATTTTGTAGGCTTTAGATTCTTCATCGTATCCAAGAAAGATACATTTCTCACTCCTGTCATCTAGTTTTTTTATTAGTTGTTTAGGAACATGAGCATAAGCAACACAACCAAATATTTTGAAATGAGAAATATTACAACTCATACCTATCCATGCTTCCTCTGGTAGTATGTTCTTCACAATTCTGGTGGGAGATCTATTCATCACATGAACAACACAAGCCACTGCATCTCCCCAAAATTTATGGGACAAGTTTCTTCCTTTCAAAATGCTCCTTGCCATATTCATGATGGTTTTGTTCTTGCATTCTGCAACACCGTTCTGTTGAGATGTATATCTTGCAGTGAATTTGTTCTCGATTCAATGATATTTGCAGTAATCATGAAATTCCTTTGAGTCATACTCTCCCCCTCCATCTGATCTCAATACTTTGAGTTGATGACCACTCTGGTTTTCAACCAGAGCCTCAAATTCCTTGAACTTGCCAAAAGTTTCAGACTTCTGATGAAGGAAATACACCCATTTGTTTCTACTGAAATCATCAATAAATGTAAGAAAATAATAGCTTACACCAATTGACTGATTCTGCATTGGACCACACAGATCAGTATGAATAAGTTCTAGAGGTTCATGTGCCCTTCGAGACATACCTTTAGGAAATCTATCCATGTGTTGCTTTGCAATGATGCAACACTCACAACTGTTTGATGGCTCCTTCATAGGGGGTAATCCTTTTACCATCCCTTTCCTCTCCAACAAATTGAGACTACCAAAGTGAAGATGTCCATATCTGAAATTTCATAACCAATCATCATCCATGCATGTGGTATTTGTAGAAAAAGAGCTTACCTTACTGCTGCAATTCACGACTAGTGGATACATCTTGTTCCTGGTCACTTGTACTTTGATGATCAACTGTCTATTTGGGGGTTTGTCATAAATTTCACAGTCTGATCCATCAAAGACAAGTCTATATTTCTTTTCAGTAAGTTGCCCAATGCTAAGCAGACTATTCTTCAATCCTAGAGCATAATATACATATGTGATTGTCTTTTGTTGGCCTTGTTTGGTCAGAATGTTGACCACTCCTTTGCTAAGAACTGGAACTACCTCATCCATGCCGAATTTGACCTTTGTCTTCACTGATCCATCTAGGTCTACAATTAGACCTCTATCACCTATCATATGGTTACTACAGCCACTATCTAAAAGCCAAAGTCCCCTTGGGATTTTGTGTGCAACATGACATGTAAGAAATAACATATCTTCTTTATCCCCATAGGTATTAGTCATATTAGCATTATGTTTTGCTTGATCATACTTTTTATTTCTACATTCATGAACATAATGGCCAAATTTAATGCAATAATAACACTTAACATTAGATTTATCTAACCTTTTTTTGTCGTAGTTACGGTGCCTTCATGGTTATGATCGTCATCTTGATCTTCCTTTACATTACTTCGACCACCTTTGCCTCTTCCTCTTGATCCTCCTCTGCCTATGCCTCTTCCTCTACCTTTTGAGAATGAGACTTGTGATTTGAAATCATTCTCCAGAGAGGACTCTTCATTCCTGTTGATTCTGGATTCATATGATAGAAGCGATCCAGTCAACTCGTCTATAGAGAGAGTACACAGATCCTTTGCTTCTTCAATCGTTGCAACTTTCAGATCAAATTTGGTGGGAAGGATCTCAGAACCCTTTCAACCACCCTTTGATCTTCAATCATTTCACCATAGGTATTTAATTGATTAACAATCCCCATGACTTGGGTCATGAAAGAATCTACTGTGTCTGATTCTTTCATCTTTAGATCTTCAAAATATCTGCTTAGGTTTTAGAGTTTAACTGTTTGTACCTTACAAGCACCCTGATAACTGGCCACCAAGGTTTCCCATGCTTCTATGGCATGCAATGAAGCTAATATCTTTGTAAATACGATGTTATCCAAAGGATTCATTATGTGATGCAGTGCCTTTGCATCCTTCTTCCTGTGAATTCATAGAATATCCTTTTCTCTGTTTGATAGAGCTTGATAAGCTGCATCATCTGTTGGTTCGGAATAGCCATTCACGACATATTCTCACACATCTTGCGATCTGAGATAAAACTCCATCCTCGTGGCCCGGACATCATAGTCCCTTTTCCTTGTAAGAGGAGAAATTTGAGACTGATTGTTGCTGCTAGAAGCCATAAACGCTGCAGAGTCTTTCACTGGCTTATTAAGAAACAATCTCCTTCCTTTTTTTTAATAATATATCCTCTTCACGTCCTCAAAATTTAAAAAAAAAGAATCTCTTCTTCTTTTTATAAAATTCCACCCTTTTTTTTAACTTAAGAAAAAAAAAATTCTTACTTGAAGTGAATAATTTCCGTGGAAAAAAAAAAAACTCAACCCATGAAAAAATCTTCTCGTGGAATTATTTTTGTAGGTCTAAAGAAGGTTGAAACGCGAAATTTTGAGCAATTTTCTCTCTATGGGATATAATAAGGGAGTGATAATTTGGAGAAATTATTGCACTTTAGAGTATAGGAAGGGCGCAAAATATCTTGGAAAAAAATTATTTCGTAAGTTTACCCCAAATTATCGCGCCTCCATGAAGGGGAGGGGCGCGAAAATTTCTACAAATTTTTTGCAAATTTCTTCAAAGTTATGGCTTCTCTTGCACTTGGATTCTCTAGAACTCTCATGCTCTTTTTCCTTGCTCTGATCAATCGATCTTCTTCCAATGCTCTAATACCAAACTGAAGGTTGGAGGAAGAAATAAACACAAAGATTATGCAAAATCAACTATGACTCTTCAATCTTTATTGATAAACAGAAGATCAACTAATGCAATTACAAACCAAGTCTAAGTGTGTATTTAAACACTTATGGAAAACCTAAAAAATCTAACCTAGCTTTTGTATGTTATTGCATGCTTTATTAACTAAAGCAAAAACTAAAGCTAAAACTAAAAATAGAGTTAAAACTAAAGCTAAAGCTAACATAACTAATTACTATTTCTAACAATAATCACTTGTACCACCTCTTTACGTCTGCCATGCTCCATATCTATGCATGCATGTTGTATCACAACCTTTCCCCTCTCATTAGAGAGTCGGGGCTGTAACATCTTTGATACCATTAAAAGATTTAGGAATCATAGATCACCCTCATAATAAAAGAAAAATCTATTAAGCAGATTGAATAAAAATACATGAAACTAGTTGGTTATGCTTGGAGAAAAATGAACTTTCCTCAAAAAAGAGAAGAGAAGCATGTTAAATGTGGGTCATACCTAGCAGCATCTCTATCAGCTTGGTCTTAGTGTTGATATGCTAGTTAGGCTGATAGGATTCTATATTTCAATACAATGAGGGGAGGGTGTCACAATTTTAAATATTTTGATAAAAGAGTGGCCAAATTTCAATGATCTTGGAATATTCTTAATCATGTGCATAAATAAGCACTTTAGATTTTATAAATTAGTGAATGCTATTTCAATTGTTTCAGTGTCACCTGTAACATGCAAACCAATAAGGATAATTAGTGAATGATATAGTCTTAACAATTATAATAAACCATCCTAGCATCCACATGGCATGCCCATTGCTCCAATGTAATGCTGCATGGCCCCACTATAACGCTCCACAGTGCATTTGAAACATTGCTATGGAAGAATTTGCAGGTCAACTTTTAATTCTGCACACTGAAATGGAAGACAGTAAACCGATCAGGTTTAAAAAGATAGTTACGATTCTTACAGAGCTTTAAAAGCAGCCTTCAAAACTTAACATGTCGCTCCTTCATGAAAACACGGACCCATAAGCAGCGTCTCTGTCTCAAGAGTCAATGTCAACAATCTATCAAATTGCCAGCACACACTTTGTTGCAAAGGTATATTCCAAAGGAACGTTTTTGGCGTTGTTGTTCAATGAAGTAGCATCGTACTCAAACAATTTTAATGAAGTAGCATCGTACTCATTCTGTCATGGCATAGACATAGCATTAAAGTTTCTTATGCCTATGGGAAGGAGAATATTTTGTCTTATGCCTTGTCTACTTTTTCATCATGTGATGAATAGGAAGGGAGAATATCAAGAATATTTTTCATGCTCATCCGTTATGGGGAACACTAATAATCAATAATACAAATGTCCATAATGCCCACTTCTATGATACATTATATCCTAACATTAAATAAAAATAGTAAAAAATACAAACCATTATGTAATTTTTCATATAGTACACTTTTTGGGAAAAAATACAATCCACATAAATATTAATACAACCAAAATCTAAACTCATGAAACCAACTTCATATTTTTTCTTATGCTTTGTCTACTTTTTCATCCTGTGATGAATTGGAAAGGAGAATATTAAGAATATTTTCCATGCTCATCTGTTACATTTATTTATGACGATAGATGCCCCAACTCTAACCCTAAGTGGGGCACATTAATAATCAATGATACAAATGCCGATAATGCTCACTTCTATAATACATTATCTCCTAACATTAAATAAAAATAGTAAAAAATACAAACCACACACACATAAATATTTAATGTAATTTTCCAAATAGTACAGACAAACATCCACATAATATTAATACAACCAAAATCTAAACTCATAAAACCAATTTTATATATTCAATAGAAAAAATTACATCAAACAAATCAAATATTTATTTATAAATACTAACACTAAGCATATAATCCTAAGTTTATGCGAGAGCACTCATTTATATACAATAACAACAAAAATAATGACTCTGTTAAAAAGAAATAGAATTTAGAAAAGAAAAAAGTGGAAGGCAAAAATTGGGTGTATCATTGTGAGTAATTTGAACTTCATTTAAATTATTCAATGAAATAGTGTTTTGATTTTTAATGTTTGCATAAAGTTTCATTAAATTGTCAATTCTTTGTGGTATTATGATTTGAATTTTATATGTGTGTTGATGATTATTAGGTAACATATAAATCTATTAAAATTTACAAGATTTTTATTTTATATTTTTTTATGATAGTATTGTGATATTTTTATATGCAATTTTCTTCATTTTTTTTACATTTTATTAAACTATATATTATTGATTTTCAAATATAACATGAATATTATCTCTATATCATTTTCCCTAAAGTTTCTAGGTTAGATTTTGTGATTTTATTTATATAATAAAAAATAAATTAAAAAATTATGAGTTGTGGATGAAACGATTTAAACAATATCATAAATTAAGCATGATTATCATAAATGTTTTTATAGATGTGATATGTTTCACAAATAGGTTACATATGTTACTTAAAAGTTTAAATTAAAATATGATTACTTAAAACAAATACTTTCAATAATTCTAACTAAATATTTCAACGTATAAGTGTCTCAACCTTACCATAAAAAAATAAAAATAAAAGTTTAATAAAATCCTCCTATAACCAAATGATTCTCTTATGTGTTCATGTGCTAAGGTGAACATGAAACATTTTACATCACACAAAAATTCAACCTAAAAAACCTTTTTCAACCAACACAAATCTCAAACTCAAACTCAATGTTATTAAGTTGGTAAATTTATGGGTACCAAGGATTTTTATTATCATAATAAAAGAATTTACATAATTAGTTAAAGAATTTAATTAAAGTTCTTTTAATTAAGACATAATAATTTGTCTCAGACTCCGCATAAATATAAGAGAATACGAATCGAAATCAAAGGTAAAAATATAATTTGATGAACATGATAATTTTATATATATTAACGTATCAATGCTCATAAATTTTGATGCATATTTTGAAAGGGAAATTATTATGTCAATTCTATTCTTTAACTAACATTCTTAAAAGGTGAAGATTAACTATCTAAATTTAAATATTTAATTATTTTTTGTTGATAGATAAAAAGGATAGAAAATTCATTTATGTAATAGCGATCATACCTTCAAAAAATTGTTGAAAAATTGTGTTGATCAAATTCTTGCAAATTGAAGAACATGGTCAATTATGAATAGGTTTAAAATGCACATAGAGTAGTAATCGAAGAGCCACGAATCAAATCACCAAAACATCGAATAAAGCAATGAAAAGAGGGAAAATTCTATTAGTACATGATAAACACATATGCAAAATGTGCAAAAACAAAAAATGTACAACAAGATATGTAACTATCAGTACAACCATAAAACATACATGTAGCATCGAATCCCCTGGCAAGAGACGACAACTCTAGATCCCCCCAGTAATCCATACTTCTCCAAGGTATCTCTCCATGGCCCCAATACGTTGCTCTCACACATCCAAAATGTGTGGAGTGTAATAATCCCTCACCACTACATCACCAGCCCGAGGCATAACTCGCCCCTATTACATCATCCAGGGTTCCTGAGGCCTCCTCAAAGGAACAACTACTGGCGGACTTAGTGTAGGGTAATTCTCAAAGAAATAAGATCATAGTACACTCCCATAACAAAACGTCCTCTGCAGACCTCCCCACCACAAAGAAATCATTTGCTTTGTCATAGTTTGGAGAAACAATGGTCCCCAATCCATTGGCCAACCGAAAATCACCCGCTCCATGAGCACTAACTACCCCCCTGTAATATGGTTGGGGGACAAAACCCCCAACACCTGCATAATGACTTTCGCTATAGCCCTCACTCGAAGATCCCTCAGATGGATCATTAGAATCTGACTAGAGTTCAAGGCAATCTAGTCACCATCGCAATACTGATCCACCAAGCCATGGATCGTATGCTCCTCCATCTCTGGGGGGTGGCTCTCACACCCTGTGGTGAGGCAACTCGGTCAAGAAATAGATATCCTGAGCCGTAATGCTTAGCTCTTCCCACAAACCCTGAATACACCCTATCAGGGTCCCACATATCAAGGAATATCGACAAAAGGTACTCCAATGACCATGTCAAGGGGCACTTGAAGAACCTCAAGAGGCCCGCATCGCATAACATTTGGGTTGCTACCATATTCCCAAGTACTAGTTGCATCAAATTGTCATAGTTTTGCTCCTGCCACTCTATGGCACCCATAGTAGCCATAATGAACTCAAGATCACTTGCATAAGGAAAATTTTCACCCACCAAACATCCATTAAATAAAACCATAAATATGCGTAGCCTATCCTTAGGAAGCCCATGCGTAGCACGGCATCAACAAAGACAAGTTGCGCCCCATGAGACTGTATTGTTCTTACCAGTGTGACACCAGCGCGCGGGATTTGAACTACTCAACCTCACTATATAGCGTGGCTATCCGAAGAACATACACGTTGATGGGCTCTAAAAATGATGTTTTCATAACTCTATTTCATAGCTCATTCACCCTCAATTTAGTACATATATCTTTAAAACAGCTATCTTTTATGTTATTTTATTAATTGAAGTCTATAAATGTAAAATATCTTTAAATTATTACTTTTGAGGTATTAAATGTAATTCTGGAAGTGATTAATTGATCCTTGGGTTAGTAACTCCGACGCTATAAAAGATTATCCAATATTGCACAAATGCTCGAAATTACATTTGGTATTTCTAAGCTCATTCTCGCATCTAAGAATATATGGTTGGCTTTTCACTACTCAATCTAGTACTCAATCTGGTACTCATTCCCATACTCATTGGTGCGACTTACCTTTGTCTTCTGGTTCTTTTAATCCTGTAATATTTGCATGTACAAATTAAAACCATAACTTGATGATGAACTTTAGTCCACTAATTTACATTATTTTAAATTTAAAACAAATAAATAGTTGAAAGGTGATTCATTTAAATAATCATTATTTTACTATACTAAATTCCTTTCAACAAAATTGTTTTAAATTTAAAAATATCTAAAATGGTTATTGTTTATTTAATCATGACAATTATGAAAAAGCCTCATCATACAATTTGTTATGTACATGGAATAGAATGTTGGCTTTTTATATATTTTTAAATAAATAAAATTATCACTTCACCCCACTTTAATACTATGCTCTAGACAAATAAAATTATCACTCCACTCCACTTTAATACGTTGCTTTGACTTTTAACTATATGCAAGTAATATTAAATCAATCACGTAGGTATATAATTCTATCGTAAGTCTCATTTCTCATCTTGAGTGAGTTTTCATCGATTCCACTTTTCAAGTGTTAAACTGGTTTTTGGTTTCATTCATAAGTAGTGGGAAATTAGATTGACGAATGATTTGTTTTTTATTTTCACACCATTGATTCAAATTTTATAATAATCTTAGACTATAAGCCTAGTGTGAAATTAATGTATATTTCGTAGATTGAAATTATATGTTGTGAAATTATATGTGGGTTCCATTGAAAATAACCTTTTTAATTTGCACAAGGTCACTTTAACATGTATAATGCAAGTTGTCATGAGAGTGCAACCCTTTTTTGGGCTCTCTTGGTGAGATTATCATTTATGATAATGGTGTCAAGATAGTGGAATCTTTTTTTTGGTTTTTTTGGGTGGTATTATCATTTATGATAATGGTTTCAAGATCGTGCAACAAACGTTTTATAAATAAACATTTACTTTAGAATCACAAAAATTTTGGGTAGATGGTACACATTAGTATCCATGGGTCTTTACTAGAGATCAAAATTTTATATTTTTCGATAATTAACTTTAAATTTTTATTTTTATTTTATTTAATATAACAAAAAAAGATAAAATGTTTTTTATTTATCATAGAAAAGAGATAAAAAAAATAAAAGTATTTCTTATAACCTATCTAGAAAATAAAATTTTAAATAAACAAAAAATATTATTATTATTATTATTAAATTGTATGTAAAATATCACAACATTTATATCTTTATATTGCAACTCCTTTGAAATCACTCATTGTTCCTTGAAAGATATAAAACAATAAAATCGAAGCTTGAAAGTAGACCCAATAAAATTGAACCAATACAAAATTGACCACATTACAACTCCTTTGAGACCACCAATTGTTCCTTAAAAGATATAAAACAATAAAATTGAAGCTTGAAAGTAGACCCAATAAAATCGAGGCAACGCAAGATTGACCATAGCTTAAAACCCTGAAGAGCATGAGAAAAATTTTAAGAGATACTTGCTACTCTAAGTAAAACTTATAAAGAACTATGAGAGAATTGTCACCCTTAGATGTCCTCTTTTTTCACTACATGAGACTAAGCTATCTGAACTCCATATACAACGTTTAGAGTTCAATTCAACGTTTAGAGTTTAGTTGTGTGGTGAGATAGGCACATGGATAAATTCAATGACGGTTCTCATCACCAAATTCTTTACTCAAAATTAGAAATTAGAATTCCATATGCAACGTTTATGTTTAGACCGTAAAATTATAAATTATAAAGTTGAGTTGTGATTACATAGGAATAGGGATAGATTCAAGGACGGTTCTCATCACCAAATTCTTTACTTCAAGGTTGGTAACGCTGAAGCCATCCCTGTATTTGTAGAGGTGGCATAAGGCTCTCAGAAAGTCAAAAGCATATTTCTTGGAAGAAATGGGAACATTGCAATCTGGTTTGAGAAGTTCCCAGTTTAATTCATTGATCTCTTTCTTGATCAAAGCGTTGATGTGAGCGAGAGCATCTTCTTCTGTTGATCCAGGATTGTCTCTCATATAACACGATATGGAGGAAACTTCTTCTCCACGCAACCTTTCTGCCTGCATTAGCCATGCCAATGCCAATATCATCAATATTCTGATTTTAGATCAGAACCACTCAATTCAAAAACATATTCCGTTTGTTTTGATAATAAAAGGTTACAGGCAGTACCTCGTAGCTGCGAGTGTCACCTTTTAGTCGAAGAATGGAACATGCCAACCCATTAAGCCTCGAAGGAAAGTCTATTTGCTGCAGTATATGATGAGGAAAGGGAATGTCCAATGTGAGGATGGGTTGCAATATGGTTACGCGATAACCGAAACTAACTTTTCCGTTATCTAGGTACTCCTCAAACGTTGGCAGATAACCACTGGAATTCCACTTAGCTTCGTTCATATCCGCATCAACATAAGCCTCCCACTGCACAGGAAATTAGCAAAAGAAATTAGCAAATAATCCCCCAGTGAAATGTGTTCTGAGAATCTATATGTATGCTTTATTATTGTTCATACAGCCTGTCGGGCATAGTTGAGCGTGTCTCGGCCTTGAGATTTCTCTGCCTCTCGCGCCATTTCATTCACTGTTTCGTAGAACACCATGTACACTAATTTCATATATTCCGGAAGCGACTCTGTAGCGGATGGATGCCATCTGACCATATATATACATACACAATTAGTAAAGAAATCAATCTCTAAAATTTCGTTGACATGATAATCACTAGTTACAGTACCACCTCTTAACTGCCGCTGTGAAGAGTTGGAGCTCGTCCATCGTTCCGAAGGTGTCGTAGATATCGTCCAGAACCGTTGCCACATGACCCAATTTGGCAAATCCAATTCTGAATGCAGAATGTTTGGGCTCAATGTCAATGCAAGAGGCCAAAGTGTAGTATTCCACGTGACGATGCCGGCTGAATGGCAGTTGAGAAAAACCCAAATCTTTCCACCATCTACACACAAAATTCGAATATTTGACCACTCAAATACGAATTTGTCTGCTGAGAGGATATTCCAAAGACACAGCACGGCTCATTACCTGGATACATGTTTCAACTCTCTCAGCTGAATAGAATGAAAGATATTGAACTCCAATTTTGCAAGTTCTAAAAGTTTCTCCGTTTTCATATTGAGCTTCCTGCAGACAAACAGCAAATAAATTATTTTACATGGAAACTAAACTAAAGTCTTGAAAGACAGATGTGAAATAACTGGCTTACTGATAAACAGGGTCATGTCCAAATACGTCGATGTAGTTTCTTGCTTCCAATCTTGGTAAATTTGTGTGCCAACCATATTCCAGAACGTACTCTATCTGGCAAACACAGAATTTACAGTAGAAAACACAGAATGCGACATATTTGTAAATTAAACAATGTGATATTAGTATTACTGCCTCACCTCTCTTGAAAGACTCGAAACCGGAATCTTTTGTAGGGCTTCTTTTAAATATATTCTAGCGAAGATTTCAGCCTCTTCCATAACTTTCTCCCCGGGAAAGGCAATGAGGGAAGCCCTAAATAAATTCAGAATGGTTTTTATTTCTCCCTCTGTTTTAATGGCGGAACAAGAAAACTTCGCCTTCTCCTCTTTGAATTGTTCCAATACATCTGATAAGGTAAAACTCAATAAAGTTGAGGAAGGTAAAAATAAATGCAAAGTCAAAACAAAAAATTTAACAAAAGTCAAACAAAAACAACAGTAATCGAAAACAGTCAGTTATCATAAAATAAATTATAAAAACAGTTTATTGAGTAATATAATTTAAGAAGTGAATGTATATCAATAAAATCTGATTCGGTGTGGATATTACTTTTTAACTTAGCTTGGGATTGGATGGAGAGTCTTATTTAATCAACATAGATTTATCTTAATTTTGGCTCTATCAAATTTAAATATCAAACATATTATATTTTATTCATTTGAACTGTATAAAGTGTCTCTCAAAGGGCCTTTCACCTCAACCAGCTAAACTGTGATTGTCCTGAAGAGACCCATTCTACAACCCAGTAAGACATATGTAACTCCTTCTGTACTCATTTTGGAACTAGCACTTATCATTCAAAACATTTAATCTCTCTAAAAACTTGATCTCTTTTAAAATGGATCTATACAAGTAGATATCAACATTCTCCATCCACCACATAGTCACATAGTCAATGATGTAGTCAATGATGCTTATCATGTGGATGTATATCTCAATAGTCATCTACTAATAATAAATCTGAATTCCTATTTTCATTGCATGGATCACTTGGTTAGCTAGGAATGAATCGATTTTTCAGAACAGGGGCAGAGCTGTTGGCTTTGTGTGTAGGTTTAAGGGTGGCCAATATCTTTGGATTGGTTAATCTCAAAGTTTTTGAAGACTCACCCGTCAAGAGATGTCTAAACATGACCATATTTCTTTTGAGCATATATTCAGAGAGCATAATTCTCATGCAGATCTACTTTCAAAACAAGCTTTTGATGGGGTTGAAGGAACGCTGTATTGGGAGGAATGGATGGATTCCTGTGGGTAATCTATTTTTCTTTTAGTTGGGTTCTCCTTTTTTGTAAAGATGAAAGTCATTTTAAGTTGGTTTTTTGAGCAGCAAGACTTCAGATTGTAAAACAGTTTTGGTGGACACTGTTTTTGAGATTCTTGATCATGAGATGGTTTCATATTCCCTCAGGTACTCCCCATCTATCTTTGTACTATTTAATTTGGTAAGAATAACAATAATACAATTTTTTTCTGATGGAAAAAAAATACCTGAAGACACAGTGTATCCGTGTAGTCGTAGAGTTCGAAGTCCCAAGGCAGTTGAATTCAGATCAGTCACACCACTCTTTGTCCCACATCCAATGCCTTTTTCGTTCCAATGACTGCCGCCCAAAATAATATGTTTGTTATAATCGTAGTATAAACCATAAACTCTGATAACGGTTGTGGGCATATACCTGTAAACGTAATCGAGTGTTGCTTTGATCTCATTCTTGAAATGTCTATCGATCCCCAAACGTTCAACGTTATCGACCAACAGAAGGCGTTGAAGGAGATGACTGACAGGAGAAATGAAATCTCCATCCTCCACAGACATTGAACTGAACAGATCCTTAACGTCCCCAATAAGTCTATCCGCACGTTCACGGTAATAAGATGCCTGATCCATATTAGAATTTGATGCACTGAATTCGATTAACTAATTGTGAAAAAAGAATAAATTAAAATGAAGTTAGTTACCTATCCCATAAGGTGAAATAAAGAATCTGCAGTAGAATAAATTAACTAATTGTGAAATAAAGAATATGCAGTAGAATAAATTAAAATGAAGCTAGTTATCCACCCCATAAGGAGTTGAGAGAGACTGTATAAAATCATCGTCCCAGAGATTCAAATGATGATTGCCTGTCCGTCTCTGTATAGCATCATCATCCTCAGATACGGTTGTTCTCAAACACATGTTTATGGTAAGTGACACATATTTCCTTGGGCTACACATTCCAGGCGTTCGGATTGTTTTACCGATAGGCTTAAGCTGATGAGTAGAACTTATCAAGGATCTGCGCAGGCACAATTGGGAAGCCAGCGGTAGGAGAGAAGCAATAGCCATTCTACACGGTAGCTTTTGGCCTACAAGGATATGAAGCCTGTAACTGCCATTGCCTGCTTATACCCATTTGTTCCATTGATTGTGTGAATGCAAAGCGATGACAGATTATGTGGCGCTTATGTAATTTCAAAGTGATAACAAGTAAAATGATCCTTTACTTTCCTCCACAATGTCGCTCTACCCATGATGGACACTCATTAAACCTTAAAATTTGGGTGGATTAACATTACATAAGAATAAGGATAAGATCACTGTATACACAGTAGTACAGATTGATTTTATAGCATTCATTCAAAATTAGAAAACATAAATTATAAAAAAAATATATATATAAAAAAAAATTGGTAATTAATAGATATAAATAACATATAACTTATGTATGGCACTTAACTCTTTTACTTTCACATATTCTCTTAGACATTGTCGTTATACTCTCCCATACTCATGGATATTTATTTCTTAGAATTTGGGGATGTCCACTAACATCTATACTTTTCCTTGATTACACAAAGATAAATTTTCTAAATTACATGAGGATAACCCAATATGCTATAGAGATTGCTTTCAGTCATCATTGAGTTATTAACATTATATACACGTAGTGAGAACAATTATCAATTCATTATGAAATATTACATGGATGGAGACGGGTGGTAAAGACAATAATGTGTGGTTAATGTTATCTAATAAAACAAAATGATTGATGTCTCATATGTTATGTTATTTTCAATGTTATGGGCATGTGCAAGTTAATGAGGGTCACTTTTGGCACGTTAGATGCAATAGAAAACTGAAAAATCGGGCATCCTTCAACTTGATTTTTTGGAGATGCTTACACAAGATATATTGCATCGAGTAAAAAAGATGAAACGTAGGAAACTGAGTCATGTTTCCGAATATATAACTTTTAAGTATTGAAACTTTACATAACTATGTCAAATTTCATTTTTTCTAATAGTCACTTTTTTTTTTGACAAATGATAAGGTATATGTTTTTGTGGGTGCAGCCTTTCACTACCTAAATGACGGTTTTAGGCTACAAAATCTGGTATACATGTATAGAACCCGTAGCACGAGTGCAGTGCTATTTTTCCAAAATTAAATGTTTAATTTA
>BSBM01000486.1:14865000-14937500 GCA_027924585.1 Larix kaempferi
TTAAATGTTATGTAATAAAACAAAATGCTTGTTGTCAGTGTATGTTATTTTCACATCTGTATACATGTTAAATGTTATGTAATAAAACAAAATGCTTATGTTAGTATATGTTATTTTCAGTACCACAATTATTGCATATTGTTTCTTACAATATGAGAATGGTTGGTTTTTCCATGGTGTTTTGTTTTTTCCTTTTACATTTTAGTCTCATATATTCCAAGTGTAGATCTTTATGGTTAACAAGAGGGAAAGGGGGAGAATAAATTCTTCATCATTTGAAGGATACTTACTAGAATGTACGAGCCTTTTCTCTGGCTCCTTCAACCATTGTTGGTTCATTTTTCTACATAATTTCTTTTCATTTTAGTATATTTTTGGATGCTCTTCGATGTTATTAATTTTTATTTCAAAGGAAGATGTGACATGATATTCTTTGCTCTTTTGATTTTGTTGCTTGTTTTTGGATTTGTGAAGAGAATCTCAAAGTAGTTGGATTTGATTGGTTATAATTGAATTAGTATATTGTGTAAAATAGAGATCAAACCGCTAGAAAGTTCATATTCACCATTTAATCCCGAAATAGGGTCTATCCCGATATAGACTTGGGTACCTCTTCCAATAGCCCATGCAATATAATAATTGATAAGTGGCAAAGTTTTTAGCAGACTGCGCCAGATAGTAGAGCCCAAACGTGAACTAGTTGAATGATCACGAAACCGAAACACTAGAGGAAGCCTCTTTAAGTATTTTTGTTGAATAAGTCTGCCCCACATCCCTCTATCGAATAAATCCATCCAAGAAATTTTAGCACACAGGGCCTTCTTAAATATACTCAATTTTTTTATCCCCGAGTCCCCATAAAGTTTGGGAAGAGAAAAAACCTCCCAAGAAACAAGATGAAATTTGTGGCAACCCACTTTCCCTGACAACAGAAAATGAAAAGTCATCTTCCTTATCTCATTAATGACCGCTTCGGGAATGCTGAACAGAGAGAACCAGAACATCGACAAAACTTGTGATACCGAAGTCACCAAAGTGAGACGGATTCCCAATGATAACCATTGATATGACCAAGAGTTTATATGGTTTTGGACCTTCTTTATAAGCCATCTCCAATCTGAACCCCTGTATCCATTTGGTTTCAGGTTGAAACCCAGGTATCGAAGACCCTCATCAATGTTCCGCATTTTGAAAGGTAAGATATTCTCTATTTGTGCAATGAGAACCCTGTCACTACATTGAAAAGTGAATGCAGAATTCGAGTAGATAACCTCCAACCTAGACGCATTACAAAAGACAACAATGATTTATTTATAGTGAATCCATTCATTTAATGACCCCTCACCAAAGAGCAAAACATCATCCACAAACAAAATATGTGAGATAAAACAAGAGCAAGAAACCTTTAAACCCTTTATATGCCTCTTTTATTTTGCATCCTTGATCATTAAACCCTTTATATGCCTCTTTTATTTTGCATCCTTGATCATTAAATTGAGACCTTCAATAGATAACACAAAGAGGTAATCGAAAAGTGGGAATCCCTGCTTGATACCACGATTCCCTAAAAAATAGGTAGTAGGAGAGCCATTGACAAGAATAGATTACCTAACCGAAGTTATGCATACCATAATCCTGTTGGAAATTTCTGCCAACAGTCCAATTTGGATAAGAATAAACTACAGATAGCTCCAATCTACCATGTCATATGCCTTAACCAAGTCCATCTTTAGTATAAAAGCATTGATTTTTTTCTATTTTATAGAATGAATCCCTTCCCATGCCACCCCCACCACATCGAAAATCTAACGGTTTTGAAAGAAACCAAATTGTTCAGTTGAGATGTACTTGCCTAAGAAAGGATTTAGTCTCTCATCTATTATCTTTGAGATTATCTTATAGAACAGATTATAGAGGGAGATTGGACGAAAATCATTGATGTCCAAGGGTATATATTTCTTCGGAATTAAAGTAATGTAAGTGGAGTTTAGGAAAGAAGAAACTTGTTCCTTTCTCTCAGTCTCGTCAATGGCTGTAGTCAACTCGTCTCCAAGGATATAAAAAAAATGTAGATAAAATTCTACTGTCCATCCATCAGGAATAGGACTCTTGTCCTTTGAGAAGTCTTTTAAAATATTTAACACTTCCTCCTTCCTAACAGGTTTTCCAATCATCTCACAATCATTCAAACTAAAAAATATGGGAAAATTTAATATGGTCTTCAGTTGACTAGGAAGATTGACATATGAGGAACTAGTAAATAGGTTCTGAAAATGTGAAACAACTACATCTTTTAGAGATCTTTGATCACATACCACCTTCTCCTCATACTTTATGTCCCAGATAGAGTTCTGTAGTCTACGTTGGTTTGCAAACTAATGGAAAAACCTAGTTTTATTGTCTCTACCTCGAATCCAAATAGACTTGCTCTTCTGCCTCCACGTTTCTTTCATTTAATTTAGAATCTTCAGTTTCTATGATTCCAAGGATGTTAATTTATCCTTTCTCTCCTCAATGAAGTATTGAGCACCCAGGTTAAACTTAAAGGGGTAAACCGAGTAAGAACAATCAAACTCAAGTTGTAAAATGATAGCTTTATGATCAGATATACCGACCGAGTATCCCCAAGTTTTGTAATGACCAGTGCTATTACACAGAGTTTTCAAAGAATATAATCAATCCAATCTCTTGGAAATGCCTTCTATCCAACACCTCCTTTTCGACCACGTCAACAACGCCACATTTTGATTAATATCAATCAAATCTGCCTCATCAAATAAATGAAGTAAATACTCTGCCAAAGGGTCGAACGATTTACCAACACCCCACACTTACTTCGAAGAAGTGGTGAAGTTCATAGCACCAGCCACAATAAGGGATTCATATCTCAGAATCCCTGAAAGAGATATCTTGTCCCAGTACTCCTTTCTCATGCTATAAGTTCCATAAATATTCAAGATATGAACACGATGCGGGTACCCTGGAATAAAAATTTCTAATAAAATACCTACAATGGAATGATAAACTTTCATGTTAGCCACATCTAGGATCCAAGCAACCAGTGTACCCCCAAAAAACCCACAAGAGTCCACCGCAGTGACCAGCCAATTGGGCTTAATTTTAAGGAAATAATTGCAGGCCAAATATGTGGTAGTCATAGTTTCTTGTATAAGAACTACACATGGCCTAGTCACCTCCAACATTTTCTTTAAAGCATCTCTCTTAGGCCAGTTGCCAAGACCTCGAATGTTAAAAGAGACCAATTTCAATGAGAAACCCCAGAAAGGGCCACATCATCTCTAAGAGCCCCAAGTGAATCTCTTCAGGAAGAGGAGGAAACCCTCAGAAGCCCCTTGTCAAATAAAGAAGTGATATTTGGGTTAAGACCACCATTAACAACCCTCCCATTGCCTCTTTTCACTTTTTTGGGTTTACGAATGGTAACATTACCATTAAAAATGAAGGATATAGGAATAATAGAGGGATCCTCCTGAGCAGAAGAGGAGTAAATGTCCAAGGGAGCTTTTGCAGAAGTAGACCTTGTATCCTCGGCTGAGGAAAAATCCCTGAGAGGAGAGGTGGTATGGAAAATACCCAACGACAAATATCTAGAAACTATAGGAGAAGGAAAATCCAAATCTAAGGCTAACCCATCAACACTCCCTTCAGGTTCAGTTGAAAAAGAGTTCGGACAGTCTCCCATGTCCACAGGACCAGGAGAAATAGGATTAGTAATAACTTCTTCCCTGGAAACATAAAGCTCTAGAAAATCCAGCGGACAGTCTCCCATGTCCACAGGACCAGGAGAAATAGGATTACTTTGTATGTTCCTCCATGTTTTTTTACTTTTTACTTTGTATTATTCTTTTTTATTTATGGCCGACAATATGAACAAAGATGGACAAACGTTACAAGATCTGGACCTCATATTTACTTTTTACTTTGTATTATTATTTTCTGTTTATGGCCGACAATAAAGACAAACATGGACAAACGTTACAAGATCTCCCTCATATTTACTTTTTACTTTGTAGTATTATTTTTTGTTTATGACCGACAATAACGACAAACATGGACAAATGTTACAAGATCTCCCTCATACTGGGTTGTAGAGGACCTCTCGACACAACAATGGACAGACTATATTTTTATATTAGTTGGCAGCTTTGATAGTAATTGTAATTAAAGGCTTTTCACTGCTTCTATATATACAGGAATACCATGAGTGTAATTAAAAGATTTTAGCTTTTATAAGATATGTAGATGAATATGAATAAGCAATCGACTAGATATAAATCGGGTTAATATTCTTCTATGTTATTTGTTTCATTCCTTTAATGGAGTCACATTTATTATTATTCATTATGGAAGGGATATATTCATAATGGACCGGAGATGAACTGGGTTAATATTGTGCTCTTCTATTTGTTTCATGGTTTCAATGGAATCATATTTATTAATTTAATTTTAAAATTGTTAAAATAACAATAACTATAGGTGATTAAGAGACATAAAGTTTAGATTTAAAATAATAACAATAATTATGGGTGATGAAAAGACTTGAGATTTATATTTATGTTAATAAAACGAGTTAGAAATTTAAAATTAGGTTATTAAATAATAAATAATATTATTTAGAAAAAATATTTTATAATGTAAAATGTTCTATATAGTTATTCTAATTATTAATGTTTCATATTAATAAATCATAATATATGATATTAATAGTAACATTATTTGAAATATTTTAATTATTATTGTTTTATATTTATATCAAATATTAATATAACATACTTAATGTTAATATTGATACTTGTTATTTTATTAATTATGTTTCAATGTGTAACATTTAATATTTGTATGAGAGATGTATTAATATTTAAAAGATATATAGATTTCTAAAATATATCATATATAATAGTAAATTTACATTTTTTATTTAAAATATAATATATTAATTTTAAAAATATAAATATAATTAAGAGACAAATCTTATTTTAGCTTAATCAAATATTTCAAAAAAGCAACTATAGATAAATATTTATTTTATATTTGGATATGTAATATTTAATAATGTTGCATACATTTAAATAATAATGTTTGGATGTATAACCTTATTTCATAGATTTAAATAATTATGTTTCAATTTATAACATTTAATATTTGTATGAAAGATTATTAATATTTGAAAGATATATTAGTTTACATTTAATATATAATATATAATAGTAAATTTGTACTTTTTTAATTTAATTATCCACTAATATAGTTGGTTTACGAAAACATGATCAATATAGTTTAATGTGTTTATAAATAAGGTAAAATAAAGGAATAATATTATGGATAATTTTAATGAAGCTCTCTAAAAGTTCCGATGATTTAGCCTGTCGAGACAAGTTAAATTTAAAAATCAGGGAATTTATGTTGATTAAATCATTTTTCTTAACATCTAGATGAACTGAGCAGCCTGGAAAACCCCCGAGGCATCTAAATTATGTGGGATTAATGCAAGATTAATACAAGTAAGCATACAAGTGGTTGTTATATTTCATGATAATATTAAAATTCATGCATACATAAGCTAGGTTCACCAAAGTTAAAAAGATAAACATCTACAGCATACCAAACTTACCTTTACAATCAACCATGCTACACCCAAGTTAAATATATAGTCATTCATAAAACACCCTAAGCAAAAACAAGGAAATGAACCCACTTTTCGGAAATTGCTTTAAATTTCGTGAAAATTTTAAAATTTTATCAAGCACACCACACCATAATTTTATATATGATAAACCATGTCTCACCTAACTTAAATATATAATGGAACATAATATACAAAAGTTATAAAAATTTATACAATGTCACCCGCAATTTTATAACCAAAGTCAACCTAACTTAGCTTTGATTTCAACAAAGTATAATCATAGTAAACCAAATTCAATCATGGTAGAACTAAGTTACAAAATATTATCAACTAAACCTTAACAATGTGACCCAAACATTAGTGATTTTGCTTACACATAGTAACCATAAAAGTGTTTGTTATATTTGATGTTAATATGTAAAGTCATGCATACATAACCAAGTGAACAAGCATTTTGTGCCCTTCAACTCTTACCATGCTATACATTAGTCAACAATGGATTAAAGTCAACAATTGATTAAAGTGAACCAAGGATTAAACTCAACTATGGATTAAAGACAACATGGCATAAAGTCAACATTCTTTACATTCAACCTTGATTAAAATTAACCTGCATTAAATCCAACATGGATTAAAGCCAACATGCTTAAAGTCAAGTATGGATTAAAGTTACAATGTTTCAACCATGGATTAAATTCAACTATACATTACGGTACATCAACATCACCAATCAAGAAAGCCATATTAACTAAGATTGAATTCTACCTTGGATTGAAGTCTACCTTGGATTAAAGTCAACCTTGAATTGAATTTAGAAATATTAATATTGTTAATGGACTGAGGTCAACCACAAATTGAATTCAACCTTGGATGGAAGTCAACCATGGATTGAAGTCAACCTTGGATCGATGTCACCCATGGATTGAACTTAATATTGGATTCGATTCAACCTTGAAGTAAACCATGGATCAATGTCACCCATGGATTGAAGTTAATCTTGGATTCGAGTCAACCTTGGATCGATGTCACCCATGGATTAAAGTTAATCTTGGATTCAAGTTAACCTTGAAGTAAACCATGGATCGATGACACCCATGGATTGAAGTTAATCTTGTATTGGAGTCAACCTTGGATTGAAGTCACCCATGGAATGAAGTCAACCATGGTTTGAAGTCATCATTTGATTAAAGTCAACGTTGATTTGTGGATTGAAGTTAACCTTTGATTGAAGTGAACTATGAATTGAAGCCAATTGTGGATTGAAAAGAAACATGGATTGAAGTCAATGTTGTATTGAATTCAGCCTTTGATTGAAATCTACCATGGATTGATTGAAATCTACCTTGGATTAAATTCAACCTTCGATTGAAGTCAACCATGGAATGAAGTCAACCTTTGATTGAAGCCAAGATTTCTTAAAATTTAAACATGGATTCAAGTCAACTATGGATTCAAGTCATTGCGCTTGAAGTCAACCATGGATTGAAGTCCACCTTGCTTAAATGTTAAGGATTGATTGAAGTCAACTATGGAAAGAAGTGAACCAAGGAATGAATTCAAGCATTGTATTGGAGTCAAGCATGGATTGAAGTCAACCTTCAATTGCAATCAACCTTGGATTGAAGTCAACCATGGAGTGAGGTCAACCTTGGATTGAAGTCAACCATGGAGTGAGGTCAACCTTTGATTGAAGTCAACCATGGATTGAAGTCAACCTTTGATTGAAGTCAAGCTTTCTTATAATTTAACCATGGAGTGAAGTCAAATATGGAATCAAGTTAACCTTGGCTTGAATTCAATCAAGGATTGAAGTCCACCTTGCTTAAATGTCAACTATGGATTCAAGTCAAGTATGGAAAGAAGTGGACCAAGGAATGAATTCAAGTATTGGATTGGAGTCAACCATGGATTGAAGTCAACCTTCGATTGTAATCAACCATGGTTTAAAGTAAACCTTGATTAAAAGTCACCTACGAATTGAAGTCAACTATGGGTTAATGTCAATCAATCACTTGTAAAAGTATGGTTCTCGATTAAAGTCCACCATGGTTCAAATTCAAGCTTGGATTGACCTTGTTCAACATTTTCCTATGGTTAACCAAGGTAGAGTTAACTGTGGTAAACCAAATTCAATTATGGGAAACCAAAGTCAACTAAAGTCAACCAAATTTAACTAAAGTCATCCACATTCAATCCTGGTTACCCATACTCTACGATGATCAGCCAAATTCAACCATACTCAATGAAAGTCAACATAGTAAACCATGCTCTACAAAAGTCAGCCTAAGTAAACCATGGTCATCCATGGTTAACCAAAGTCAACCATGGCTGACTTGGTCAAACATGGTAATAAATACTCAATCATAGTCAATTAGCCAACCAAACTCAACCATAGTCAAACAAAGTTATCTCTTTTAAATTATAGTAGAACAAAGTCAACCATAGTTCTAAGCCCATCATGTCTTCCTGGACTGTTATGGAAAAAATTTTACATGTTTAAATGACGAAGGGAAAACTGTACAAATAAAAGGCATCCCAAGGAAGGTGACCCTTAAGCAGATTTCAGCCATGCAAGTTAAGAGAGCAGTTAGGAAAGGATGCCAAATGTTTGAAGTAAACGTGGTAAATGATGAGTTTATAGATAAGGAGGAAAAACTGAAATTAGAGGACATACCTGTCCTAAAGGATTTTAAAGATGTATTTCGTGAGCAGATTCCAGGATTACCTCCCAAAAGAGATTTAGATTTTACCATAGAGTTAATACCAGAGCAGTACCAAATTCGAAATCCTTGTACAGAATGAATATATTGGAGTTAAACGAATTAAAATCATAGTTGAAGGAGCTTATTGACAAGAAGTATATTAGACCCAGTGTGTCTCCTTGGGTAGCACCTATCATTTTTGTTAAAAAGAAAGACGAAACCTTAAGACTGTGCATAGATTATCGCCAACTTAATAAGATGGCAATCAAGAATAGGTATCCATTTCCCCGCATAGATGATCTATTTGATCAGCTACATGGAGAAACAGTATTTTCGAAGATTGATCTAAGATCAAGATATCACCAAGTACGAGTTAAGGATGAAGATATTTTCAAGACAGCATTCCGAACTCAGTATGGACATTACGAGTTCGTAGTCATGCCATTTGGCTTGAATAATGCCCCGACTGTATTTATGTGTTTGATGAATAATATTCTGCATAAATACTTAGACAAGTTTGTTGTTGTATTTATAGATGACATTTTAGTGTACTCAAAAAGTAAAGAAGAACATGATGAACATTTACGGATTATCTTACAAGTACTAAGAGATCATCAAATATACACCAAGTTTAGTAAGTGTGACTTCCACAAAGACAAAATTTAGTATCTAGGACACATAATTTCGGCAGAAGGAATCTCGGTTGACCCCGTCAAGATAAGGGCCATTAATGACTGGCCGGTTACTAAAGATATGTCAGATGTAAGATCATTTATGGGCATTACGGGGTATTACAGAAAGTTTATAGAGAATTTTTAAAAAATTTCCAACCCCATAACTTCCTTGCAGAAGAAAAGGAAGAAATTTGTTTGGGATTAGAAATGTGCTAACAGTTTTAATAAATTAAAGGAAATATTGACGACAGCACCTATCTTGAGGATAGATGACCCCAACAAAGATTTTGTAGTTTGTACATACGCATGCAATGATGGACTTGGTAGAGTCCTGACACAGGAAGGGCATGTGGTGGCATATGAATCTAGAAAACTAAAAGTATATGAAAAGAACTACTCTACTTGTGATTTAGAGTTATTGGCAGTTATCCATGCCTTAAAAATGTGGCATCACCACCTTATTGGAAAGAAATTTACATTATTAACAGATAACATGGGTCTGAAATATTTATTAGATCAGACAAACCTGAATTCTAGACAACCTAGATGGTTTAAGTTCTTAAGTGAGTATGATTTTGAAATTCATCATATTAAAGGGAAGGAGAACAAGGTTGCAGATACCTTGAGTCGTAAAGAAAAATTAAATTTTGTTTCAGTAATCAGTACTTATTCAACTGATTTGGAATACAGAAAAATGAAAGAAAAGACAGCAAACAACAGTTCTGAAAATTGTATGGCAGATTACAGTATGAAGGAAAACGGTTTATTACTGTTTAAAAACAGATTGTATGTACCAGACATACCAAAAATAAAATTTCTGATATTAAATGAGATGCATAAAAGTCACTATTCTGGTCATCCAGGTTATCAAAAGACCATTACTATGCTCAAAAAAGAATATTATTGGCCCAGAATGAAGGATGAAGTAGCAGAGTACATAGCTAAATGTTTGGATTGTCAAAAAGTGAAGGTTGAACACCAACATCCTGCTGGATTGTTGCAACCGTTACCGATACCAAGTTGGAAATGGGAAGTGATCAGCATAGATTTTATTATTGGATTACCTAAAAATCAGAAACAACATGACTCTATCATGGTGGTAGTGGACAAACTTAGCAAGGCAGCACATTTCATACCCGTAAAGACTACTCATAAAGCTCCAGAGATTGTAGAGATCTTTATGAAACAGATTTTTAGACTACATGGAATACCGAAAGTAATAATTTCAGATCGTGACTCGAAGTTTATAGGAAACTTCTGGAGGTCATTGTTTAAAGGGTTGAACACAACTGTAAATTTCAGTACAACATTTCATCCACAGACGGATGGTCAGACATAAAGGGTAAACCAAGTTTTAGAAGATTTATTAAGAATGTATGTTAAGGATCAGCCTGGTAAGTGGGAGGACTACTTGTACTTAGCAGAATTTGCTTATAATAATCATTATCATGCATCGGCCAGACTTAGTCCTTTTGAAATTCTTTATGGTAGGAAATGTAATACACCTGTTTCATGGAATGATCCAGTAAATAGAGTTTTTTTAGGACCTGAATTATTGTAGGATTTAGAACTAATTGTGAAACAAGTGCAAGGACATTTAAAAGCTGCCCAAGATAGGAAAAAGAGTCCAGTAGATTCAAAAAAACTCATAAAGAGTTCCAGGTTAGTGAACATGTATTCCTCAAGGTAAGACCGAAAAAGAGTTCATTGAAATTGGGGAGCTGTGCCAAGTTGGCACCCACGTATTGCGGTCCTTTTGAAATATTGTCTAAGGTTGGAGCAATGGCATACCAACTGGCTTTGCCACCAAACTTAAAAATACATAATGTTTTTCATATATCATTTTTAAAGAAATATGTGTACGATACTACTCATGTTGTAAACTAGAATGATGTATAGGTAGGACAAGACGGAGATTTTCCGGTGGAAACGGATTGTATCCTCGGAAGGAGGGAAACTATTCTGTGGAATCGCAGCATTGGGCATGTGAAGGTGCAATGGAAGTACCTTAGCCCAGAAGAGGCAACCTGGGAGTTGGAGAGTAGTATGCGGGCAACATACCCAACTCTGTTTCAGGAACACTCAAGAGTGATTAACAAACATCAAGGACGATGTTGAGACTTAAGGGGGGTGTATGTCACCTACCCAAATTTCTAAAACTTATTCTTTTATTTGCAAAATACTTTATGTTAAATTTAATTACAAATTTTTGTAATTATGATCAGTTTTGATCAAAGATGAATGTAATTACTGAATATTATTATTTAAATTAATTAAGTAGGATACAAACACCCAAGAGGATTGTTAAATGAGTGTTCACTAACCCACTAGGAGGAATGGAAGTTGTTGGAAGGTATGGGACAGATGGCAGCAATTGCATCACACCACTAGCTATTGGTTATGGGACAACTACCCCTAAAAATGTGGCATTATCCCCCAAGTCGAGGGAGTGAGCAGGCAGCTCATTTAATGACCCAGTAACATCTGAAAAGGCCTAGGCAGCCTATAAAGGAAAATTCGAATTGAGTAGGCAGCTCTTAATCAATATTTCTGCAGAATATTTTCCTCATGTGCATCAGGTGATCACTGAGAGATTCGAATAGGGAGGCTAGTGGTGAGTGCAATCTTAAGTCTGAAAATTGCTGAGAAGAATCAGAGAAACTAGTGCAAGTCTATTGGACTGCTAGTCCTTAAATATTCAACAGTCAATGCTACTGCAAGTGTAGGTCCTATTTCCTGAGTTTCTTCCTCCTGGTGGTTCAGTGAACATGCTCGGGGGTCCTAATGCAGTACTTGACTGTTTTCAAGAATTGGTTGGGTGGAACAGTCTTCTTGGGCTATTTGTTGTTGTACAGATTATCCAGGTTCTTACAAATTTTCTACCTTATCTTAGCTAGTAGACTTGTTCTGTATATTTAGTAATTTCTGTTTCATGTTTTCGAAATTGAATCTAATTCTAAATTTATTTGAAGTCTGAAAGTTAAAGTTTAAATGATGTTTTGAATTGACAAACCAGTATCTATATTTTTCCCCATGTTGTTTTGTGCATCGTACTCCAGTATATATACGCAAATTAAGAATAGATGATAAGATAGGCATTTTGCCATTGAATTTGATAAGATAAATATAGTAATTCATGTGTTTATCAGTTTCTGCCCTATAGTAAATAATTGTAGAAAGTTCTGTATAATATTTAATATATATATAAAATGCTTCCTTAGTTATATGAAAAGCAAATAATGTTTACTTTCTGTACAATTGCATTGTATCATTCTTATCATCACTATGTACATAGGAAATAGATAAAAATCATCTTTCTACATATCATATTATTTTTGCATTATAAAATAACATAGTCGCAATACATGAATGCGATCATCACATCAAGACAGTACATTATAGTCATCACATAGTTTTTCACTTTGCACTTATACATACTGTTATCGTTTCTTACTATAACTACTTACTATAGTTTTATATCTTAAATAAATATTAAAATTATTATAAACATTTTATTGCTACCAGTCATTTCATTCAATATATTTTCAAACTGTAAGTGTCGATTTCCAATATGAGTTCATTTTCAACCCTAGCTAGATTTATCTTTTTTCTTCTCCATCGTTCTTTTCCTTTTTGGAACAAAAACAAAACAATGCATGTTACTAATCAAAATCCAAGTTTCGGTTTCAAAGACCTTTCTAAAAATCTTGATTCAAAACTTAACTTTTTTTTTACGAGAATTGATTAGGGTTTTACCCTGTATCTTTTCATTTATAAAAACAAAAGGGAAAAACCTTTCAACTATTCGTATCCTACAACAACTTTTACAACCTACATAGACTTTGAATCAAATCCAAATTTCTTTTGATTTTTTCATTCAATATCTTTTCAAATCAAAACACGAACTAGTGTATGGCCCATTCATCTCCATTAAAATGTTTTGAAACACCATTTCCTTTATCATATTACAGAATTATTAATGAAGACAATTTTCACAGACCCAACTTATGTTTTTACTCATTAAAGTTTTCAGTTAGATACCAATGAAGAGACAAGCCCTTTCGGGTTCACATTCTACAAAGTTATCTTATATGACAGAGTACATAAACCATAGCTTGAAGAATCATGATGTCAACTTATAGCATCAAGTCTTCTAACACAATCATTTTTACACAGGGATAAAAAGCATACATTTCATTACCAAGAAGCATATATTGTTTTTACAGTAAACAGGCCCTCAGCTCCATTTCATATCCTCATAATTTAAAGACAAACAAGTCATGACCTTGAGTTTTATTTTCAAGAAATTTTACAAAGACCCGACTTCCAAAAAATGAAGACGTTAGGCTCGGAAAACGAAAGTTACAACATGTTTTTCCAAAACAAAACATACAGGGTTTACACCCAAGCTCAACATTGGAAACCGGTCCTCAAAACCCTCAACATTGACGAGCTTAACATTCCCCATATTTTTACAAAGATAAACATCAAGGTAGAAACCAAAAACCATTTAAACAACGAAAGTTACAACATCGAAAATAGAAATCATTTGTTTATAGCGGTGCTTCGAAGTTCTTTAAACATTAAACAAACAACGAGTCACGGCCAGAACCAGTACCCATCTTGAAATCACATCAACCACGGGCGTAGAGCACCTATGAGGGTTTTGGGAGACCTGGAGCTTATCCATTTTGGATGCATGCTTTATTTTCCATAACCCTTGCTCGAATATTTATCCACAACCTACAACTGTCAAGAACAATAGTTAAATTTGAGACAATTTCCATTTTCTAAACTGAAAGATGAATTACATTAAAAGAATCATTGTTCGCTACAGGAAAAACTTACCTTGCTAAAAGCTACCAAATCATTCCACTTTCACTACATAAACGATGGTTTTCCATGCTGGTAGACGAGATAGGAAAACCCTTTGACTATTGTCGTCTGGGTGTAACTTTCACTCTTTATTAAATGAAAAACTCATAAAAAATATCAACTCGACGACTATGTGAACTAGAGAACGAGACTATCTTTTGAAAACGTCATTACAACGGCTAAAACCTACCACTCAAATCTTACTTACAGGATTCGAGGTCGAGACCTCTTGAAACTTACAAACCCTAGAATTTTTGGGCAGCCTGTCGGCCACACAAACCATAACAATAGTAAAATGAACAACTTTCAATCTCTTAAACCAAAACAACGATAGAAATTTGGGATTGCCATCCAACAGTCCAAACTCAATAAAATCAACGATTATAATAATGCCAGCAAATTAGCATTGGGACATACAACCTATGCATTTATTACCCCATCCATTGACCAAGCATGGAAACACCATTATGGCACCCAAAGGACCAGACAATAGCCAACTCGGAGGAATGCACTATAAAAATCATCATACAGAGGATGACTCAGCCAGTAATGCATCGACTTTTCAATACGTGGATTGTAATAATTCCCCGTATGCTGAGTGGTGAACCAAGATATTAATGCAGGATCAATACGTGATCTTCATAGCAACCCGAGACCATGTCATATTAAAATGACTGTCAACTCGAATCATGTCAACATTTAATACATGTCAGTACTTGGAATTAAACGTATAACTTATTCAGGGTATGGCTTTTCAAACAAAAACCTTATGATAATATTCATATAGTGGATAATAGATTTCACACTATAGCCACGACTATGACTTAGTGTACCTAGTTTTAAGTTTAGCCATGTATATTAAATTCGATTTACATATTATTTGTTTGGTGCATTATAATATGAAATCAATATTATAATTTTTGACATATAAGTGAATAGTTAAAGTGATGGTAGGATAAAATTCTATAAGATTATTTGGTTATTATGTTATTCCTAAGTTTTTATTTTTGTAGCTATTAAAAGAGATATAAGTATGGAAATGTTAATTTTAAATGAGACCATGATTCATAACTAGTATAAAATCTATGCTTTGGCTATGGGCTTCATGTCCTATCTCCTATCATATTGTATACGATGATTTACAAAACAATTATGACTTAAAAGTATACAAGTACTTATTATTTCAAGACGATGGCAGTGTTAACCTCTACAACGACGATGATACTAGCAACTAATCTGCCAGTCTAATGATGTTATTAAATGACATTTAGAAAATCAGAGTGGAGATGTAAGACAGTGTTGGAAGATTAGTAAGCAGTACTAGACATTCATACCTAAAGATATTTTTTTCGCAAAGGATTTTTACAACATATCTATTTTGACGTTGAAATTGAATTCCACTCGTACTTTTAAACTTTACAGCCATGAAACTTATTACCTGTCGTCTGCACATTAGAACATTCAATTTTCTTTAGCATTGCGGCTAAGTAAGCTCCAGGGTACCTCGTAGGACCCCCTTATGCATCAAAAGTCAAACTATCAATATCATTGCAAAAGAAACAGTGTCGCATAAATTTCACTCTATTCGTACATTTGTTACCATAATCATGTCAGTTATTAATGTATTTAAATTATCACTGCCACATTGCTACTAAACAAAATTAAATTATGTTTCAGTACTAACAACTGTTCAATTTAATTGTTGTCACAATCAACATTTATTATTCCGCAATCTTAAATTATCGTAATTAATGTTGCATTCAAAAATTTTAAATTTTTATGAAAATTTGGGATGTTACAAGAAATGCTCTGCTATTTGGTTTGACAGGTGATGAATTCATCAAGGCTATGCATTGTGCATCAACCAAGGAGGTTTGGGACAAACTCAAAGGTATATACGAAGGAAATGACATAGTAAAGAAAGAGAAGCTGGAAAAATACTCTGGGAAGTTTGAATATATGAGAATTAAAGATGAAGAGAACATCACATCCTACTTCCTAATATTAGATGAGATACTTAATGCTATCAAGAGTCTTAGGGTCACTCTAGACGAAGAATTAGTTGTACATAAAATATTGAGAACTTTGCCGCAAATATTCAATGCGAAGATATCTTTGTTAGAACATCGAGCTAATCTTGATGAAATAACAAAGGATGAGCTTCAAGGGATTCTCAATGCATATGAGATGAGAACAAAGAAAGAGACTCCCATCATAAATGAAGCTTCCTTTAAAGCCACAGGAAAAAACAAGCATGGTCATGACAAAGAATGTTATGATGAAGAATCAAACTTTGTCAAGAAGATGAAAATAGGATGAGGCATGTTCAAGAACAAGTTTACCTTTAAATGTTTCAAATATGGAGGAGTAATTCATTATGCCTCAAAGTGTGCTTACAAGGAAAATGGAGACAGTGACAGTGATGAGGAATCTAGGTCATACAATCGAAAGACTCCACACTCACAACATAGACCTAAGAACAAAAGGAGGATTCCAAAAATAGAGGAAGATTTTGTACACTGAAGATGCAATCAATGAGTCTAAAGGAAGAAACTAAGGAAGTATTATTTATGGACCATGCAGTGGAAGAAAGCAAATATGAAAGGAAGAAGAGCAATTCAAATAATACTTCAGTTGCGCAAAATAAGACAGGATCGCTGTAGCTAGTGTTTTCACCCTAGCTTGTGCAAATGAGCACCTACTAAGGAGAAGGGACTCCTTAGTAGCAGTTCAGAAAAACATTAAATGAAAGACAATACAATAAAATGATAATTATTCTAAACAGGTGCATAAAACAGAAAAGACAAGATAATAAAAAGGGTTTTTGTATTGATTATACCTCCAATGTGAAGGTTGGTGGAGCTCTTGCAGCAGTCCAGGAGGGTTGCTTTCAAGCTTCTAGCTTTTCTCCTTTCTCTTTCTCCAAAGGGTTGGAAATGGGCCAAAATGGGCAATCAAGGGTGAAAGTAGCTCAAGGATGAGCTAGGGTTTCAAGAGTGATTTTGGCAGAGTAAGGGTGTATTTGACTGTGGATATGAAATGAGGGGCCTCCATCACCTATTTATAGGTTTTTAGTGGTGGAGTGTTGGCCCATGGTTTTGGGGACCATATGGTTTAGGTCAGCTGTATAGGGTTTTTCCTCCTTTTTTCTCTTTTTCCTCTTTTTTTAATATTTTTTATTCCGTTTTTAGAAGGTTTTTGCTATTTTGGAGGAATTTTGGATTATTTTGGGGGGGAAAAGGGGTTTTTTTGGCCTTTTGGAGGCTTTTTTAATGGTTTGGTGGCCTTTTGGAGGCTTTTATGGTAGGAAATGTGTACAAATGAGTCATGTAATGGGGAGATGAGGTAGTGAGCACTTTTTGGGTGTTAACAGATTGCCCCCTGATGTGTGAGGGCAGGAGCTCATCGTATGGTCAATAGACATCATAAGTCTTGTATGGTTTTCCTGGTGTGTGGAGAAGAGAAGAAACGAACTAGATCCCGGAACAACGGTCCCGAACAAACTGCAAAAACTGAAAGTACATGACCTCAATAATGAATGAGGAATAATCTGATCATATCGATGAGGCGGGCATTCCCATGCTCGTATCAAGATAGAGAATAATAATAACAATGGGGTCCAAAATATGGGGACCTGAAATATACATGGCCTCAAATAATGAATGAGGAAGAATCTCAATATATGGACGAGGCAGGCATACCCATGCTCGTATCAAGATACATAAAAAATAACAGTGAGGCCCGAAAAGGGGGACCGGTAGGATACATAGAGAACCACTGTGTACATCATAAGGGTCCAGAGGGGACAAAAATATGGGACATACTGCTGGGCTGACCATGTCTGAGTTGAAGAATTGATATACTGGAATAACAACAATGCTGCCGAGTGAGGTGCCAGAGGAACTGATGAGCTGCTGGATCATAGTGACGGGGAGTCAAACCCTCAATGGTACACTGAACTGGAACTGAATTGGGTACTCAAGGAAGCATATAACTGGATGGATTCCGAATACAATCGCCAACGCAACCTAGACATCCACGGGAACATATAATTGGGCATTCTGAAGTGACTCACCAATGTGATAGAGTCGGGGGAAATCCGGGGTCTTCGACCAATAACTGAAGGGATATAAACCCTGCGCGATTCTCGATGATGCGATCAAGGTGTTGAAGTCGAGCATGTGAGAAACAACCACTCGGAGAGGCAATGATGACTCCTCTAAAAATGGTCTGTAGGCACTCACCACAGATGGTGATGGGTCCAAGGCGCAGGGACCTCTAGGTCTATCCTCTGGAATAGAGGGGCTGTCGTCGATAGAGGGAGACCTGCAACTAGCAAGGCAATGATGTTTCCTTGATAGGAGCGCGAGGTGGAGAACCGAAGTGTGAGAGTACTGATGGTAGGACTGACATATTGTGGGGGATAACTGGGCAAGTAGAGTGGGTGGACTCAAACTTCCTTTCTTCAGAGTATGATGGTGGGGATGATCGGGAAGCATATGAAACTGACTGGTGGGAAAGGGGTCATAGCTGTAATGGATCAGGGATAGTGACTGGGATGAGGGATACTCAAGCTAGTGCAAAATGGCAGGAGACTGCAGAGTACTCTGAACAAAGGCAACCTGATTGGGGGTGTTGCCGAGATGATCGATCATAGTGCCGAGAGGCACGGGGGAACTTCTTCATGGGTTAAGGAATGAGAAGAAGTGTGTGTAAAATGATACTGGCGTGTAGATTTATACGAGCCCATGACAGTTCATGCTCATGGTTGCTTTCAATTTTAAGGAGTCTGAAAGCGATAAGAAGACTCTGAAATAATGGAATGGTACTATCGTGTGGATTTGTACGGGTTGCTTTCAATTTTAGAGAGTCTGAAAGCGATAAGAAGATGCCAGGGAGTTTCTTTTTCATGTGTTCGTCTCCAAGGCCCAAAGAAGCATAAAAGGATGCAATGAAGAACTCTTCTAGCCGGTGTGACTAGAGTATTCCTTTTTCGTAATTAGTATACCAGGTCCGGAAAAGGGTTAAACTTATACCAGATAGACGCCCTTTCAGGTACTTTAACGAGCATGAAAGGAAGCAAGATTGCTTGGCGATCTTTTCATTGTTTTAGGAGTCAAAAAAGAGCTTAACAAAAACTCCCTAAGTGCCTTTTTCGTAAAGGACTTGTCTGGCCCGAAAAAGGGATAAAATTATACCGAACAAAAGGAATGTCCAGGCAAGGAGGAGGTGCTCAATCAAGGAACATTGATGATGACCAAGAATGAGGGTAGGGGGAAACACTGGTGGGCCTCCTTGCGGGGTAATGAATGGTGGAAAAATAACAAAATAAGTGCAGTATGACAGGAGTGAAGGGCTCATGTAAAAATGTGGAACAATCCGATGGCGGTCGATGTGGTGCGCAAACCGAGGCAGCAAGGTGTTGGGACATGATGGTGAAATTGTACCTGGTGAGAGAGAGAAATGATCTCAAGCATCATCACGAGCACGAAAAAATGAATCCGGCGATATATAAAGTGTCAAAAATGGAGAACGACTGAAGTGGCACGCAAACCGAGGTGACGAGGGGCATTTTGGAAAAATACCCAAAAAATCTAGGGGTGAGAGTGAGAAATGATCTCAAGCATCATCACGGGCTCGAAAAAATGAATCCGATGATATAAAATATATCCAAAAATGGAGAGCAGCCAAAGTGGCATGCAAACCGAGGCGACTAGTGGCGTCTAAAAAATGCTCAAAAAATGATGTGGAAAAAATAAGAGAACAAGCTGACCATCATGACGGTCTCTTCGTGCTGATTCCAGTGGTGGAAACGGTTTGAAAAATGGACTTTGTATGGGTTCAGAATGGCCAAAACAAGAAAAAGTCAACGGACTATAAATAGTGAGTGGGTCCAACATGACAAGTGTCATTTGGACTTGTTGACTTTGACTAGTGATCAGAGTGGACCAGAGCTGAGTTGGCGTTTCTAGACGATCCAACAGGTCGTTTTCAGAGCCGGGAGTTACAGGTATTCCGATAAACGCATACCTGCATTTGCATTGGGTTCGGGGGGGGGGGGGGGGGGGGTAGTGGGTCCCAGAGGAGTATTTGTACGGTCCACGTGGGGTGGACTGCGGGTTTGTGGGATGGAACCGCGGGTTCTAGGGTGGATCATGCGGAGGGGGACGGCGAGGTTCGGGTCGGAATACGCGGTCTGGTACCGTGCATTTCGAGGATAGACACGTGGGTCGGGACCGCGAGTTCGACTCCTACAGGCACGGTTTTGGACCGTGAATGTAACCCTTATAGCCGCGGTCGGAAACCGCGGCAAGGGGCCCTAAAGCCGCGATTGGGATCGAGATTTCAGGGTTTCCCGGGGGGGGGGTAGTTTTACTTCTTTGACATGAGTCTGATGAGTTTGCCTTGTGTGATTGACAGGATGCCGTTGGTGCTTTGGCGAGAGCGGGAGGTCTCGGATGAGACAGTGGATGTCATCCGGAGGGATCGACATGTGTGGTCAACGTTGGGATTGTGCGGACTACTGAAGTTTGCACAGGTGCCTATGATGCATTCAGCAGCGCTGCTGCTGAACCAATTAGTGAGCTTTTGGGAGCCAGACATTCAGGCATTCAAGGTGCAGGGGCAGAGGGTGGATCTCACCCTCGCAGATGTATACTTCCTGATGGGGTTTCCATGTCTGGGTAGAGTGGCAGACACGCAGCCATGAGTATCCGCAGATGTGGATATGGAGGATATGTTGGAGCGGTACTGTGTTCTAGAGGCTAGGGTGCAGAGGAATGCACTCTGAGTGGTGGACCTGCAGGAGCTAGCAGTATAGGCTATTGCGGCATGCGTGGTTCGAGTTTTGGGGTCCCAATCACCTGAGAAGGTGTATGGGGGCCAGATGTAGCTAGTGGAGCGGGTGCTAGATGGTGTTTATTATGCTTGGGGCTAGATGTTCCTCACTTGTGTTCAGCAGCATCTGACATCGGTGAAGGAATCGGGTAAGGGATTTTGTTATGGATCCTTTCTATGTGCCTTCTTTATGGAGCGGGTACCTACACTGTGGCCGCAGGTGCCGTTCAGGGCAGGAGGACTGAGGGAGCCACACATGGTGCGGTGGGGAGAGATGATGCGCTGTTGGGGTGGCGATGAAGTTGGTAGATACTTTACTCAGGAGCTATACCTTCAGTGGCTGCAGATGCCACTGACACTGGATGATTATCCATACAGGGATATGGACTACACTGGGGATCCGGAGGCACCACGGCCGCTAGGACAGGCATGGGGACCAGATGGTACGTATGGTTTTGCTTGCATGTTATGGATGTCAACTCTTATGTATGATAGTTTTTTGATATACTGTTGCTGACTGATGTGTGATCTACAGATGTTGGACTGAGACCACCACTAGGACATGTAGCGCGCAGGGGGCATGTGGCGGTACCATCCCTGCCAGGCCGAGGGGAGGTGCATCAACGGGATGTTGAGGGGACTCTGGAGTCCGTACGAATGCTTCTAGATCGGTTGCTAGTTGGAGTGACCGATGATGGGTGGTGGGACGTGGATCCGGAGGTGATTCAGGACTGTCTGAGGGTGCCACGCGAGTTCCGATCGATCGCGATCAGGGTGGCTATCTTGGCGGATAGGGGTCGGGCACATGAGCTCGCAGGGGATGAGGAGTTTCTGGAGGATGAGCTAGGGTAGGACTCGGAGGAAACTGATGCAGGCAGTGACGCAGGGTATGAATCTCATTAGGGAGTGCAGGGGACTCCCCCCGATTTTGTAGCTACGACATGTATTCTATGAGGCATATGGATGTATAGATTTTTTTTGTATAGCTGAGTATGGGGGTAATCAGGACATGTGTAGCATATTGACATTTATATATATATATATATATATGCACATGTATGCATCTTTTTACGATGATGATTTAGTGTACGCATGTGGATGCGCTTATGGTTTGTTATATGTTTGTACTGCACATGGATGCAAGTAGTGTAGGATGATGGGCACATGGATGCCCCTTGTGTATTTTATGTGATGCAACATGATGTATGTAGGATTAGGCACGTGGATGCCCCTGTATAGTAATGTGGTTTTATTTTTATTGCACATGGATGCAAATGTTTATGTGGTGATAGGCACGTGGATGCCCCTTGCAATCTTTTTGGGTTTTTATATATTTTTTATGAGACATTATGGGATGATGATGCATGATGGAGGTTTTACATGGTGTGATTGATGTACCAATCTAGGATGTTGTTAGCCATTTGATCTGCGACACTATTTTGAGCTCTTGGGACGTGGGTGAACGTTATGGATTCAAATTGTCAGCTGAGTTGTTTTGTGTGTAGGAATTTTCTAAAGAGGCATGGATCATGCACCTGGTAGCAGTTTTTGAGCTGGGAGACAAGTAGCTGGGAGTCAAGGAACACATGGAGGTGACATATGCCCATCTGGAGGGAAGCAGTTAGGAGACCGGTCACAACATCATACTTCACCTGGTTATTAGTAGCAGTGCCTATACATATTCCATCAAGGTGAATCAAATCATGTGAAGGGGAATATAAGACCCATGCTACAGAAGCCACATTGGGAGACCAGCGGCTTGTTCCATCGGCGAAGCCAATGTAATGAGGTGGGAGATGGTCCATCTGTGGTCATGCAAAAATGATGAATGTAAGATTGCGGTAAAAAAGGTGAAAAACAAAAAGAGAGCAAACTATACAATACGAACCAATGGGGTCACGGGTTTATTTAGGCATAAAAGCGTTTAAGATACAACCCATTACGAGGGTTGCGCAAAGGGTGACATTTTGAGTCAGTTAAAATGTATGCCCCATTGTCGAGGCAGGTCTGCATGATGTAAGGGCCTTGCCACATGGATTCAAACTTGCCTTTACCAGTTTTGTCGTGGGCTTGGTCATAGGAGAGGATGAGGTCCCCTTCATGGAAAGTTTGAGGGTGTACATGTTTGTCATAACCAGCTTTGGAACGGTTCTTGGCGGCTTCAATGGTCTGGAGAGTGGCATGACGGTCTTCATCAGCTTGTTCTAGTGATAGTAGATGTTGCTCGAGTGGGGAGGTGTCTGGGAGAAGCTCGACGGTGATGTGTAAGGCAGGTATCTGACACTCGATGTGGAGGACAGACTCTACACCGTGAACTAAATGAAACGGGGTAAAATCGGTGGCGGTTTTGGTGGATGTACGGTAAGCCCATAAGGCAGGGAATAACATGTGGTGCCAATTGGACTTATGCCGGTCAACAATGTATTGGAGGATGGTTTTTAGAATTTTGTTAATGGCCTCTACTTGGTCGTTCCTTCGGGGATAGTAAGTAGAGGAATACTGATGTTCGAACTTTAGTAGGGTGGATAACTCGCGCCAAAGGGAATCTTCGAAGTGTGAACCATGGTCTGAGACCAACTGTTTGGGGACCCCGAATCAAGTGATAACGTGGTTGAAAAAGAAACGGGCAGTGGTGTCAGTTGTAAAATTGAAGGTGGGCATGGCTTCAGCCCATTTGGTGAAGTAATCGACGGCGACAATGATGTATTTATGGCCGTTGGCGGATGGGGGTTTACATTCCATGAAGTCGATGGCCCACTTACAAAAGGGACCAACGGTGACGACTGGGTGTAACGGAGTGGGTGGTGTCTGGGCCTTGGGGGAAAAAAGTTGGCAATTATGGCAATGTTTGACCGCTGTGATGCAGTCGGTAAAGAGTGTGGGCCAAAAGTATCCAGCGTGGATGACCTTTTGGATAGTGGCCATTCCAGAGAAATGGCCGCCGCAGGAACCGCTATGATAGTCATTGAAGACGTGTTCGGCTTCCTCGTGTGTAAGGCAACAATGGAGGATCATGTCAACCCCTCGTTGGTAAAGGACATCGCCTAAGAGGAGATATCGAGAGGCCTGGTGATGGATACGACGACGTCCATCACAACTGATGTTAGGTATGAACTTCTACGTGCAAAGGTATAACAAAATATCACCGTACCTTGGGTCATCAAATGAGATGATGAACAAGTGATTGTCAGGTAACTCATCGGAGATTTGTGGGGACAGCAGAAAGGAGGGGAGATCGTTGATGAGCTGGGCAAGCGCAAGGGCTTTAGTGATCTTAGGGGTTCGAAAAGTGAGGTCATATTCCTGGAGGATAATTACCCATTTAGCAATGCGACCTTGTAGGAGCCACCGGTTTAAGAGATAGACCATGGGGTTGGAGTCGGCGACAACTGTGGTATGACTGAGCAAAACGTAGTGTCACAATTTTTGGACGAAAAAGACCACAGCAAGGGCTAGTCTTTCCTAATATGGGTAACGTAGGGGTGGTCCAGACAAGGTCTGGCTGACGTAATAAATGACATGCTCCTGACGAGTGGCGTCTTCTTAAACAAGGACTCCGGACATGGCGTAATCGAATGCCGAGACGTAAAGGATGAAGTCCTGAGAGAAATCCGAAAGGGAAATTAAAGGGGCTTGTGTGAGAGCTTTCTTGAGGGCTTCGAATGCAGCTTCTGCCTGCCCAAACAAAGGGTATGTGGGTACAAAGCAGATGTAAGAAACCATGAATGGTGGTGGCATAATCAGGAATGAAGCGACGGAGGAAATTAGATCGCCCCTGCAGACTCTGGAGCTGCCGAAGCGTGCGAGGAGAGGGAAGGTCTAAGATGGCTCGGACTTTCAGGGGATCAACAACAATTCCTTTCTGGGAAACAATGAAACCCAACAACCGGCCTGCTGGAATGCCAAAGACACACTTGTGTGGGTTCAAGCGTATTTGATATTTGCAACAATGCAGGAAAACTTGCCGGAGGTCGTGAAGGTGGTCTGATCGTTTCCGGGAATGAGCTATAAGGTCATCAAGATAGACTAGTAGGATATGGACCAAGTCATGAAAATAAAAGGTCATGGCCCGGTGGAAGGTGGCACCAGCATTTTTGAGGCCGAAAGGCATGACGCGATAGGAAAAAGTGCCCCAGGGGGTGGTAAAGGCAGTCTTGTACTGATCCTCCTTACGAATCTGAATCTGGTTGTGTCCGGAAAAACCATCCATGAAAGATAGGACTTCATGTCCTGCACACGCATCGATGAGTTGCTCAATAAATGGTGTGGGGAAGTTGTCTTTGGGACAGGCTCGGTTTAAATCGTGGAAGTCAGTACATACTCTAATGGTTCCTTATTTTTTGTTAATAGGGATAGGGTTTGAAACCCAGGTGGCATATGCGATAGGATAAATGAAGCCTGCTTTGCGAAGTTTCTCAGCCTATGCTTTAACGGCAGGGAGCTTTAAAGGATGAATGGGGCGCTGTTTCTGGCGAACGGGGGGTACATCAGGCCATGTGTCAATGTGGTGCTCTATAATAGCAGGGTCGAGACCAGGCATTTCAGTATAGGACCAGGAAAAGACGTCACGGAACTCTTGGAAAAGTTTTTTGTACTCCCCAATATCATACTCACTGCAGGAGGATCCTAAGGTAATGATTTCAAGAGCATCAGGTGGGTCAGAGATATCTATGTGGATGACGGGTGAGATGTTGGCCATGTTACCTTCCTCAAAGGCATCAGGAGTAGGAATAGGATCCTTAAACCAATTGACTTTGGTGGGAAGGAAATCTTTGGACTCAACCGCGAATTCGGTAGTTGTGGTAGAGGAGGAGGAGGATTCTTCTGGGAGGAAATAGGAACGATGGTGCATGTTGTCCTAGGGATAATCCGGGGCAGTGACAGCCTCTAGAATCTCCTCATCATTGCGGAAAATTTGAGTTTCCAAATCGGTTGACGAGGGAGTGGTAATCGAAGAGATCATATAAATGGTGTTAATCTCTCCGAAGGGGGGTGATACGGGAGGGTGGATCTCCTCAAATGTGGGGGGTGCCTTCTCAAGGTCCAAATTATTCATCTCGTAGAGAGCTGCTCTATAATCTAGGAGATCAGGACAGTGATGTGAGTAATGGCCATAAATACCGCATATTGCACTAGCGTGGTTGGTACGCAGTGATTTATCACAAGGCTTAGGGGTTGGATCGAGTTCAACAACCGGGATGTTGGGGTCATCGTCAAGCATTTGCATGTGTTCCTGTAATGCAGGTAATTATCGACATTGATGAGTCGGATGGACTAACTCATCACACAACGAGCATTTGGGGGGAGCACGAAACATGGGGGGGGGTTTAATTGTCTTGGGAGGGGGTACTGCAGTGTATGGTTGTGGGCCTCTGCCCCCGGTGGGCTTGATAAGAGGAGGGGGATTCATAGATGATGAAGGGGTATTGACACCGGGAGGTGGTTGACTAGTCGTGGCAATGGGTTGCACCGGTTGTAGGATGACGTTTGGTGTCGGCGGGGGAACGAGAGGCGAAATATACCACACGGGTAATCCTAAGGTCAACTCGTGGAGGCTGAGAGTAGCCATAACTGGGGCGCTTACTACTCTCGAGGGAGGGAATAGGAAGGGGATTGTGTGGATGGGTGTAACACCAATGTGACTAGGTACCAATGGTGGTTTGGGTAACAAGGGCAGTTGATTGTTGGGTGTTTGCGTATTGTGGGAAAGGGTACATAGGTCAGATACTTCAGTCATCGGTGACGGGGGTGGAATGGATTGGAATGTTGAAGTCATCGGCGTATCTGAGTAAATTCTGGGTCCCACGGAGGAAATGAACGAGGTAGTGGAACCAAAAACAGGTTGTTCAACCATGGGGAGAACATTTTCGGGTGCAGCGGGGGCATTGGGATTGTAATAGGTGAGTTGTTCGACCTTGACCATGCGTCCGTCATGGGGGAACATCATGGTATGAAAAATAGATGAGGAAACCGCCCGCATGGCATACATGTAGCTGTGGCCAAGTAAGAGGTTATAATCAAGTTGGGCATTGATGACCTCTATGTCAATGAGCACGGTTTTTCCAGCCAACTGGACGGGGATAGCTAAGAGACCTTGGGGTTGAGCCGAACGGTCGTCGTAGGCTCGCAATGCAGTGGTGGACTGCTGGAGAGTAGGGTATCCCAACTTCTACCAAACGAATGTGGACATAACACATGTAGAGGCACCTTCATCGATAATGCACCAATGGATGATAAGATTCCGAATGGAAACAGAAACTTGGAACACTAAAGTGGAAGGCGGGCGTGGTTCGGACTGGTCAAAATTGAAGGCCATCAGTTGTGAATCATTTGGGTCAATAGTACCAATGGCAGAGAGCAAATTCTTGCAGTGTGAAGGACAGTTTTTTAAGACTTCTAACGCAGACATGGCTGCGGAGATTAGGCTAAGTCATCTACAATGTTGTAATTTGACGTAGCCCAAGCATTGAGATTATTGTTGATGCGACGAAGTGGGAAGCGAGGTGCTTTAGAGGCACCATCTAGTGGAGCCGGAGGTATACGTAACGTCTGATCAGTGGGATGAGCGTTAGTGCTTTTGTCGGTGGGAGAGGCTTCAGGGGTGGAGCCACATTGGTTCCGACGGGTTTGGAGGTTAACATTAGCTGATGACATCATTAAAAAATGGTGGGTTCCTGAGTCTAACATGGGTTGATCAGGAGTGGCATAAGTGATCTGTTGTTGTGGTGGCGTGTTTCCTTGAGGGGGAGCCAACGGCTGAGTGTTCACTACGCCTTGGGTTGTTAAGGGGTTTTGCAGCACCAAAGGTTGATGCTGAGGTTGTGGGGGGTTGGGTGGCACCAGAGGAGCCACATGCCCTTGGTGATGGCCATCATCAGTCCAGAGTTGCCGAGCTCGCTCCAGATGTGGGCAAGCATGTGTATAGTGGCCATAGACCCCGCAAATAGAACAAGGATGGTTTGTTCGTAGATTAGGATTTTTGTCCTGCTTGGGCGGCCGATCAGGGTTCTGGTTGGCAGGGGCTGCATTATTGTTGTTTGGGGGATTGGGAGGTTGACCGCCTTGGTCTGGAGGGGGGTTGTTCCCACGCTTACAGCCTTTGCCATGGTTTTGCTGGCCTTGTTGGCGCTGGTTGTTTTGGTTCTGCTGTGGATTCTGTTGGGCATACACTTGCCCTTGGGTAGTAGGTGGGTTTTGGGGTTGTGCAGGTGCGGGAGCAGGCTGCGGTGGATAATAAGCAGGTGGAGGCTGCGCAGGTACTGAACCTTGTGGGGGTTGTTGATACGTCTGCGGAATGGGTTGTGGGTTTGCCGTAGGGGTTTCCTGTGGTGGGTAATAAGCAGGTTGGGCTTGAGAGGACACAGGAGCTGGTGCAGCCTGTGGGTGGTAATATGGCTGAGGTGCGACTGAGGGGGTGTAAGCGGGGGATGCATGACCAAAGCACTGAGGTGGACAGGAGGGTCTTTGGGAATGGTGGTGATGTGTCATGGGAGCATACGAATTGGTTTCTCTGGATTGAGATGTAGCCTGCGAAAGGTCGGGGCCATGGCTAGGACGTGCTATGGAAAAGGGTTGGGGATGCGAGGTAACATGGCTAATGATGTCGTCTGCGGCATGGGATGCCCCCGGCACATTATGTTGGAAGGAATCGCCGCGAGGGGCGTCAGGTATGATGGTATATAGATAACCCGACTGGGTGTAAATGAGGTCAAATTGCTGGGCTTTGAGGATGGCCTCTTCTTCAGACTGGGCTCGTTCGGATGCCACATCTTTGGCAATGACAGGAAGGAGGGATTTTAGAAACCAATCTAAGAAGATACGGTCGTCTAGCTTGATTTTGCAGAGGCTGTGGCGTCGATGCCACTCATGAATTTGGTCAGTGATGTGGGTAGTTGTGTTCTGTCTGCAAGACAATAGGATCTCAACTCCCGCGTCATAGTGGACAGGTAACTGAAAGAACTACAGGAAAGTTGAGCCAAGGGAGGTAAACGTGGCATGGGTCCCATGGGGCTGCTCGATGTACCACTTAGCTGCAGAGCCAGTGAGGGTGCGTTGTAACAGACGGAGGCAGACAGAGTCGTCCACTATGGAGTTGGAGGAACACCATACATGGAAGGACATAATATGGTTTTGGGGGTCCTCACCTGCCTTTCCCTCAAACTTAGGGATGTCGGAGGGAAGCTTGGTGGGAATGTGAGGCCATGCAGTGTTGTGTCTGATGGGATCGTTAGTCAGTCTAGCTAGGTCAGAAAGGTTGAGGCTGGCCATGAATGGAAAACTAGTAGAAGGATGTGACATACTAGTGGGTGTGATCGTGTTGGGGCCAATGCCCCCAAGTGGAGGGGATGGGTTCGGGATGTTTCCCCCAAGTGGAGGGACGAAAGTGTTATGGGACAGTCCTGCACCACCAAGGGTAGTGTGAGTCACTGATGGAGTGGCGATAGGTATGCCAGCTACTGGAATGGATGCAGTGATTGAAATGGTAGATGTGGGCCCCATCGAGGGCATACCCAAAGCAGGTGTGGTAGCTGGTGTGGTGGTGGATGCTCCACCAATGGTCCCTACAAAGAAAGGGGTGTACGTCACGCCAACCATGGGGCTGGTTGGTGCAGTGTAAATGGGGTTCTCAGAATCTACCTCAGAATTAGAGGTAAAATAAGGGGCGTTTAGCTCGGGTGACGGAGTTCTATGCTGTTAACGAGTGGAGTCAAGTGACAAGGCTCGAGATCTATGATGAGTGGTATCAAGTGATGAAGATCTATGTCTATGACGGGTGGTGTCAAGTGAACCGTGTTGTGGGGGCTCGCCTCGGAGGCGCCGAGAATGTCTTGGGGACTCAATGGTGACAGATGGTGCCAAATATCTGGTGGTTGTGTTGAGTGAAAAATAGCTCAAAAACCCTAATGCAACCGAGTGTGCAGAAGGAGAGCTCAAAAAATATGGCACTCAGGCCAACAACCAACTCAAAACACTTACTGTAACAGTTGTGCTACAATAAGTGAAGTATCAACAGAAATGGTCAGAATACCAACAAGCAGCAGGTTTCCTAAAAAATAAAAATAGTGGACTTGCTAGACCAAAAGGAGGTAAGGGAGCATGCAAACACCTAACTAAATAGTATTCTGACTCAACTAGACATATCCTCTACAAGGTGATGAAATCCAAGTCAGACAATATGGATAGTAGAGCCAAGTGGCTAAATATATCCCCCTACTAGGAGGGACACCGGGTAGTCAATCCTAGAAGAAAGGCAACTAAGATACCCCGTTCATGACACGTCGAGAAAAGGTGAATCTGCCATTTGTTTCTATCACCGCGGTATCCCCATACGGGTGATACCTCGAGAACTACAAAAGGTAGCCTTCGGTTACTGAATGGATTGCGGTATTCCAGTCAGGCCTCCGGAACCAGTATGGCGATTTCAACCCTCCTAGGGGAGAGGCCCTCTGATGAACTGGTTGTGACCATGCCAAAAAATATTAGGGGATTTTGGTTCCCTAATGGACAACAACTATGTCTCAAGTGTAAGCAACCGAGGGGTGTTATTTGGATGCCTATCCCCCCGATCCTACCTAACTACAAAACTTCCTATGTGTTCCCCAAGTGGGGTTAGAATGTTGGTTGTGTTAAGTAGTATTTTAGGGCTCACTTGAATTAGGTGACGGAGTGTGTGCGTGTGAGATGATGAACCCAAGTAAAAGTGCCACGGGGTGGGCAACTTACTAACTAAAAATAACAATACAGAATTTAAACTTTGAAATGCAAAATTTTCTCTTTTTCAATTAAAATGCTGAAATTTAAAAAATATTATGTAAATGGAACAGAAATAATACTGCAGAAAAGGCTGTAGGGAAGAATGGCTGCAGGTAGGACAGATGGTTGTGCAAGTGCATAAAATATTGCAGCAAAGTGTTGGGTTCAAAACAGTGAAAAAAGTGCAGAAAATAGACTGTAGGTCTATGTCAAATCTGGGCGGTTGAACCGCGGGAAACAGCTCAACAGTCACGGACAAGTTGCGGGATTTTGGCCGAAAGGCACAGTCGGACCATGGGAAACAGGTCGAAAGCCGCAGGTGGGTTGCAGGAAAATGGCTGAAAGTTGCAGGCAGGATGCGGGAAAAACGTTGAAAGACGCAGGCGAGTTACAGAAAAATGGCTAAAAGCCGCAAGCGGGACCCGAGAAAAAGGCCGAAAGATGTAGGCGGGTTGCAAAAAATGGCTGAAAGCCTCAAGCGGGCCGCAGAAAAATGGGTTGACAGCCGCTGTCGGATCGCAGCAAATAAGCTGATAGCCGCGGTCAGATCGCAGGTAACAGACTGGAAACCGCTGGTAGGTCGTCGGAAACAGTCTAAGTGCCATGGTCGAATCGTAGGTAAATGTCTGAAAGACGTGGTAGGAACACAACTGCGGGGGTAAAAGACGCGGTTTATGGCAGCCGAAAGGGACAGTCGAAGGGAAAAAACAATAAAACATTGCAGAAAATTGAAAATATTTGAAACTTTAAAACTATAACCAGAAATTCAAAGGAACACAAGGGGAGTCGCCAAAACTATAGCTAGTGTTTTCACCCTAGCTTGTGCAAATGAGCACCTACCAAGGAGAAGGGACTCCTTAGTAGCAGTTTAGAAAAACATTAAATGAAAGACAATACAGTAAAATGATAATTATTCTAAACAGGTGCATAAAACAGAAAAGACAAGATAATAAAAAGGGTTTTTGTATTGATTATACCTCCAATGTGAAGGTTGGTGGAGCTCTTGCAGCAGTCCAGGAGGGTTGCTTCCAAGCTTCCAACTTTGCTCCTTTCTCTTTCTCCAAAGGGTTGGAAATGGGCCGAAAGGGGCACTCAAGGGTGAGCTAGGGTTTCAAGAGTGATTTTGGCAGAGTAAGGGTGTATTTGACTGTGGATATGAAATGAGGGGCCTCCATCACCTATTTATAGGTTTTTAGTGGTGGAGTGTTGGCCCATGGTTTTGGGAACCATATGGTTTAGGTCAGTTGTGTAGGGTTTTTTCCTCTTTTTCCTCTTTTTTTTTATATTTTTTATTCCCTTTTTAGAGGGTTTTTGCTATTTTGGAGGAATTTTGGATTATTTTGGGGGAAAAAAAAGGGTTTTTTGGCCTTTCGGAGGCTTTTTTAATGGTTTGGTGGCCTTTTGGAGGCTTTTTGGAGGCTTTTTTAATGGTTTGGTGTCCTTTTGGAGGCTTTTATGGTAGGAAATGTGGACAAATGAGTCATGTAATGGGGAGATGAAGTAGTGAGCACTTTTGGGTGTTAACAATCACTAGACAAGTATTTCCTCAGTGGTTCATTCAAAACACCTCCAAAGCTAGTCACACCTCCAAAACCTATTGAAGAGCTCAATACTAACATTTAATTTGATGATGAAGATACTGCATACATTGTCTGCGAAGGTGAATTGATAAGTTCCCTAGACGAGTTAAAGAAGTCTAAGAAGAAGAATAAGCTATTGCAGGAACAACTATCAAATTATGAAGAATAGGACAAGTCATGTTAGGAATCTGTTGGTGCAGATATGTGTGAAAGGTTAACCATCTATGAAACTCAACTGCATTTCCCACAGGAAAAGGTTCTATTAATTGAGAAAGATAAATCTGCATTGAGAGCTTCACTGGAGGAATTAGCGCAGAAAATCAGGATGATGACAAGTCGACTTGAGGAAAAGGATAAAGAGATATCTTGTCTAGAAGTCAAGTTGATTGAGATAAAGGGAAGAGACAAGTTCACATATGCACACAATCAGGAAGTGACAAGACAAAATCTGAAGATGAAGTGAAGAACAAGTTGAAAGATAACACATCAATACTGAATAGGATTCATAAAGATAAGAGACCACTAGAGGAAAAAATTGGGCTAGGTTATGTAAAGAAATCTATGAAGACATGTGAAAGAGAACGTTGTTGAAGTCAAGATAAGACTTTCAGGTATGATGGTTCCTTCAACTATAACTTTGTTCAATATACTAATCAAATAAAGGTCAATGGGGTGAAATGTGCAAGATGCAACTGTTTTGGCCTTATTGCAAAATATTGTCGAAGTGTGAGATGTTATGTATATGGCTATTTTGGACACAAAGCTATGTACTGTCGAAGAGCAGTAAAATTTCCAGATGAATATTTTTTGTGCAAACGCTATTACACTCAAAGAGACTTCAATGGAAAATATCCAGAACATAATCAAAACAGAAGTACGCACAACAAGTCTTGGGTCAGAAATATCCTCAGAAGTGCATTGAAGATACAGATAATCCAGGCGCGGTAAGAAATTCTTGCTTCTCTAGCTAGTCCCATAAGGACTATGGGAGACCCTTGAGTTAAACACGATGCATCTGAAGGAAATCAATGGGATGTTAGTTAGGAGTGTAGTTAAGAATGCATGATGTGTGGTTAAAATGTGTTTGAAGTTAGAATATGATCGCACGTGATTGTATGTCAAGTTGATTATTTTGTAGAAAGGGAAAATTGTATACACACATTAAGTGGTTATATATTTACACTGCATATGATACATTATGGAACAAAGAAGCATCACATTGATTTCAGTAGCACAAATACAAGAAGAAAATATTTAAATGAAGAATCAAATAATGCTGAAAGATATGAGTCTGCACAAAACAGGTATTTTCATTATATTCATATTGGGCATGATTACAAAAATTCCATGTGTAAAAGACTCCATGTCGAAGCAAAGAATGGCATATAGAACAAGAGGAAAAATTGAGAAAATATCGAAGCATTCTACAGTAGTAGTTCGAGATCGAGTTCATATTTTGGTCGGTTTGCAAGATGTACCTCCACATCCACTAGAACCATGGATGTACATTCAGAAGCAGGGTGCAGAGGAAAAAGTTGTAGAGTGGCAAATGACAATGGTCCAACATGTTGAGGTTGAAGACAAGACAATTTATCCAGAATCTGCTACTGTTGACGCTCCAGATTATCAACCTGATGAGTCAGAAGGGTCAATTGCTCAAAATGTCTGTGATTTATCTAAGACTGAGAATATTTGTGAAGAATCTGGTTGTCCTGCACTTGTTGCTTCTAGGAACCCATGTTAGTTCTCAAGCACAAAAACTCAGTCTGCTGAGTCTGAATGGAAAGACACACATTCTCAAGGGAAATGTTTACTTTGTGATAAAAGGAATCCACAAGAAGGAATAGAAATAACTAGAGGTTGAATCAGACAACAAATGCCAGATGGCAATGCGATACGGAAATGCAAGGATGCAAGAAGTGATGAATCAGACATTTCTCACATATATCTTATATAATCCATTAAAGTAGGTTTGTGTGCATGCATTTAGTTGATGAGATAGTAATTCATTGTCACACAACATCAAAGAAGGTGGTGGAGTCGCCAAAATTAAATGCCCAACTTAATGAGTTTTTGGAAATAGTACAAAAATGTGGAAATTAAATCCATTGCTCCATATGATAAAGAATGTTTCCTCAAAAGGATAGAGTACGGAAGCGGCACGTCATAGTTTCCACACAAAGTGAATGGCATGTCCACCTTTATGCCAAGTTGGACGATAAATGAAAAACGTGCCATATCTTTGGTTGTCTTGGCCAAGGATGCAACAACATTCAATGCGACAAAGCCCCATGATGGTGCAGTAAATGCGGTAGGTGAAGCAGTTAGGCGCATGAAATATAATGCAAAATCAGTAAAGGACTGACTTAGGCACTGTGTAGTGGGTAAGTAAGGAAGCCACCATGATAACTACGCAAGGAATGCTGAAGTATTGTGACAGGAATATGATATCAAGGTAAAATAATAATGTAACATGTTTTTACAGAAAAGAAATCAAAGGTAATTATGAAAAGATATCAGCACAGAAGTTGTGCAAATCAACGAAGCACAAAGACAGAGGGAGTTAATTTAATTTTGTTTAATTTCATTTTTTTTGGGTGGGGGGGGGGGTTTCAATTTTCTTTTAAAAAATTTAATTTTTTTAGTTCTATACTTAAAATAGCTGAAAATGTGTTAAACCGAGTAGAAATATCTTTATTTTCTCATTTTCGACCATTTTTCCCATTGAAATGAAGTACTTAAAAGAAAAGTTAAAAAACTAACTTCATATATATATAACTAGCTTCTAAAAGTTAAAAAATCGAAAATGTATATATTTTTTCATTACAAATAGATACTAAATGTATATTTCTTTGTCAAATTTGAAAAAACACATTTGTAAATAAAAATTATAGTTTTTTTATGACCAAGATGTTTCAAAATTGCAAAAAATGGCTCAAAATGAAAAATGGTGCTACCAATGTACACACTTTTTGAAATGGATGTAAAAACAACTACGAAAATTGACCCCCCCCAAAAATAGAACAGTGTCGAGTTCTCATCAAGTTTTATAACTTGTTTACAGTCTTCCCTATAGTCCTACAGTTACTATGCTCATAGAGTTGACAACAAATGTAATCAAATATAATGAATTTGGAGCATTAAAACAATTGAGTTGTTGTGTGGATGTTGAACAAGCTCAATGATGTGCAAACATATGGAGGTCTATGGCTAATATGAAATATTTTCTTTTAAGATTTTGTTTCAAGGTAAGTCTTTTGTTCCATGTACATATGTATGTAAACCAATGTCTTTCAATATAAAGAAAGCATAGCTACTTTTGATTTGTCTATGAACAAATTTCATTACTTGCCAATACAAGTTCTGTTGGTTATAAAAGAAATGATTTCTTCATATTGCAGCTTTTTTTCTTTCTGTTTTTGAAATTTCTTCTATATGGGTTTTGGGTTTTTTAACTAACCCATATTAATAAAACATTGCTTGTTAAAGTATATAGAGTAGAACAATGCAAATATTGTCACTATATTAAGGAATTCTTTAAATCAATAATCAAATTTTGATGTACTATTACATTTTCAAATAAAAAGAATAATTTGTTTTTACATGTCAGCATTGAAGGATTCAATATCTCAACGCCCTTAAAAGTAAAATGAGCCCTTACCCTTCAAATTTGATTCCTGATAGTGATTAAATAATTTTTGAATCCATATCCATTAAATTTGGATGAAGAAATGAAAGTGAAATTCATATCCATGAACTATACTTAGGGAGCAATACAAGTCATCCTTAATATGAAAATATATAAAAGACAATATTTAACATTTATCCATAAATGTACAATGTCAGTGAGCGATCAATACAACTGTAAATTTATATTAAAAAAAATTCACCCAAGGCACTACAATGAAAATTTCTACATGGAGGGCGACTACGCTCTTTTAATCCTGGATTAGGGATCGATAGCAAGGATGTAATGGTTTGGCATAAATCCTAAAAAAGATTCATCAAGCACATACATCTGATGGCCCAGATTTACTCTTGGCAAACAGCATACTGAACAGTTGGCAAACAACATACTGAACAGTTATTTGCTAATCAAGTTCTAGGGCACCGTTTTTTTTTGGTTAATCCACCTTTTAATGGTTAATCCTAGCCTCTTGCCATGCAGGAGAAGGTTAAATGAATCATTAATTGGTTAAATGAATGGTTTTAATGGCTGAAATGAATCGTTTGTGGTCTGGCTGCTGCTTAATGTGTAGAGCAACAGTTTTCTTCATATTATTAGTTTTCTTTATATTGAGCAGTGCGAGCTTCTGGCTTGTTTATGGTTTGGATTATCAGTTTTCTTTATATTGAGTAGTGCCCACTTCTAGGATCAGAGTGTTTCAGGGATTGCATAATGAGAAGCACATTGGACAACTGGGATTCAGTAGACCTTTTTGCCACCAAACCGTTCTAAGTTTCGTGATGATCTATGTTTCAGGGATTACAAATACATGGCGCATTGAAGACCTCACTCTTGAAGAATATCATTCCATAGGATTCCAAGCCGATGGCTTGGAGGTGAGACTGCACAGATTCGTCGAGTTCACCATTCACATAAATTTTCTTATGGATAACAGTCCGTAAATACCCACATGTTGAATTCTGCTGCCAATTCTGTTATTTTCATGGGCGAGGTTAACATGTTCAAAGTGTTAGTTATACTGAATATACTGATATAAAAAAATATGGTGATGATGGCCCTTTATTCACCCGAATGTGAACATTATAATAATATATGCCATTGTTGACCACTTTAAGGTTCCTAATCCTGTGGATTGTTTAAATACTATACCCAACATATATAAAAGATTGGAAATTATGGCTGAAATATGTCATATCTTGAGTTACAGTCATGATAATGAATTTAGATCTGTGTTTTAGTTCTCTCCAAGCCCAAATCCTGTCTCTGATATTTGTCCAAGCATTTAAAAAGGATGTATCTATTGTAGTCTGCGCTATGAAAATCTTACATGGGCCATGTCCATTCCAGAAATGATGCAGTGAAATAAGATGAAAAAAATTAAACCACGAAAAATTTGTCAAGATATCCAAAAACTGTAGACCATGATGTTACCTGAATCTTAAATCCATGTTTTAAAGGCCAAGGAAGAGACGTGAGCTTGGGATTTCATAGGAGTATTATTGTGAAGGAATTATTGTGTTTCTTTTACAGTCATTGCAGGTAATTACTGTGAAGGAATTCTGTCAATACACCAGGAAGAGAGGCAATAAAAAAAACACACAGTAGCATTGGATGAGAGATGGATCGCGGAGGTCATTAATGTGGTGAATCTGCATCATGTCTAAAGTACACAACATTAAAATATATAACGCTGAATACCAAATGTAACGTTGAATAACAAAAGCATGGGATGAACACCTTAATGGGATAATTACACCTTAATGCATTACAATTACTCACAGAAGTTACAATTTCTCACATGAATGACACCTTCTCTATGACAGTATTTGCCAAAGATATACCCCACGGGCTTGCATGACATGCAGTTTTGGCGATGGGAATTGGCACCTAATCTTGGTGTGATGGTGTATTAAATCAAGTCTGCAATTTAATTTGACTCTGTCATTACCTTGGATGGACATGGCACTCGAATAAGCTATTTTATTCATTGCCTATGGGTAACATTTGGCTTGAAGAATCTCTATGTAAACAGGGCAAGTTAATTCTCTTTTTAGACAGACCTTTTTAACAATTTCTTTGATTTTATGTTCCTATTTAATGTTGTTCATAAGTTTTATTTGTCCTTTGCAACAATGTTACATCGCATCTTCATGAAGGATTAATGGGTCAGTATCCATTTGCTTACCCAGAAAGCAAGATTATTATTCTGGGTGATTTTGAGGACTTTCAGGATGATTCCGATTATGATATGCACTTCACTTCTTGGTTAAGTAGGAAGTTCAAGAGTTATTTTTTTTAGCTGCTCAAAGAGAGAGAAACAACAGGAAAACATTTCCTGTCCAAAGAAATATCCTTATTGGAAGATGCACAGGTCATCTCTCTTCTGAACTTTTTACCGCATTCTGCCTTTGTGACTTTGTTGAAGAATCGGATTGAATCTATCTATGAGCTAACCAGAGACTTATCCATCGATGTCTGCGAGTATCTCGACAAAGTCATGTCGTGTGATAGATATTCAAACAGGAAGCTACCCAAGCTTCAATCTGCTTGAAGGAAAGCTTTTCAAGCTCTAATTTACATGAAAAAAATTGGATGCATTCACTACTTTGAAGAGATGATGGAGATGGATAAAAGTATAGTTCTCACTATGAGTCCGAACTACTTGGAAACACTGGTCCCTGCAAGAAAAGAAGAAAAAATGCATGACTTCCATCGAAGGAAAATGGTCACGCATTAGCATCGAAGGTATGGGAGAAATTAATTTGATGGAAGTGCCAAAGGAAAGTGTCCTTATGGGAGATGCATTCGAGTTGAATATCATCCTGATTGCTTATTGGAACGTGATAATTAGAACAACGCTGGGGGATCAGTTCCCTCTCCATCTTCGGTTCATTTCACAGAAGTTGGTTAAAAATGAAGTTGGGATGAGTAATATTTATTTAGACAAAGATACATAATTTAGAAAAATAAGTGTAGATTTATTCATTTATTTATAGGATTAAATAATGAAGTGCAAAATTTTATTATTATTTAATATAGATTTCACCCATGGCTATGGCAGAGATATTGATAAATTTCAATCATCTTGCATACATATATGTTGATATGCGTTCCTTGGTTTATTTTTTGATGGTTGATTGTCATTCGGTTCATTTTCAGTGCTTTCTAATGATGGGTTCGAATGGTGCTTATGCAGGTTAATGTAGAACACCCTTAGTGCATCTCTGAGCCATTATACTTGCATAATCTCTTATGCCGTTTGTGCATTAATTTAAAGTTCACATACATGCTTATTCTCCTGTGTAATCATTTTTGTGCTAATTTTGTTTATTGTATCTTCCGTGACTAACATGTATAGCGTTGTAAAAGTGTAAATCAAAATTATGTAAGTACAAGATCAAAGTTATAGATGCCATCCTACATTAAACTAATGCCACCCAATGAAGTTCCTCGCTCTTCCATTAATGCTTTATCAACCAGAGATTTATATAAAAGAAGGAAAAAAGGGATTATTGCAATTCCATGTTATTTGGTATAGGCCAACATGTATAGGTATATGGACTCGCAAATTTTAAACGAGAGGTCAAAGAGCTAAGAACCGACTAATAGTTACAAAGCTGGTTTGAACCATGTGAGTAAACTTTTGTACTGCATAGTGACTTGATTTTGGTTCATGAGATAATTAAGGTAATACCAATCTAGATCCAAATCCTAGGCTCTATCAAGCACCAAGAGGGATCAAATTTCCCGAGGTACATTATTTACTTTGTATTATTAGTTTTTACTCTGTTTTATGTTGTATTGTTTTTTTATTCTTTTTACTTTTTACTACTTTGTATGTTTGTCCAAACCTCTTGTATTAATACTTTTTACTTTGTATTATTCTTTTTTACTTTGTTTTATGTTGTATTGTTTTTTTATTCTTTTTACTTTGTATTACTTTGTATGTTTCTCCATGTTTTTTTACTTTTTATTTTGTATTATTCTTTTTTATTTATGGCCGACAATATGGACAAACATGGACAAAAGTTACAAGATCTCCCTCATATTTACTTTTTACTTTGTATTATTCTTTTTTGTTTATGGCAGACAATAAGGACAAACATGGACAAACATTACAAGATCTCCGTCATATTTACTTTTTACTTTGTATTATTATTTTTTGTTTATGGAAGACAATAAGGACAAACATGGACAAACTTTACAAGATCTCCCTCATACTGGGTTGTAGAGTGCCTCTCAGCTCAACAATGGACACACTATATTTTTATATTATAGCTTTGACAGTGATAGTAATTAAAGGCTTTTCACTGCTTCTATATATACAGTAATACAATGAGTGTAATTAAAATATTTTAGCTTTTATAAGATATGTAGATGAATATGAATAAGCAATGGACTAGATATAAATTGGGTTAACATTCTTCTATGTTATTTGTTTCATTGCTTTAATAGAGTCACATTTATTATTATTCATTATGCCACGGATATATTCATAATGTACCGGAGATGAACTAAGTTAATATTGTGGTCTGCTATTTGTTTCATGGTTTTAATGGAATCATATTTATTATGTCCCCGAAGGGGATCATATATGTTTCATGGAGTCCCTATTATTTAGTCACTAGGTCTATAAATTTTTCATCCACTTTATAGTTCTTCAATAGTTTAGAATATATTTTATTTAACAAAATTTTTAAAAATTGAATTTTTTGAATTGTTATTGGTTGCAGATTGTGATGTCATCCTCGTTTTTCTCTTCGCGGGAGGGGGCGGTGGGATGACATCACCTGGGGCACAGGGTTTCAACTTTCATGTTATTGTCAATCATTTAATGATTATTTATAAAAGTCACTTTAGCTAGCATTGAGGTGCTGTGCAATATTACTAATATAGGGTTCTCAATCCTTATTTATTATGGTTTGTGAGTTTTCCTTTCTTGATTTCATTGATGCCATCACTTATAGAGAGCCAAACAGACCCCCTAAATTTTATATAAAACCTACACCTTGGAAACAATTCGCTATGGTTTTGATAACTGTGTAGTGACAAGTTAAGCTTTTTATGATATAGTATTATGTATTTTATCCAAAGTTTTACAACCCAACAAAGATATCACTTTTTCATTTTCCTTGGGTTGATCTGGATGCATCTACTGACAGTTCTTCTGAATCACAACTCTGCATTGCTACCGTCCCTTGATTAAGTGGAAAGTTGCATGGCTCGATTAATCTGAGATCTCTGGCACTTGTTTTGAATTATGCTACAGTTCATGGTGTTGACACCTGTTCTAAATTAAGGGCACTTGCACTGAGTTGCAGTCTCGCTCTTGCCACCTACTGGCCCATGCACTCAATCACTAGCTCTTGCCACGTACACGCCAATATCCCTCGAAAATGGAGAACTCCCAAAGAAGCATATACCTATAATAAAAGTATAATCAGCTTGTTGGTTTCTTTCCAAAATAACTCGAACTATGTCAAACATAATTTTCCATGCCAAGTTCAAATCAAATTCCTCCTCGCTCTCCACCACAATTCCATCATCATTAGAAAGATTGTATTGCTTTTCATATTTTCCACCTTCATTCTGAACAGATGAATCGCCGTTAAAATTAGAATTGGCAAGGGTTTGTGATGCTTGAGGCGCCTGATAGGATTTAACTGTATTAGTGCCAGGGACTTTCACATGTTTTCGCATCTTCACCATGCACTTCACACTAGCAAAGGGAGCAATATCATAAGTTTATACTATCTTGGGGGCGAACTCATCCTCATCAAAAGGATCAATATAAGTCCTCCATACTTTTGCAAAATAGTGCACGACCATATTGATAGTATGTGGATAACTCTGGAGCAAGTTCTCCATGGTGTTTTACCCTTATCTCCAGAGCTATGCTCATGCAATCAAGTGCTTCCAGAAATTGAAAAAAATTAAGGGCATGACAACCCTTCTTAAATAATACCTCAGCCTCCTCTTGCTCAAATATTTACATTCTGGATGCCTCATTGATCTGTTTATAATGGTTTGGAGAAGGAAGATAATTGTTGCACGTGGGCACCTGCTATTCTTCATTCCCGTCTAGGGTTTCTATGAAGTAGGCAGCGCTTCATTTAAAGGAGCGACCTCCATAGCCATGACGTTTCAAATGCCTATTCGACTTGAATATGAGTATACGTTGGAGAGGCCAAATCCATTTGCTCCAGATTGCAGTTGTATAATGTACCAACAAGCTTGCTCAAACTCTAAAAACTCAAAATACACAAAAACACCAAACGTTTTGAGATCCAAATGCTCACAGACGCAATCACAGGACAAAATATTGAACCACAGAATGTGTGAGTGAACTGAATGTGCTTAAAGCAAATCAGAGACCTCTCTTTGTAAAAAAAACAATTTTGGTTTGATCCAGTGCAGTTCTGCCTGAACTCATACCACAAAGCTAAGACCAATTTTTCTCTTGCTGTTGATGATCATAACGCGTCCACTGGCGCACTCTCCTAGACATATATTGGGTTAGACAAATATTGGATTAGTAGGTGCTTATGCCCCAAATATTAACAGTTTTCGCCATTTGAAATAAAGTAAGCTTCAAAGTTTTCACCATTTTATGCTCCTCTTTAGACTCTTCAAAGTACTTATAATACCCATCTTCAGTTTCTACTGTAGCTTAATGTATACATGAGTATTTTTGTGATCTTGTAATAGTTAGAGAGAATAGCAATTGGGATTACTTCCAGATCAGACGCTACATATATTTTTCGTCTTCCATTTATTCAATATTTTAGATGATTTTGTTTCTTGCTATATTATAATAGTATGGTTACTAATTGCTAGTTTTGAAACGATTACTTGATTTGGCCAATCATATTACTTATGGTAATCGGATTACTTATGGTAGATGTGGACTTAGAAATGGGAATAGATAACAACAGCTATGGCAATGTAACAACTCCTACTCCAGGAGTATGATATAAATCATTTTGTTATATAAGTCATTTTGTTATTGATATTGCTTTGAATCAACTCTTATTGAGCAAATTCATCATAATAATGTGGTAGATGAAAGCGCGGCTCCATGAAATTAATGAAAACGATTTTCTTGAGGGTTTGGTAGTTTGTTGTTGGTCTTTTGTACACTAATTCTTGTGTGCTACTAAAGCATACAACATTTGGTAAGATTTTAACAACGTATGCAAAGTATATGTATAGTTTCTCAACTTAAATTTTGAAATTTTGAGATTGTTTTTTCCATCATTTTGTTTACTTACTCATGGCAGTTGGATCTGCTGCGAGAGTCAATATATTAGGTTGCCATATTAACGATGTTTCATTTAGTTCATGATAATTTTTAACTTTGAAATTTTATATTATCAAATACCACAACATTTTTCAGTTTTAAAATGAAATAAGAAAATATCTCCAACATTGCTATTCCATTTACCTTACTTACTTTACTTGCGTGCATGCTTTCCACCTGTTTTACCAGACTTGACTTACTGCCTTCACCCTACCTAGTTATGCCCCACCGAACCGGGCACCCAACACCTCACCTTTATTGAATGACTTAGACCTTTACTGCTTACTTCCAACTTACCTACGATTGAGACCTTGGCAGCTTTTCACTTGATTGCCTGACTTACCTTGGACTTACAGCAAACATCGGAAATAAGAAAATATCTTAAACAACATTTGGTTGTTTAAAGATCATTCAATGCTGCACACGAAATGATTAAATTCCAAGAATGAAAGTCCAAAAATTTATGATTTGATTGCTTCGTTTTTGCAAGGATTGCATCCATCAGCCCCTTTTTGTAGTTTATCTTTTTAATATCCCCGGTTTGGGTATACAACAATTAAGTAAGCATTTTTTTTTCTTGTAGTACATTTTTACAAATGTACACTCGATATAGGCTAAATAACCAAAAATCACAAGTAAATAATGATGATAATATGCTAGCAGTAGTGGAGCAATATGCTAGCAGTAGCGGAGCATTATCTTTATCGTAACTTGATCTGTTGATGAAAGAAGCGCCTTCCTGTTTGTTTTTTTGTCAAAGATTATGGTTGCTAGGATCCAAAACAAATGGGAATGCATTGATTAAAGCTTATGAATCAAAACCTCCAAGCAAAGCCCTTCTTCTTACCCAGCAATTCTGATCGAGATAGGTGGGAGGTATGGAAACAGCCTATGACTGGACTATCGGAGTGAAATTCTAAACTCTATAAGAAACCCTCTGTTCTTCCTATCACACATGAGGAATATTATATCATTTTGTAATTCCTTCGCATAAAGAATCACCTTAACTAGAAGGGACTTAGCGATTTGGATTAATAAAACCATCCCAATTCAGTGATGGCCTATCAAAGCGAGACACTCTCTCATGCCGTTCATAGGTATCCCACCTATGACAAGGATATGTACTCCATTCTGCAAGTATGTCGATAGTTGAAACATTATATCTTGGAATGAATGAGAATCCTACCAAGCTACATGTAGGAACTAGCTGGCGAATATATTTTAATTGGTTGGTGGGAGCCTGGGCCTATAACGTCACGCCTGAGCATAACACTGGGAAACTATACGTTGACTGATGACTTTTTTGTGGTGGATCTTGGAGACACAAACACCATCTTGGGAATTCAATGCCTAGCTTTAGAACGAAATAAGAAAAAATCTTAAACAACATTTGGTTGTTTAAAAATAAACCTAATAGTTTATGTAAATGATAAATATCACAAAATTTGTCAGTTTTAAAATGAAATAAGAAAAAATATTAAACAACATTTGGTTGTTTAGAAATAAACCTAATAGTTTCTTTGGCCCTCATCGAATTAAATGAGTATTCAAACCACATTGACTCATTCGACATCTGTCTTGTACTCGCTTTACGAGTGGCACCAAAATGCGGTTGTTGTTGGAAGTGTTAGAGACATTATCCAAATGCATATTTCCTATGATATAATCCATCTAATCATATGTTTGAATTTAAGATTGTAAAATCCATTAACATTAGAATGGAAAGTCAATTAATCGTAAAAATCACTTCATATTAATTTGACTTTTTATCAAATCAGATGAGTAAGATAGCTAGCTGTTAACAATTGCTTTGGGTAAAAATCACTTCATACTAATTTGACTTTTTATTAAATCAGTGAATCTATAAGATAGTTAGCTGTTAACAATTGTTGAAAGCAATTGCTGGGACATTGCCACCTCGTGGCTCTTGTTAATTTAATTTTAAAACTGTTAAAATAACAATAACTATAGGTGATGAAGAGACATAAAGTTTAGATTTAAAATAATAGCAATAATTATGGGTGATGAAAAGACTTTAGATTTATATTTATGTTAATAAAATGAGTTAGAAATTTAAAATTAGGTTATTAAATAATAAATAATATTACTTATCAAACATATTTTATAATGTACAATTTGGTAATAAATAATATTACTTTTCCATAATGTAAATTTTGTAATGTAAAATGTTCTATACAGTTATTCTAATTATTAATGTTTCATATTAATAAATCATAATATATGATATTAATATAGCATTATTTGAAATATTTTAATTATTATTTTTTTATATTTATATCAAATATTAATATAACATATTTAATGTTAATACCGATACTTATTATTTTATTAATTATGTTTGAATGTGTAACATTTAATATTTGTATGAGAGATGTATTAATATTTAAAAGATATATTGATTTCTAAAATATATCAATAAATTTACATTTTTTATTTAAAATATAATATATTAATTTTGAAAATATAAATATAATTAAGAGACGGATCTTATTTTAGCTTAATCAAATATTTCAAAAAAACAACTAATTTATTTTATATTTGGATATGTAATATTTAATAGTGGTGCATACATTTCAATAATAATGTTTGGATGTATAACATTATTTCATAGATTTAAATAATTATATTTCAATTTATAACATTTAATATTTGTACGAAAGATTATTAATATCTGAAAGATATATTAGTTTACATTTAATATATAATATATAATAGTAAATTTGTATTTTTTTAATATAACCATCTACTAATATAATAGGTTTATGAAAAGATGATCAATATAGTTTAATGTGTTTATAAATAAGGTAAAAGAAAAGAATAATATTATGGATAATTTTAATGAAGCTATCTAAAAGTTTCGATGATTTAGCCCGTCGAAACAAGTTAAATTTAAAAATCAGGCAATTTGTGTTGATTAAATCATTTTTCTTAACATCTAGAGGAACTGACATGGAAAACCCTGGGGCATCTAAATTATGCGGGATTAATGCAAGATTAATACAAGTAAGCATAGATAAACATCTACGGTACACCAAACTTACCTTTATAATAAACCATGCTACACCCAAGTTAAATATATAGTCATTCATAAAACACCATAAGCAACCACAAGGAAATGAACCCACTTTTCGGAAATTGCTTTAATTTTCGTGAAAATTTTAAAATTTTATCAAGCACACCACACCATAATTTTATATATGATAAACCATGTCTCACCTAACTTAAATATATAATGGAGCATAATACACAAAAGTTATCCAAATTTATATAATGTCACCCACAATTTTATAACCAAAGTCAACCTAACTTAGCTTTGATTTCACCAAATTCAACAAAGTATAATCATAGTAAACCAAATTCAATCATGGTAGAGCTAAGTTACAAATATTATCAACTAAACCTTAACAATGTGACACAAAAATTAGTAATTTTTCTTACACATAGTAACCATAAAAGTGTTTGCTATATTTGATGTTAATATGTAAAGTCATGCATACATAACCAAGTGAACGAGCATTTTGTGCCCTTCAACTCTTACCATTCTATACATTGGTCAACAATGGATTAAAGTCAACAATTGATTAAAGTGAACCAAGGATTAAACTCAACTATGGATTAAAGTCAACATGGTATAAAGTCAACATTCATTACATTCAACCTTGATTAAAATTAACCTGCATTAAATCCAACATGGATTAAAGCCAACATGCTTAAAGTCAAGTACGGATTAAAGTTACAATGCTTCAACTCTGGATTAAATTCAACTATACATTACAGTACATCAACGTCACCAATGAAGCAAGCCTTATTAACTAAGATTGACTTCTACCTTGGATTGAAGTCTACCTTGAATTGAATTTAGTAATATTAATATTGTTAATGGACTGAGGTCAACCACAAATTGAAGTCAACTTTGGATGGAAGTCAACCATGGATTGAAGTCAACCTGGGATCGATGTCACCCATGGATTGAATTTAATCTTGGATTCAAGTCAACCTTGAAGTAAACCATGGATCGATGTCACCCATTGATTGAAGTTAATCTTGGATTCGAATCAACCTTGGATCAATGCCACCCATGGATTAAAGTTAATCTTGGATTTGAGTTAACCTTGAAGTAAACCATGGATCGATGTCACCCATGTCTTGAAGTTAATCTTGTATTGGAGTCAACCTTGGATTGAGGTCACCCATGGAGTGAAGTCAACCATGGTTTGAAGTCAACCTTTGATTAAAGTCAATGTTGATTTGTGGATTGAAGTTAACCTTTGATTGAAGTGAACTATGAATTGAAGCCAATTGTGGATTGAATTGAACCATGGATTGAAGTCAATGTTGTATTGAATTTGAATTCAGCCTTTGATTGAAATCTACCATGGATTGATTGAAATCTACCTTGGAATAAATTCAACCTTCGATTGAAGTCAACCATGGAATGAAGTCAACCCTTATTGAAGCCAATCTTTCTTAAAATTTAAACATGGATTGAAGTCAACTATGGATTCAAGTCATTGTGCTTGAAGTCAACCATGGATTGAAGTCCACCTTGCTTAAATGTTAAGGATTGATTGAAGTCAATTGTGGAATTAAGTGAACTAAGTGAATCATGCTTCAACCATAGTAAACCAATGTTAACTATGGCCAGCTAAAGTCAACCATAGTCTAACATGGGAAACCATGGTTAACCAACGTAAACCAAAGTCAATTATGGCCACCCAAATTCAACCATAGTTGAATATGGCTAACCGGTCAACCATAGTCAACCATGGTCAACCACAAATAACTATATCCAACCTTGTTTACCATATGGAAAATTCAAACGAGGTCAACCAATCATCAATCATGAAAAAACAAGGTTAACCATGGTCAACCAAAGTTAAGTGTGGCCAACCAAATTCAACCACATCTAACCATGGTCAACCATGATCAACCAAAGTCAACTGTGTTCATCAAAAGTCAACCATGGTAAACTTTGGACAAATAAATTCACCCACGGTCATCCATAGTTAACCAAGGTCAACCAAAAGTAACCAGAGTCAAACATGGTCAACCATAGTGAGTTAGTCAACCTAACTCAACAACATCCATCCATAGTAAACCATAGTTTACTAATGTCAATTGACTACAAAAGTCAACCGCAGTCGATGAAAAGTCTATTGCATACATACAAAGTCAACCATGCTCAACCATAGTCTACCTTAGCTAATAAAAGTCAACCATAGTCAAACAAAGTTAACCATAGTGAATCATGGTCAACCATAGTAAACCATAGTCAATTATGGCCAACCAAAGTCAACCATAGTCGAATATCGGCAACCATGGTCAACCAATGTAAACCAAAGTCATTTATTCCCAGCCACACGAAACCATAGTCAAACATGGTCAACCGTAGTCAACCATGGTAAACTATTGTCAACCATAGTTAACCATGGTCAACATAAAATAACCATAATTAACCATAGGCAACCATTGTCAAAAGTCAAACAAGATCAACCAATAGTTAATTATGGGAAAAAAAAGTCAACCATATCCAACCATTGTCAACCAAAGTAAACCAAATCCAATTATTGCTAACCAAAGTCAACCATGGTCAACCGAAGACAACCATAGTCAAACAAGGTGAACCAATAGTCAATTATGGAAGAAAAAAGTTTTCCATAGTCAACCATAGTGAATTGTGGTTAGCCATACTTAACCATGATCAACCAAATTCAACCTTAAACAATGAAAGTCAATATTATGAACCATGTTCTACGAAAGTCAACATTAGTAAACAAAAGTCAAATATGGTCAACCATGGTTTCATAGAGTCAACCATGGTCAAACAAAGTTAACCATAGTGAATCATGCTCAACCATAGTAAACCGAAGTCAATTATGGTCAACTAAAGTCAACCATTATCAAACATGGTCAGCCATGGTCAACCAAATTAAACTAAAGTCAGTTATGTCTATACACAGTCAACCATAATTAGACATGGTAAACTATGATCGACCATAGTTGAACATGGTCAACAATGGAAAACCATAGATACCTGTAACCAACCTTGGTCAACCATTATCAACCAGAGGGAAGAGTTAAACAAGGTCAACCAATAGCCAACCACAGTTAATCGTGGTAAACCAAACTCAATTATGGCCAACTAAAGGCAACCAAATTTAACTAAAGTCAACTAAATTCATCCACAGTCAAATGTGGTTACCCATACTCTTCCATGATCAGTCAAAGTCAACCATACTAAATGGAAATCAAAATAGTGAACCAAGCTCAACGCAAGTCAACCTAAGTAAACGAAAGTTAGCCATGGTCACCCAAAGTCAACCATGGTCTACTAGGTCAACCATGGTAAACAATACTCAATCATAGTCAATTAGCCAAGCAAACTCAACGATAGTCAAATAAAGTTATCTATTATCAATTATAGAAAAACAAAGTCAACCATAGTTGACAATAGTCAAACATACTCAATTAGTAAACCAATGTCAACCAAAGTCAGCCAAAGTCAAACAACGTAAACCATAGTTAATCATGCTCAACCATAGTACAATAACATCAACTATGGGGCCAACTAAAGTCAACCGTAGTCGAACACGGTCAACCATAGTCAACCAACGTAACCCAAAGTCAATTATGGCAACCCATATTCAACCATAGCTGAACATGGTTAGGCATGGTCAACCATAGTTAACCATGGTCAATGCCAAATAACTGTATCCAACCTTGGTCAACCATATGGAAAATTCAAATAAGGTCACCCAATCATCAATCATGGAAAAACAAGGTTAACCATGGTCAACAACATCTAACCATGGTTGAAAAAGTCAACCATGGTAAATTAATCAACCAAGGTCTACCATGTTCAAGCAAAATTCAGCCATGGTAAACCAAATTTAATGAAATTCAATCATGGTTTACCAAATTCAACCATGGTCAATTATGGTAATTTTTAGTCAATGATGATCAACAATTGTCAACCAAAGTCAACCAGTAAACAATCATCATTAACTATGTTCAACTAAAGTTAGCCATAGTCCAACAAATTCAACTATATTCAACAACAATAAAATAATAATGGAATTATAATCAATGAAAGTCAACCATATCCAACCAAAGTCAACATAGTGAATCATCATCTACGAAAGTCAACCATCGAAATGTGCTATAAACATGCATAAAAATAATTGTATCAAAAAAAATTTCAATGCAGTGTTTAACAATGTTTTTGCTTTGTACATTTCCTTTCAAATCAAAGTTATTCCTATATATTGTTTTTGTATGTGTTCAATAGAAATTCCAATTTCAAAATATTTAACTTTTTCTGTTATTATTTTTTTTCATTGTATACACTATATGTTTTTTACTTCCATGCTTTGATAATACCAAATACATTTACAAATGTCATTTCACATCTTACATTCATAGATAACTTCCCCATATTTTCCATAAATATTACTGTTTTTTATTATTAATTATTTCATGATTTTAATTATTTTCTTTTAAGGATTGATTTAATTTACATTTATTTTACTTTTTCTAATCAGTAATTTGAAATATAAATGGAATTTTATTTTATTTAATTTTTTAAATATAAATTTCAAATATAAATTTAATTTAATTCTTTTTAAATATAAATTTAATTTGATTTTATTTGAAACAAATTTTTATAAAGTAAATTTAATTACTAAAATTAATTATTTTACTTATCTTTAATTTATATTTTTTACTTATTTTTAATTTAATATTACTTTATTTATTTTTTGTTTAATTTAATTTAATTATTTTAGAGAATCAAGGTGGCACGAATTACAATCATTACAATATGGGCTCAACAAGAGCAATATGTCACTTACAAGAATTGAACCTGGGTGGGGAGGGTAACAAATATTCCTCTCAACCACCCAGGCTACAATATATATATAACTTAATATGTATTTCTTTTCTTTTTTATTTTCAAATAATATTTGTATTAATATTTTAATTATTTTACTTATCACTACTTATTTTATATTTATTTAATTTTATTTTATTTTTACTTATCTTTAATTTAATATTACTTTATTTATTTTTTGTTTAATTTAATTTAGTTTATTTTAATATATATATATATATAATATATATATATATATATATATATAACTTAGTATGTATTTATTTTCATTTTTTATTTCCAAATAACATTTTTATTAATATTTTAATTTAGTTATTTTTTTTCTTGTTCGCTGTCCATTAGCAACAACCACTTTTTTAAATGTGGTTGATATTTTCTGATCGGCGAATATAAACCACTTTTAAATGTGTGGTCATAATTGATATGTGCCCATCGACGAATATCAACCACATTTAAAATGTGATTTTTGCTATTATTATAATAATCATCCACAAATATACACCCGCATCTTCTCATTAGTAAGCGTGCCACTTATATGTAAATATCGCAAAAATATCTAATAAAATGGTTTATTGAAAAACTTTAGCAATAAAGTGTTTGAATCGTTGTATTCCTTGAAAATCAAAACCAAAAAGGAGTACTAATCCTCACATTTTGATCCAGAATGAAATCTATATAAATGTCCTTTAAAACCACAAGTCGCCAACATATGTGATTAAAATAGGGTCGTGTGTCACAACGTGCCAATCGTTTCACCCTTCGAATATGTTTAATACTTTTAATACTTCATCCTGAATGACTTAAACCCTACTTTAATACAAGTCATCGACTACTCCTCGAATATGTAGATGGATTGGAGGGACTTTAATCAACCGAGGAAAAGGAAAGTAAGAGATCTTATCATTCTGCAGTGCCTCCCATTTGCAAATATTATGTACATAAAAAACTCTAACTTGATCTTGCATATGTTGTTGCCAAACCATGGGTTATACACAAGAATGGGACATGTTGTCGATATGGGTTCCCATCAGAAACACATACAATGTCCATCCTCTTTCAACAAAGCATACTGAAAACACAAGTTTATAATGCTAAGAATGTTGAAGCAAATATCATGACTCCAATATAAAGATAAGGCATCCATTGAAGAGAAAAAAATTTGTTCGATATCTTTGGTTTTATGTCTTCTTTTATTTCTCCAAAAACATTAGGTTCAAAGTTGCCGAGATTAAGTGTTCCATTTATGACCTAGGAATTAAACAAATACAAACAAGATTGGTCATCTAGACATTGCTATTACTTATATGGTAAAAAACGAAAGAATGAAGCTGGTAATAATTCAGGAATTTATAGGTAGTAGGAAGTACCATAGGAGGGTGTGGGATTCGATTTGAGGCTTCCTATATGAAGTGAAACTTGGTTTGTCGAAATGTCAGGAAACTTCAACATATTTTTAATTAAAAAAACGTCGGCAACAGCGTGAAGATTAGTAGTGACCGATCTTCAAAATCCATCTAATTCCCGATGAATCTAACCCTTATGCCATACAATCCTTGATGAGCCCATCTTTTTGAACGATAACCATGATCTAGTTAGGGAAGAGGCCATAAAATAACTTAAACTACCCTCTACAATAATAATGGAGAAGCCAATGCAATAGAGTACCCTCCCTCTTGTTTAATCCTATTTAACAATGGTGGTTATGAGCATAACATATTTGAAGCCATGCAGCAGGTAATCACAACCAAGCCAACTGTAATTAGCCTATAAATTTCTTGCCTCCTAGCCTCCTTTAAATAGACAAAAAACCTAATAAAAAAAGAAATTGGTATTTATTAGTCATTCTTGGAATTAGTGGGATTGAGGTACCAACTATCATACTTAGCTACATGTTATAGCCCACCTTCTTCCACTTATTTACTATGAAGTGCTCGAGTTATCCATACATCCATGCATCACTTCCTGTTATTAGATACACACACACACACACACATATATATATTACAATTGTTCAGTTTTCAGTTATCCATGGCTAGCTGCCCATGAATTACCAGACTTATCCATGCATCCATGCATCGGTTACAAGTTATTTCTTATATTTATTTATTTTGTTATAATTTTTTATTTCGAATTCCGGATTATGCCCACATAATCAAGCTGGACAGTACACTTATCATATCCTCCTGCAATCTAGGGAAAGCATATATAGTAGTCCACCCCCAAATTCTAAGATATAAACATCTATCAATATAATAAATGAATATATTTATATAAAAAAATTAATTTATTTAATTTAAATTTAAATTAACCTAGATTTAAATTAACTCCCCAAAATTATGAACACTCGGAAGGATTGATCTATTTGGAGGCACGATAAATCAAAGTACACTCATTTTAAACATTGAAATACTTAGTAAACTTCGTAATCTATTGCCCTATCACACCATATTCCATACGAAAGAAAATACGTTTAACTTAAATTTGGTATCCAATAATATTCCATCTCCGGACATGGATGCACAAGTTATTATTCCCTCCCAAGGTAGGATATACTTTTAATTCAAAAATCATAGTCTTTTGACTTTAATTAATTCTTAATTTTTTATTCCTGTTTTTGTTATGTTTTATAATGTTTATTAAAAAATATATTATTAATCTGAATTTATGAAAATTTAAAAATATATTTTCTATTTTTTCAAAAAAGAAAATCAAATTTTTCTATTGGTTAAATACACTTCAGATTTGACATAAATCCGTGGAAGAGGGTATTTATTTTTTAAATAGAAAAATTATTTAAAAAATATTTGAAAAAAATAAATTCAACAATTTTACACATAATCACACAGTACATAAATATTAAATAAAACTGACATTAGGGTTTTGCAAGTTTTTTTTATGTTGGTGATGTTGGAGCTGTTTCAGTAGGAGGCGGGGATCGAACGGATGAAGTAGTTTCCGCCGAGGTTAAGGTGGCCGAGCCGGTATAGTTTCCGCCGAGGTTATGAAGTACAATAATAACGTTTAATTAGTTTGAAGTTTGGTTCCCTATAAGGAAACCCCCACTCGGCCATTTCCCCGAACTAGTAGTAAAAGAGTTTCTTTAGTGCACATGTACTCAGTATTTCGATTTTCTTGTGGAAGGTAAAGAAATAAAGCTCTACATTTATTTCTCCTAATCATCAAGCTTTACCTCATAAATCTTTGAGGTTTTCTAGATATAATTAGCATCATAATATTTACGGCATATGATACATTTCTTTTATTTCAAGGCGACTCTTAAAAATATAGTACTTTTTTTTAAAGTTAACTCCTTATACTAGTTTCCCTCTTTAAAGATGACACTATGGCATTCCATGCCTAGTTAAGATGATTTTTACGAATTTGGGATTAATCCTACCCGGGTCATCATAATTAGTAGGTAGGGAATAATAATCTAGTTAAATGCTTACGGTAAATCCTTCAAGGACGAACCTTTTGCACTATCATAAATTACGACGATATGTGAGGTTATGGTCATGGAGCCCATGGATTCCTATCCATTTTATCTCTCCCTTAATGGATTATTTGTCGCATTGCATTTAGTCTTGTCTAGACCTTTAGTCTATAATCAACCATTTACTTATTTGAGCATAAGTAACAAAACCAACAAGGCCTACTGGTGGGGCCTTGGCCTTGAGCTCCTCACCAGGGCCTCATACATAGTTCACAATATACAATTACAATTCTAAATAGGGCTACAAGGAGGGATATTACACATTGGCATCAAACTTGACAGTCACTACATGGTTGTTATTGCCATCACACATGACAACAACTTCTGTTAGAAATGCATTAGCAGCCAAGCCACTTCCCTGGCTGTCCACAACATAATCTCACACTGTCCTTATGGCTGCCAAAGAGCTAGAGAATCCATCCACTGTAAACCAAAAAGTCAATACAAGGTTTATTATTATTTCTGACAGCCTTGGACATATGAAAGAGCCAATGTTGTAATGTACTCAATCTTCTAATACTCTATGCCCGACGTTTCCATCCAAGTAGCCTTCCAAATCTTCTGAAGCCTTGACTCAGTGACTCCTATGCTTTCCTCATCTTTAGACCTCAAAGTTGTTACCAGTTTCTCTGTCCACTTATCACTTTCGGCATCATGCAGTGGAATGTAGATGCAAGTACACCGCTCTGCGCCATGGATTGATCTGGTACTGAATTCGTCAAAAATACCTGGTACCACTCTCTACCTTTCATCAGACTGGTCATCCCTAGGCAACAGGATTTCCTGGTTGCACCCATGGCAATGATTTCTCAAGCACTGGAGACAAGGGAGTAGGCACATGGAGTAGGCATCCGAGCACGCTGACAATGATTTCAATGTTCGAGGCATCCGATGAGCAAGCACGCTGGTGATCTCTTTCCATGTCCAGAATGTAATGCAGTTGCACACCTCGCATTGACAGTGGTCTCCATTAAAAGGAACCAATAAAAAAATGGTGGAATCAATGTTTCTTATTACCTTCATGGCCCTTCACATTAAAAAAAGGCTTGGTCTCTCCTCATTTTGCTAAGTGTAATTTGCCATGTGTTATTTATAATTTTTCATTCATGTGAATACGCATTTTCCTTGAGAAACATTTTGAGCACACAAATGGAGTTATGTATTACTTGAGCTTTCGACTATAAGAAGGTAAGAGGGTCAATGATGTTAATTAGTTAAAAGCGTGAAGTGAAGGTCCTTATAATAGATTTTTATTTTATTTTATTTTATGTGAATACCGTGTATGACATGGCAATGCTCAAAATAGTTGGGACAATAATGCTGAGGGAGGGGTAAGATGACAGATTGAGTGGATGATTTGATTAAAGAGTTAGGACAATAATGTTGAGGGAGGGGTAAGATTAGAGATTGAGTGGATGATTTGGTTAATATAAAACGATGCTGATTATTTATTTAGTCATTAAAGAATGGACTTCCATTAAAATTTGTGAAGTGAAATAATTAATCAATCATGATCAATTATTATTATAATCGATCATGATTGATTATCTATTTTTAGTCATTAAACATAAAGCATTTTTAGCACAGGCATATTTAGTTTATGTATTTTTAATTGATAATTTTTCTAATTTTGATAATGAATCATAATGTTTAAATTGATGATGATATTTTGAAGGTTTTCAGGAAATAGAAGGTGAATTTGGCAATTGAAGAAGTAATTGGTCGTGTAGGGCACATGATCGATTCTCCAAATGCACATCATCAATATCGTCGTATATTGCTTCAAAGACATCAGCAAGTCAAGGTAATGTTATAGAATATCTAGTGCAATTTTTGGTAGTGTTCTAGAAACAAACTATTTTTATAAGTCATTTGAAGAAATTGCTTTGTTTCTATGGCTAAAGTTTCCCTCACAATTGGACTAGAGCACTCAATTAGTAAGAGTTAGTGTCTAAATTGAGCTAGTAAAAACATCAAGTAAATATTTTTAAGGAAACATGAGTATTATTATTTTTTGGAACATGTTAATAGGTTACCCTCTCTTGCTTTAAATTTCTGAAATGTAACTTCGTGTTCATCTTCAGTGCAGGTATAGTCCTGCAGATTAGTAGAAGAAACAAAAGCATTATCAATTGAATTTTCAAACCTATAAAGAGTCTTGGCTTTTCACACTTTGTTTCATTGCAAACTCATTACAAATCTCCTTTAAAAATGATAATAATTTAATCTTCTCCAGAGATAAATATAAGACTGGCCAGAGATCAATGAACAATAAATGAAAATAAAGCCTAATGATCAATGATTTAAGCTTTACGAGTTCAGTGTTCTCGTTGTTTTAGTGTCTAAAAAAAATTTATTAACGGAAACATAAATTTCCTAAACTAACGTTACCTCAAAGCTTCGTTACCCCGACAGGATTCTGTAAATTCTCAGCATGCAGATCAGTTATACTAAACGGAAGCTCCGACAGGCCATTGAAACCATGGGCAGAAGCATAACCACTCCATGACCAAAATTTATCTACAAATTCAACAGTTAACAGCTTCCGAATCGGAAGAAGCTAAAAAGAAGGATGGGGTCACATCTGGAGCAATAATCCTTGCTACTTTTGTTTCTGCTATCGGTTTTGTAGCTCACCGGAAGCTCGAGCTCTGGAGAATGCTTCTGTCGGTCGGCTTGGTAGCCACGGCTTGAAGGGCTGCAAGCAAGGAAACGGTATTTTGGGGATTCTGTTTTTTTCGGAGTTGGAAAACAGTAGTCAGGGCTATTACTGCGGTGACTTCTCGTGAAATCCATGGCGTCTAAGTCCGTGGTGACGGAGATGCAGGCCATTTACTACTTTCCATCAAGGATATAACTTCCTCTCGTTGGCATCCTTTCGCTAGCATTCGTGGGGCATCCGTCTCGCAGGCATCCGTAATCCCTCAGGCACCCTTATTCTCTATCCCACCCATATTTTGCTCTAAGTGATCGAAGTGAAAAGTAGTTGGATCGCCCTTTAATAAAATATAATGCATTGACTAGCTCCTTGGCAATGGGCATCTTTCAGCATAGTAATTTATTGCATCATCGGTAGATGACATTGATCATTTAGGATCGTGATGGGAAAATAAAATTAGCAATAAAGAAGTGGAATAGCATTAGTGCTGGGTTGACCGGAACATGTGGATGGTTCCTCGGCAGCAATGACTGAATCGAGCCATCCATATGTTCAGTTGATGCATATTCGATGGCTTCTAGTCCGTTTGTGAACCCCGAACTTCCCGAACTTATAGCTGCAGATCGAGCATGTAACAGTGGAGGAAATACTTGTTCTTGCGGAAAACAAGAGTGACTGGCATATCTCTCATTCTCATTCCCACACTCCAATTTATCTGGATCCAAGTGAAGATAATATTATCCTCTTTTTAACAGGAAAATTTAGCTTGGATTTGGTTTTACTGTAGCATGGAGTTGCTATGACAACAAGGCTAATGGTGAGTTTGGAGATGATCCTATTTGCCCACGCACGTTTCACATCAGTGTTGCTCCAGCTAGTGAATGTCTTGAATATCTCTTTATCAGAGGCCCGCAACCTGATAATTGGATTGTATCAACTGTGAAAATGTAATGTTGCATTTCAGGGCTAAGGGTTCGACTTCACAGATCCTGCCCAAGAGTTTCAAAATCTCTTTCAATCAAAACGAAAGACCAATTGTTTCCAAGCATGATTTAGAAGCCATCAGAAATATATTAAAGACTTTAGTTTTGATATAAAAAAATAATGGTTGGATATGTCATTTATATGATAGGATGGTTTGTTTATTTGTATGAAAGCAAAGACATTTGAAACACACTCATTTTTGCAAGCTATACTATCGAGCAATTTTTTGTGGCCATTTGTTTACTTAATTGACAGCCTTTCAAAATGCTTGAACCACTTCAGTTCTCCTAAGGACTAGTCTTTAAATACTAAGCATGGCTAGAACCCATGACCTGGGTTCGTGGAAGTCTTTGGGGGATGTCGATGTGGGGAAAGCTTGTAATTTAACCTTCCAAAAAGTGGAAAACTAGCCAATCCTATTTGATCATAAGTCTAAATAAGTCTAACAACAAACTTTTATGTTCTTTTATCTCTCGTAGACTAAAACGGCTTCTAATAAAAATATCTCTTATGTTCTTTTAATAGAAAGATCTCTTCACAAGTTCAATTACTCTGATACTTACTCATTTTTTAATTTGATGAAATGGTTAATGTAACGTTCATCAAAACCAAATATTTTGAAGGCATAATAAATCAACAATTTTATAAATTAGTCAAATTAATTATTTATTTCATTATACAACAATTTTTTATGTTTTTTAATATAAATATCTCTTATAATATTATTTTAATAAAAATATATCTTACAAGTTCAAGAACTCTGATGATATTGAAAATAAACACTCGTTTTTTAAATTGAGGAAATGGTTATTGTAATGATTATTATAACATAATACAAATATATCTTTGACAAGTTCGTTGTATAATAAATCATTGAAACTACTGAATTAGAAAAGCTTTATGAACAATATAAGCATGGTCTAAACTAACACGTTTTATTTGTTTCTATAATTCGACATAATAGGACAAGCAAATTTTACTAATGTAGCTTTTCAAGTTACATAACTAAATAGTCATATTTGAACTCGATAAAAACTCAATCAACCATATAACACATATTAAATATAAATTTAATAAACTATATGACACACTTCAACATAGATTTATTTATAAACTATATCACTATATGGTTACTTTACAAGTATATATATTTTAAATACAAATTAAAAACTCATATAACACATTTCAATATTGATTTTTAGTATCAAAACTCTTATTATTAAAGACCATGTCTACTTAGTTTCAATTCCATTCATATACTCATTGTCTATGTCTGTTGAGTTTCAATTTCATCCATACACTCATTGTCAGTCACTTATTTGATTGTGACATGTTACATGGCACTTAGAACATTGACAAGGAATTAGCTACATTGGAGCTTTCTTTCTTGTTGTAATTATTCAGTTTCAGTAGACTTACATTACAAATATCATCTTGATATAGATATTTTGAACGAATAAGGCAATTGAATCCATTGTCGAGATAGTATAAATTTGTTTTCCGAAGAGTATTGCGACAAGTTTGGCAATTCAGTAAGGCTTTGAGATGTTCTTTTAACAATTTGCATATTGATTATGATTAATATTTATACTAATTCTATAATTCTACTTTTTTGGTGAAGAATGAGAACTATGCTTCTCAAAGCCTCTCTCTTCGTAGCTTTTACATTCTTTACTCTTGCCTAGAGAGAATCATTTTACAATTTAGTAAGGAGATGTGTAACTCCTTAAGTGCGCATCCTAGAGTTGACACAAAAATAATAAAATGTTATAAAAAATAAAATATTAGCTTAAATTAAATAAACTGTAATCACCATTCACCAATAAAATAAGAATACAGTATAATTAAATTATAATTAATGTACTCATTTTAAAGAAGTCTCTATTATTGTAATAAGTTGTTATTTTTTATTTTTTATTTTTAACTACAAATTATATGATATTTTTTAATCTTAATATATATTTTTTAAGTAACACTTTTTAGCTATAGGGAAAATTTTACACACCCCTTCCATATTGGATTGTAGAAAGCACCTCTCAATGCCAAAAAAATATATATTTTTAAATATGAATTTGCTCTTGGATGGGTAAAAATTGCTTTGGGATTTGGATTCTAAGTGTGTTTCTCTATGCAATGACTTGACATATGTGAGTAGCTTTAGTGTGTAGTGCTTACAATGGGATTTCAAGAGTGGTGAGGGTTTGAATGGAGTGTTTCCTCCAAGCATTGAAGACAATTGGCTTGCTTGGGTGGAGAACTAGACATAGGTTGGATTGTTTCGGAGGCCTTGCAATTTGATTTGGTACAAGCCTTTCATTGACATGAAAATAAATTTGAAATACATTCTGATTACTTTTTAAAATTTATTTAAAAACCAAAATTTTAAATTATTAATATTATAAAATATATGCAACTTTATAATGAGTGTCTTTATAGTTAAAAATAGTAATAGATTGAAGAATAATTGATCATGATGATGATGATGGTATTTAACATCCACTGAGACCAATTTTTGCCTATCGGACCTGAAGAGAAACTAAAAGACATAAATTATTTGGTTTGTTTTAAAATATTATTCATATGTTCAAAAATATTAAGTAAAGGTGTCCATAGCTCACCATAGTTTTAAGGAGTTAGAAGGTTAGAGAGGTCATTTTGGAACAAAAGATTATGGAACTTATATGTAATGTGAGTGTAGGTAGGGATTTCTAAGTGAATTTTTTTCATCTTCAAAGCTCATAGACTTGCAAAGATGACAAATCCTTTCGCCCCACAATAGTTTAGGGGTTGTCTAGCTCCAAATTACACTATGAAGTTCATTATAGTTCGTCCTAATCTTGTAATATTAATTTTTTTCTTTGAGCTTGTCCAAATAGAAAGTTAAATTTGATTCTCAAGATTAGGGTTAATGATCTCTTTAACCTCTAAATCTTCCTTGCACCACATTTTCTTTTGACCTCTAAATCTTTCTTGCACCATATATTGTCTTTAAACCTAGAAGTAATGCTATTTGTAATATTATCGATATTTTGCAAAGTGGTAGTCATCAATCCACCAATAATTTAACCAAGTCATGGCATGTTTAAGCCACTCTCACTTGAGGCATAGGCTGTTTTGGTTGGAGTTAAGAGCAATTTTAGAAAGCGGATGATCTCCTATATTGTTTAATTTTTGCTTGTACATCAGATCTCTAATCATAGTCTTGCTTTCAATAGGAAAAATCCCTACTTCTAAGAGGAGAATAGGATAAGGCATAATTCTGTTAATTTTAAGATTATAAGTAACAAACCACTTCTAGATTTTATCAATTTTTTATAACACTTATTATAATTAATTACTAACTTAAAATTTATCATTAACCATAAATTAATATTAAATATTAACAAAATTTAATTAATATCTTAATTATCTAATAATTAAGATCTACCTAAATATATTATATATTATATCTTATTTACTTCAAAGGTTATAAAGCACGATTTGCGCGGCCTGTTCTTCCACCACAACGCGCGAATGGCGCGGGCCCTCAATACCGGTGTCATTCTTGTAAGCTCAAAACTCACACGCTGCAGCCGGGCATAAATGCAAAATGGCAATCTTAAGTGGCTGAATCCTTTTAATATAATACTAATTTATTTATAATTCATAGGTGCAAGTCTTTATTTTATTATATATATGTTACACGGACTTGAAAAGCTTTATTTGCTGACTAAAAAGTTTCCAAATTAGCTTTTCTAAGGCCTAAAAATGTTTTTCCAAAATTAGTCTTTCTAAAGCCTTAAAAATATTCTTTCGAAAGTGCACTTTTCAATTTCAAAAGTGTATTTTTTTATTTAAAGGATTTTGGAATTTAGAAAACTTCATTTTTAGCTTTAGAAAATTTATTTTTGAATTTTTAATAAATGAATTTGGACTTGAATTATTGTAGATTTAATAAAATGGAGGATTAAATATTTTTTTATATCTTAATTATAGTTTCATTTTTAAAATTTTAAATAATTTAAGATTTTTTTAAAATAAAAAACATCAAATTTATTAAGATATAATTTTATTATTATTATCATTAATATTATTATTAAAGTTTATATGTATTTTTTTAAAGTATTGTAAATTTTATTATTATTATTATTATTATTAAAATCTATATATATTTTTAAAATACATATATTTTTAGAATCTAATCTTTTTTAACACCTTTTTTTGAAATATCAACTTATTAAAAGTACAAAGTACTAAAACAACTTGTACCTTATCATTATTTTTTTTCTTTAAAAAACACTTAGTAGATAGTTTTGCTACTAAGTTTAATCAATTTTAATAAATTGTATATAAAATCTCACAACATTTATGTACTCCCTTTCCACAAGGTTTATTTTTAAAAAAACACAAAGTTTATTTTAAAAATATAATAATGTATGACCTTATTGAAATCCATATGTGATGTTTAGGTTTAGACGTAAAATGAGAAATTATAGAGTAGAGATGTGGTTAAATAGGCACATGGCTAATGCAAGGATGGCTCTCATCACTAAATTCAAGGATGGTTCTCATCACTAAAGTATGTTTCTTGAAATGGCAACATTATTGTCTAGTTTGAGAAGTTCTTAGTTTAAATCATTGATATCATTCTTTATCAAAGCATTGATGTGAGCGAGAGCATCTTCCTTTGTAATTACCATTATTTCATTTATATCTTATTTGATCTCGTTTTTACTTTCACTGCCAACAAGTGATATCCGAACATAGCGGAGATACTCGAGATCGAAAACAAAAGGAGAATAAAGTTAGAAAGTTAAAAAATGATGAAAGTTAAAAAAAATCTTTTTTTAACCATATCACTCAATATCAAAATAATATAATAACAAAATAATCCAAAAACAAGTGAGTTGTCATAAAAATCAATTAAAACCCATTATTAAATAATATAATATATGTATATAAAAATTACAAAATGTAAAATTAATATAAATTTTAATTGATCACAATTTTTTCAATTAATTTCAAAATGTGCTATGTAATGAACTTTTTTAAGTTGCATAAAGTCACTTTATCACATAGTAGCAAAATACATTGGTAGTTGTTGTACGGAAATTCAAACCAAGTTAAAAATATGGCGAATATTCTAGATGATATGGGTTAGGTAGAGTTAACCATTTATTTACCAAATTTTGACAGAACTGAATTTAGATAGTATTTATATTGGTTCAATAAAATATAAAACTCCAAAGCATGGGCTACTAATAAAAAAAATATAAAAAAAAAATTAAAATGTTTTTTCAAATTCTTATAAATTTACCATCCCTTAAACAAAAAAATAATTGCGAATCAAAGAAAATAAGAATTTACCATCATTCAAACAAAAAATAATGTGCCTTATTACTATTGTATTATTACTATTACATTGAGTTGTTACTATTACATGTAGTTTTTTATTTAAGTTTTATTCTATATGTAATTGTTATTTTATTTTTATTTTTTAGTATTTATTATTTATCAAAAAGTAAATTTATGTACTTTCTTTATTCTCATTTTTTGAAGTCATTTTATATAAAAATAGATTTGTGTAGTTTTAATTTAATGAATAATGAATGAGATGTTAAAATTTGGAATGATTACATATAATCTTTTTTTTTTAAATTAAAATTACATGTTTTTGGTATTTATAAGATGTCTACTCCCATATTTTAGTAATACTTGATTTTTTTGTTACTTATTTTTTTCATAGCCTATCCAAATTGTATTCGAATCCCTACTCAAATCTTACCACTATGTTTTATCATGTATAATACATGTTGTTATGAAAATGAACTATTTTTAATTTGCACAAGATCACTGTAAGTGTATAATGCATGTTGCCATGAAAATGAACTATTTTTAATTTGCACAAGATCACTTGAGAGTGCAACTTTATTTTGGGCTCTCTTGGTGAGATGATCATTTATGATAATGGTGCCAAGATAGTGGAACCTTTTTTGGGCTGGCCGGCCAAGACAATGCCACAAAGGCTCCATGGAAAAACATTTACTTTATGATCAGAGAAGTTTTGAGTCGATGGTACACATTAGCATTCATATGCTTTTATTTCAAATAAAAAAATAAAATAAAAAAATGAAATATCATAAATATGAAAGAGAGAAAGAAAATAAAAGTATTTATTGTAATATAGACAAAATAGAATTTTAATTAAACAAAGATTATTATTATGGTTTTTAATAAATTGTATGTAAAATACCACAACATTTATGTCCTTTGAGATCACCAATTAGTCCTTCAAAGTTATAAATGTGTTTTTGATGCTTTAAACCTGGAATACTTAGGTCAAATTGTGAAGACCTCAGTAAAATTGACAGAACCTCAATAAAATTGAAACCCTGAATAGCATACCAAGTGTTTAGGGCATACTTGCTACTTTACATAAAGCTTGTGAAGAACTATGGGAGAATTGTCACCCCCTTAACATTTTTACTTTTTAAGAATGCCTTATTGGCCGCCTTGGATGTCCTCTCTTTTCACAACATGAGACTAAGCTATAACTCCAGATACAACGTTTAGGTATAGAGTGTAAAATCAGAAATTCAAGGACAGATTCAAGGACGGTTCTCGTCACCAAATTATTCTTCACTTCAAAAGCTATCTGAACTCCATATGCAACGTTTAAGTTTACACCGTAAAATTAGAAATTATGAAGTTGAGTTGTGATTACATAGGAATAGGGATAGATTCAAGGACGGTTCTCGTCACCAAATTCTTTACTTCAAGGTTGGTAACGCTGAAGCCATCCCTGTATTTGTAGAGGTAACATAAAGCTCTCAGAAAGTCAAAAGCATATTTCTTGGAAGAAATGGGAACATTGCAATCTGGTTTGAGAAGTTCCCAGTTTAATTCATTGATCTCTTTCTTGATCAAAGCGTTGATGTGAGCGAGAGCATCTTCTTCTGTTGATCCAGGATTGTCTCTCATATAACACGATATGGAGGAAACTTCTTCTCCACGCAACCTTTCTGCCTGCATTAGCCATGCCAATGCCAATATCATCAATATTCTGATTTTAGATCAGAACCACTCAATGCAAAAACATATTCCGTTTGTTTTGATAATAAAAGGTTACAGGCAGTACCTCGTAGCTGCGAGTGTCACCTTTTAGTCGAAGAATGGAACATGCCAACCCATTAAGCCTCGAAGGAAAGTCTATTTGCTGCAGTATATGATGAGGAAAGGGAATGTCCAATGTGAGGATGGGTTGCAATATGGTTACGCGATAACCGAAACTAACTTTTCCGTTATCTAGGTACTCCTCAAACGTTGGCAGATAACCACTGGAATTCCACTTAGCTTCGTTCATATCCGCATCAACATAAGCCTCCCACTGCACAGGAAATTAGCAAAAGAAATTAGCAAATAATCACCCAGTGAAATGTGTTCTGAGAATCTATATGTATGCTTTATTATTGTTCATACAGCCTGTCGGGCATAGTTGAGCGTGTCTCGGCCTTGAGATTTCTCTGCCTCTCGCGCCATTTCATTCACTGTTTCGTAAAACACCATGTACACTAATTTCATATATTCCGGAAGCGACTCTGTAGCGGATGGATGCCATCTGATCATATATATACATACACAATTAGTAAAGAAATCAATCTCTAAAATTTCGTTGACATGATAATCACTAGTTACAGTACCACCTCTTAACTGCCGTTGTGAAGAGTTGGAGCTCGTCCATCGTTCCGAAGGTGTCGTAGATATCGTCCAGAACCGTTGCCACATGAAACAATTTGGCAAATCCAATTCTGAATGCAGAATGTTTGGGCTCAATGTCAATGCAAGAGGCCAAAGTGTAGTATTCCACGTGACGATGCCGGCTGAATGGCAGTTGAGAAAAACCCAAATCTTTCCACCATCTGCACACAAAATTCGAATATTTGACCACTCAAATACGAATTTGTCTGCTGAGAGGATATTCCAACAACACAGCATGGCTCATTACCTGGATACATGTTTCAACTCTCTCAGCTGAATAGAATGAAAGATATTGAACTCCAATTTTGCAAGTTCTAAAAGTTTATCCGTTTTCATATTGAGCTTCCTGGAGACAAACAGCAAATAAATTATTTTACATGGAAACTAAACTAAAGTCTTGAAAGACAGATGTGAATAACTGGCTTACTGATAAACAGGGTCATGTCCAAATACGTCGATGTAGTTTCTTGCTTCCAATCTTGGTAAATTTGTGTGCCAACCATATTCCAGAACGTACTCTATCTGGCAAACACAGAATTTACAGTAGAAAACACAGAATGCGACATATTTGTAAATTAAACAATGTGATATTAGTATTACTGCCTCACCTCTCTTGAAAGACTCGAAACCGGAATCTTTTGTAGGGCTTCTTTTAAATATATTCCAGCGAAGATTTCAGCCTCTTCCATAACTTTCTCCCCGGGAAAGGCAATGAGGGAAGCACTAAATAAATTCAGAATGGTTTTTATTTCTCCCTCTGTTTTAATGGCGGAACAAGCAAACTTCGCCTTCTCCTCTTTGAATTGTTCCAATACCTCTGATAAGGTAAAACTCAATAAAGTTGGGGAAGGTAAAAATAAATGCAAAGTCAAAACAAAAAATTTAACAAAAGTCAAACAAAAACAACAGTAATCGAAAACAGTCAGTTATCATAAAATAAATTATAAAAACAGTTTATTGAGTAATATAATTTAAGATGTGAATGTATATGAATAAAATCTGAATCAGTGTGGATATTATTTTTTAACTTAGCTTGAGATTGGATGGAGAGTCGTATTTAATCAATATAGATTCATCTTAATTTTGGCTCTATCAAATTTAAAAATCAAATATATTACATTTTAGTTACTTGAGCTGTCTAAAGGGTCTCTCAAAGGGCCTCTCACCCCAACCAGCTAATCTTGTGATTGCCCTGAAGAGACCCATTCTACAATCCAGTAAGACATATGTAACTCCTTCTATACTCATTCTGGAACTAACACTTATCATTCAAAACATTTAATCTCTCTAAAAACTTGATCTCTTTTAAAATGGATCTATACGATTTTTCAGAACAGGGTTCTTTGATGGGGCAGCTCAAGCAGGATTGTGTGTTACTGGCGGAGTTATCTATCTTAATGAAGGTCATTATTTCTCTCTTAGGCTCAATGGTGGCAGAGGTTCTAATATGAAGGCAGAGTTGTTGGCTTTGTGGGTAGGTTTAAGGGTGGCCAATATCTTTGGATTGGTCAATCTCAAAGTCTTTGGAGACTCTCCCGTTACCATTAAATGGGCTTTAAATGAATATAAGTTGAATATCATTGCTCTCAGGAATTGGTGTATTCGTACCCGTCAAGAGATGTCTAAACATGACCATATTTCTTTTGAGCATATATTCAGAGAGCATAATTCTCATGCAGACATACTTTCAAAACAAGCTTTTGATAGGGTTGAAGGAATGCTGTATTGGGAGGAATGGATGGATTCCTGTCTTCTGGACAGGGGTAATCTATTTTTCTTTTAGTTGGGTTCTCCTTTTTTGTAAAGATGAAAGTCATTTTGAGTTGGTTTTTTGAGCAACAAGACTTCAGATTGTAAAACAGTTATGGTGGACATTATTTTTGAGATCCTTGATCATGAGATAGTTTCATATTCTCTATCTTTGTACTATTTAATTTGGTATGAATAAGAATAGTACGATTTTTTTCTGATGAAAAAAAAATACCTGAAGACACCTTATATCCGTGTAGTCGTAGAATTCGAAGTCCCAAGGCGGTTGAATTCAGATCAGTCACACCACTCTTTGTCCCATATCCAATGCCTTTTTCGTTCCAATGACTACCGCCCAAAATAATATGTTTGTTATAATCGTAATATAAACCATAAACTCTGATAACGGTTGTGGGCACATACCTGTAAACGTAATCGAGTGTTGCTTTGATCTCAGTTTTGAAATGTCTATCGATCCCCAAACGTTCAACGTTATCGACCAACAGAAGGCGTTGAAGGAGATGACTGACAGGAGAAATGAAATCTCCATCCTCCAGAGACATTCAACTGAAGAGATCCTTAACATCCCCAATAAGTCTATCCGCACGTTCACGGTAATAAGATGCCTGATCCATATTAGAATTTGATGCACTGAATTCGATTAACTAATTGTGAAAAAAGAATAAATTAAAATGAAGCTAGTTACCTATCCCATAAGGTGAAATAAAGAATATGCAGTAGAATAAATTAACTAATTGTGAAAAAAAGAATATGCAGTAGAATAAATTAAAATGAAGCTAGTTATCCACCCCATAAGGAGTTGAGAGAGACTGTATAAAATCATCGTCCCAGAGATTCAAATGATGATTGCCTGTCCGTCTCTGTATAGCATCATCATCCTCAGATACGGTTGTTCTCAAACACATGTTTATGGTAAGTGACACATATTTCCTTGCGCTACACATTCCAGGCGTTCGGATTGTTTTACCGATAGGCTTAAGCTGATGAGTAGAACTTATCAAGGATCTGCGCAGGCACAATTGGGAAGCCAGCGGTAGGAGAGAAGCAATAGCCATTCTACACGGTAGCTTTTGGCCTACAAGGATATGAAGCCTGTAACTGCCATTGCCTGCTTATACCCATTTGTTCCATTGATTGTGTGAATGCAAAGCGATGACAGATTATGTGGCGCTTATGTAATTTCAAAGTGATAACAAGTAAAATGATCCTTTACTTTCCTCCACAATGTCGCTCTACCCATGATGGAGACTGATTAACCTTAAAATTTGGGTGGATTAACATTACATCAGAATAAGGATAAGGATAAGATCACTGTATACACAGTAGTACAGATTGATTTAATAGTAGTCATTCAAAATTAGAAAACATAAATTATAAAAGAAAAAAGAATATAAAAAAAAATTGGTAATTAATGGATATAAATAACATATAACTTATGTATGGTACTTAACTCTTTTACTTTCACATATTCTCTAGTTCTACTCTCCCATATTTATGGATATTTATTTCTTAGAATCTGGAGATGTCCACTAACATCTATACTTCACTAACATCTATACTTCTCCTTGATTACACAAAAATAAAATTTCTAAATTACATGAGGATAACCAAATATACTATACAGATTGCTTTCCGTCATCATTGTGTTATTAACATTATATACACGTAGTGAGAACAATTATCAATTCATTATGAAACATTACATGGATGGAGACGGGTGGTAAAGACAATAGACAATAATGTGTGGTTAATGTTATCTAATAAAACAAAATGCTTGATGTCTGATATGTTATGTTATTTTCAATGTTATGGGCATGTGCAAGCTAATGAGGGTCACTTTTGGCGCATTAGATGCAATAGAAAACTAAAAAATCGAGCATCCCTCAACTTACTTGATTTTTTGGAGATGCTTACACAAGATATATTGCATAGAGTAAAAAAGATGAAACGTAGGAAATTGAGTCACGTTTCCGAATATATAACTTTTAAGTATTGAAACTTTACATAACTATGTCAAATTTCTTTTTTTCTAACATTCACTTTTTATTTTTTTGACAAATGACAAGGTATATGTTTTTGTGGGTGCAGCCTTTCACTACCTAAATGACGGTTTTCGGCTACAAAATCTGGTATACATGTATAGAACCCGTAGCACTAGTGCAGTGCTATTTTTGCAAAATTAAATGTTTAATTTATTTTATTTTTTAATTATGTAAGTGGTCAAACCTCGAGAACACTACGTCAAATGTGGGTGCATCCTTTGAAGGTCTTAATGTAGTTATTTTGACTTGAATTTTTTACAAGATGTATAGGTCGGTGTCCTCTAGTGCAGCATACAAGTTTTTTTTTAAATGGTTGTGAAATGAAAAAGTTACGGAATAAACACTAACAGTATGTTTTTTGACCAACGGAATGATGACACAAGAAAATTAGGAAATAAATAGAAAATCTCAATATTTTTTAAAGAAAATTACATATTTGGAATCTGCATAAAAAATTCTATCTATGCCTAAAATTTCGTCAATAATGGTGAGGTATGTCATGCTGTAGAGAGTGGTGAAAAACAGACATACTTAGAAAAATGTTGAAAATGTCAAATTAGCTATGGTCTAAAAATTCCCTAGCACAGGTTTGGTAAGTCCGAACTAGCGACATAGGACAGTGGTTGACACGCGGGGGCGGGAGGAGTGGGTGAGTAGGTGCTCAGGAAAGCGTGTGCGTTATTTTTAAATTCAAATATTTTGATTGGCGCGCGTTTTGTTTATGCAAAACACGCACGCGTTATGTACATTCAAAACGCACGCACGTTATGTACATACATAATGCGCTAGTTTTATTAACTTCACAAATTTCTCCTTTTAAGTGTTGAAAAAATTTATATACCCACCACTCCCTAACCCCTCCTCTCCCTCTCCCTAATCGCCACCACTCTTAAACCCCCCATTCTCTATCTCTCCCATAATCCTATCACTGTTAACCCTTTCTCACTCTCTCCCCTCCTACACCTAACCCTTGCTCACTCTCTCCCCTCATACACCTAACCCTTACTAACCCCCTCTCTCTCTATATCTTTTGTACTCCTCCACCAACCCCTATCCCCCACCCCTCTCTTTCTTCTAACCCCGTAACACCCTCCTCCCTCTCTATCTCTCTATAACCCCTTAACCCGCCCACCCCATCTACACCCAACCACCTCCCCTCTCTTATTGTCTCTCCTAATGATCCCCATACCCCTAACCCCCCTCTCTCTATCCCCTCCTCCTCATAACCCTTACAAACCCCCTCTCTCACTTTTATGTCCCTACTTCTACACCTCTCTCTCTCTCTCTCTCTCTCTCTCCCTCTAAACACCCTCTCCCTCTCCCTAACATCTCCCCCATCCCTAACCATCCTACTCTTTATATATCTCTCCTACTCACCCTCTCCCTAAACCCCCTCCTCTCCTTAGCCCTTACTAACCCCCTCTCTCGATCTCTCTCTCTTTCCTACACCTGCACCTACCTCTAACCACACCTCCCATCTCTCTTTCTTACTCCCTACAACTAAAACTATCTCTCTCTCCTTTCCCCCCCCTAACCATTACTAACCCCCTCTCTCAATCTCTCTCTCTCTCTCTCTCTCCCCCTCTCTAAGCCCCCTCCTAGCTCGTTACCCCTAACTAACCCCCCCTCTCTCACTCTCTCTTCCCTGCTTCTACACCTCTCTCTCTCTCTCTAAACCCCCTCTCCCTCTCCACAACCTCTCCCCCATCCCCAACCATCCTACTCTTTCTATCTCTCTCTTACTCCCCCTATCCCTAAACCACTTCCTCTCTATCTCTCTCCCCTCCTCTCCCTATCCCTCACTAACCCAGGTTCTCTCGGTCTCTCTCTCTTCCCTACACCTCCACCTACCTCTAACCACACCTCACATCTCTCTTTCTCACTCCCTAGAACTAAAAACCTCTCCTCTGTCTCTCTCTCTCTCTCTCTCTCTCTCCCCAATCATTACTAACTCCCTCTCTCAATATCTCTCTCTATCTCCACCTTTATAACCCCCCTCCTAGCCTCTTACCCCTAACTAACCCTCCCTCTCTCACTCTCTCTTCCCTACTTCTACACGTCCTCTCTCTCTCTCTCACACACACACACATACAACCCCCTCTCCCTCTCCATAACCTCTCCCCCATCTGATACGAACTGTTACACCAAAACCCCGAGGTGTTAGTGAAGGCCACCCACTAGGATCTTAACATCCCACCATGCTCTGCAGTCCAGACTCTGAGATGGATGTGTGCCCATACGGTGGTGTCCCCTTCGAGCCATATGAGCCTCGGACAAACGCTGCAATGTCAACGTTGCTACCCGCTCTGTGACTCGAACCTGGGTGGATGCTCTGATACCAAATGATACGAACCATTACAACAAAACCCCGAGGTGTTAGTGAAGGCCTCCCACTACGATCTTAACAACATCCCTAACCATCCAACTCTTTCTATCTCTCTGCTACTCCCCGTAGCCCAAAACCCCCTTCTCTCTATCTCTCTCCCCTCCTCTCCCTATCCCTTACTAACCCAGGCTCTCTCAGTCTCTCTCTCTTCCCTACACCTCCACCTACCTCTAACCACACCTCCCATCTCTCTTTCTCACTCCCTACAACTAACACTCTCTCCTCTCTCTCTATCTCTCCCTCCTCCCCCCCCCTCTAACCATTACTAACCCCATCTCTCACTCTGTCTCTCTCTCTCCCCCTCGCTATCCCCTCTCCTATCCCCTTACCCCTATCTAACCCCCCTCTGGCACTCTCTTTTACCTTCTTCTTCACCTCTCTCTCTCTCTCTCTCTCTCTCTCTAAACCCCCTCTCCCTCTCCCTAACCTCTCCCCCATCCATAACCATCCTACTATTTCTATCT
>BSBM01000486.1:14940000-15047500 GCA_027924585.1 Larix kaempferi
TGATTTTCGTCATCATCATCGTCATCATCATCATTATCATCATCATCGGCATCATCGTCATCATCTTCACCATGATCTTCATCATCATCATCGTCATCGTCATCATCATCAGCATCATTATCATCATCTTCATCATCATCAGCAGCATCATCATAATCATCATCAACATCATCATCATCGTCTTCATCATGATCTTCATCATCATCATCTAAACCCACTCTCCCTCTCCCTAACCTCTGCCCCATCCCTAACCATCCTTCTCTTTCTATCTCTTTACTACTCCTCCTAGCCCAAAACCCCCTCCTCTCCCTAGCCCTTACTAACCTGGGATCTCTCTGTCTCTCTCTCTTCCCTACACCACTGCCTACCTCTAACCACACCTCCCATCTCTCTTTCTCACTCCCTACAACTAACACCCTCTCCTCTCTCTCTCTCTCCCTCTTCCCCCCCCCTAACCATTACTAACCCCCTCTCTCAGTCTCTCTCTCTCTCTCGCTAACCCCCCTCTTAGCCCCTTACCCGTAACTAACCCCCCCTCTCTCACTCTCTCTTCCTTGCTTCTACACCTCTCTCTCTCTCCCTCTCTCTGTATCCCCCCTCTTGCTCTCTCCTAATCCCCCTTCCCCTACCACTAACCACCCCCCATATATAATCCCTAAGCCCCTAACACCAAATCCCTATTTAATTTCCTAACCCATAGAAACTATTAAATAAACTATTGAATAAGGTTTTGATGGTTACAATAACACGCACGCATTATGGATCACTATAATGCGTGCGTGTTTTAGTGATCCATAACGTGCATGTGTTATAGTTATTCATAACGTGCGTGCGCTATAGTGATCACCATAATGCTCAAGCGTTTTGTAATCCTATCCTACATGTTAAATGACATGGCAGGTTCGGAGCCCGTCATTCCTAGTTTTACATAACGCGCGAGCATTGTGCATTTACTCAATTCTCGCGGATTTTGCATTTACCCACTGCATCTAAAAGGTCCCTCAACTTCGTGCGAGGGCCCTTATACCTTACTTACTTACAATATTATGTAATAAAACAAAATACTTGACGTTAGTATATGCTATTTTCAGTATAACAATTATTCTTTATATTTTTTTCTTACCATAGCCATAGCTTTAGGACAGAAGCAATAGTAAGACAACTGTACAGATTAATTTTATAGTAGTCATTCCAAATTTGATATAAATAATTAGAAAACAAAAAAAATATAAAAAACACGTGGTAGTTGATGCATGGATAAGTGGTAGTTGATGATTACAATTACACATGGGGAACAACCAAAAGATAACTTATTTGTGGCACTTAACTATTCTTATTCTTCTCTACTCTCTCTGATAATGTTGCTCTACCCATCATTGTGATTTATTAGACCAATAAATATTTATATCTTAGAATTTGGGGATGACTAACATCTATACTTTTCCTAAATTACATAAGAATAAGTTTCCTAGAATGCAGTTGGATATGACAACTTTGTAAAACAACAAAGAATATAAAAATAACTTCGATGAATCTATGATAATTGATATCTTAGAATTTGAGAAGGACTAACACTGATTTTATAATAGAAATTCTAAATTAGAAATAAATAATTATAAACCAAAATAAAATATAATTAATAATTAATAACTGATATAATGACTTATTTGTGATGTGCTACATAATTTATGGTCTATATAGTAGTTAATAACATTAGCTTATAATTACTTAATTAAATCTATCAAAATCACAATTAAAAAAACAATATATAACTAAGATGTGTGAGTTGTTTGTTATATATAAAACCAAAATCGATCAAATCACCATAAAATAATATAAACAATTAATTAAATCGATCAAAATTACAATTAAAAAAATCAGTATATAATTAAGATTTGTGAAATTTTTGTTATATATGAGGTCAAAATCTGTCAAACCACAATTAAAAAAGACGTGTAGTAAGAACAGTCATCATTGATTATTAACATTATAAACACGTGGTGAGAACAATCACCAGTTACTCATCAAATATTACATGGATTGAAACGGGTGGTAAAGACAATCATCTGCTGTTAAATGTTATGTATTAAAACAAATGATTGACGTCTCTATATGTTATGTATTAAATGTTATGTATTAAAACAAATGATTGACGTCTCTATAAAACAAAATGCTTGCTGTCAGTGTATGTTATTTTCACGTCTGTATACATGTTAAATGTTATGTAATAAAAAAAAATGCTTATGTTAGTATATGTTATTTTCAGTACCACAATTATTGCATATTGTTTCTTACAATATGAGAATGGTTGGTTTTTCCATGGTGTTTTGTTTTTTCCTTTTACATTTTAGTCTCATATATTCCAAGTGTAGATCTTTATGGTTAACAAGAGGGAAAGGGGGAGAATAATTTCTCCATCCTTTGAAGGATACTTACTAGAATGTATGAGCCTTTTCCTTGGCTCCTTCAACCATTGCTGGTTCATTTTTCTACATAAATTCTTTTCATTTTAGTATATTTTTGGATGCTCTTCAATGTTATTAATTTTTATTCCAAAGGAATATGTGACATGATATTCTTTGTTCTTTAGATTTTGTTGCTTGTTTTTGGATTTGTGAAGAGAATCTCAAAGTAGTTGGATTTGATTGGCTATAATTGAATTAGTATATTGTGTAAAACAGAGATCAAACCGCTAGAAATTTCATACTCACCATTTAATCCTGAAATAGGGTCTATCTCGATATAGACTTGGGTACCTCTTCCAATAGCCCATGCAATATAAGAATTGATAAGTGGCAAAGTTTTTAGCAGACTGCGCCAGATAGTAGAGCCCAAACGTGAACTAGTTGAATGATCACGAAACCGAAACACTGGAGGAAGCCTCTTTAAGTATTTTTGTTGAACAAGTCTGCCCCACATCCCTCTGTCGAATAAATCCCTCCAAGAAATTTTAGCACACAGGGCCTTCTTAAATATACTCAATTTTTTTATCCCCCAGTCCCCATAAAGCTTGGGAAGAGAAAAAACCTCCCAGGAAACAAGATGAAATTTGTGGCAACCCACTTTCCCTGACAACAGAAAATGAAAAGTCAGCTTCCTTATCTCATTAATCACCGCTTCGGGAATGCTGAACAGAGAGAACTAGAACATCGACAAACCTTGTGATACCGAAGTAACCAAAGTGAGACGGATTCCCAATGATAACCATTGATATGACCAAGAGTTTATATGGTTTTGGACCTTCTTTATAAGCCATCTCCAATCTGAACCCCTGTATCCATTTGGTTTCAGGTTGAAACCCAGGTATCGAAGACCCTCATCAATGTTCCTCATTCTGAAAGGTAAGATATTCTCTATTTGTGCAATGAGAACCCTGTCACTACATTGAAAAGTGAATGCAAAATTCGAGTAGATAACCTCCAGCCCAGACGCATTACAGAAGACAACAATGATTTATTTATAGTGAATCCATTCATTTAATGACCCCTCACCAAAGAGCAAAACATCATCCACAAACAGAATATGTGAGATAAAACAAGAGCTAGAAACCTTTAAACCCTTTATATGTCTCTTTTATTTTGCATCCTTGATCATTAAACCCTGTATATGCCTCTTTTATTTTGCATCCTTGATCATTAAATTGAAACCTTCAATATATAACACAAAGAGGTAGTCAGAAAGTGGGAATCCCTGCTTGATACCACGATTCCCTGAAAAATAGGTAGTAGGAGAGCCATTGACAAGAATAGATTACCTAACCGAAGTTATGCATACCATAATCCTGTTGGAAATTTATGCCAATAGTCCAATTTGGATAAGAATAAACTACAGATAGCTCCAATCTACCATGTCATATGCCTTAACCAGGTCCATCTTTAGTATAAAAGCATTGATTTTTTTCTATTTTATAGAATGAATCCCTTCCCATGCCACCCCCACCACATCCAAAATCTAACGGTTTTAAAAGAAACCAAATTGTTCAGCTGAAATGTACTTGCCTAGGAAAGGCTTTAGTCTCTCATCTATTATCTTTGAGATTATCTTATAGAACAGATTACAGAGGGAGATTGGACGGAAATCATTGAAGTCCAAGGGTATATCTTTCTTCGGAATTAAAGTAATGTAAGTGGAGTTTAGGAAAGAAGAAACTTGTTCCTTTCTCCCGGTCTCGTTAATGGTTGTAGTCAACTCGTCTCCAAGGATATAAAAAATGTAGATAAAATTCTACTGTCCATCCATCAGGAACAGGACTCTTGTCCTTTGAGAAGTCTTTTAAAATATTTAACACTTCCTCCTTCCTAAAAAAATGTAGATAAAATTCTACTGTCCATCCATCAGGAACAGGACTCTTGTCCTTTGAGAAGTCTTTTAAAATATTTAACACTTCCTCCTTCCTAACAGGTTTTCCAATTATCTCACAATCATTCAAACTAAAAAATATGGGAAAATTTAATATGGTCTTCAGTTGACTAGGAAGATTGACATATGAGGAACTAGTAAATAGGTTCTGAAAATGTGAAACAACTACATCTTTTAGAGATCTCTGATCACATACCACCTTCTCCTCATACTTTATGTCCTAGATAGAGTTTTGTAGTCTACGTTGGTTTGCAAACTAATGGAAAAACCTAGTTTTATTGTCTCTAGCTCGAATCCAAATTGCCCTGCTCTTTTGCCTCCATGTTTCTTTCATTTAATTTAGAATCTTCAGTTTCTGCGATTCCAAGGATGTTAGTTTATCCTTTCTCTCCTCAATGAAGTATTGAGCACCCAAGTATTCTGATATAGCTTGAATTTCCACATCAATATCTTGCATCTCTTTATGTAGTGCTATCTTCTTCTCTTTGTCCCAAGTTTTAACTTCCACCCTCAATAGAGAGAGATTTTACGAGATGCTTCTTAAAGGAGAGAGATTTCCAACCCTATATAGTCTTTCCCAAGTTTCCCGAACAAAAGAGCAGAAATATGTATGCTCCAACCATACCAGGTTAAACTTAAAGGGGTAAACCGAGTAAGAATAGTCAAACTCAAGTTGTAAAATGATAGCTTTATGATCAGATATACCGACCGAGTATCCCCAAGTTCTGTAATGACCAATGCTATTACACAGAGTTTTCGAAGAATATAATCGATCCAATCTCTTGGAAATGCCTTCTATCCAACACCTCCTTTTCGACCACGTCAACAACGCCACATTTTGATTAATATCAATCAAATCTGCCTCATCAAATAAACGAAGTAAATACTCTGCCAAAGGGTCGAATGATTTACCAGCACCCCACACTTACTACGAAGAAGTGGTGAAGTTCATAGCACCAGCCACAATAAGGGATTCATATCTTAGAATCCCTAAAAGAGAGATCTTGTCCCAATACTCCTTTCTCATTCTATAAGGTCCATATATATTCAAGATATGAACAGGATGTGGGTACCCTGGAATAAAACCTTCTAATAAAATACCTGCAATGGAATGATAAGCTTTCATGTTAGCCGCATCTAGGTTCCAAGCAACCAGTGTACCCCCAAAAAACCCACAAGAGTCCATTGTAGTGACCAGCCAATTGGGCTTAATTTTAAGGAAATAATTGCAGGCCAAATAAGTGGTAGTCATAGTTTTTTGTATAAGAACTACACATGGCCTAGTCACCTCCAACATTCTCTTTAAAGCATCTCTCTTAGGCCAGCTGCCAAGACCTTGAATGTTAAAAGAGACCAATTTCAACGAGGAACCCCAGAAAGGGCCACATCATCTCTAAGAGCCCCAAGTGAATCTCTTCGGGAAGAGGAGGAAACCCTCAAAATCCCCTTGTCAAATAAAGAAGTGATATTTGGGTTAAGACCACCATTAACAACCCTCCCATTGCCTCTTTTCACTTTTCTGGGTTTACGAATGGTAACATTACGATTAAAAATGAAGGATATAGGAATAATAGAGGGATGCTTCTAAGTAGAAGAGGAGTAAATGTCCAAGGGATCTTTTGTAGAAGTAGACCTTGTATCCTCGGCTGAGGAAAAATCCCTGAGAGGAGAGGTGGTATGGAAAATACCCAACGACAAATATCTAGAAAGTGTAGGAGAAGGAAAATCCAAATCTAAGGCTAACCCATCAACACTCCCTTCAGGTTCAGTTGAAAAAGAGTTCGGACAGTCTCCCATGTCCACAGGACCAGGAGAAATAGGATTAGTAATAACTTCTTCCCTGGCAACATAAAGCTCTAGAAAATCCAGCGGCTGGTCTCCCAAAGATTCCCTCGAAAGAGAAGCTGATTGACAGAGCTCAAAACCCTCCCCCTTTTTCTAGGCTAACGAGGACTTATCCAAACCCAAAGAAAGAGTAGGGAAACCCTCAACAGAAAAAAGACTTAACCAATTCATCCAAAGACAAAAATTTTGGTAAAGAAGGAATACTCCTATAAAAATTACCAATGAAGTCCGATGCTGAGTGATCATCTAAGGGTAGCTGGGATTCCATATCTTCCACCTCCTTTTCTGAACCCTCCTTCTCATCAATAAATCCATCAGCAATGGCTTATGAGTGATGAGTAGTGCAATGATCCTTTGAATTCCCTATTTTGTGACAGATGTGACACCAGAATAAAACCCTCCAATAATCTAACGATTGTATGAAGGAACCCCCCTGACAGATTACTTCCAATTCACCCTGCAGCCCTCCGACTGAATCAACCTCAACCAAAAGTCGAGGAATCTTTAGTTCTATCCCCAGAAACTGCTCCTCTTCTGAAAGTATGTACCTCCCAATGGATTTTTCCACCACCATGAAGCCTTTTAATGTCCAACACTGGAGGGGAAAACTCGACAGAAGAACCCACAGATGGCACTTCTTCAGTTTTTCATTTTGGGGGTTGAACCCTGAATGCCACCTAGAAAAAACCAAGGAACCATGGCCAATGACCCAGAACCTTTTCTCAATGCTCTACCTATCTTCCTCAAAAAGAAACTGAAATATAATTGATCCGTTGGATAAATAAAAAACCCTAGGAATATTTTCAATGAAGGGTTTCCATTTGCATTAGATCCAGTCCAAAATATCATGTCGGGTAAGTTTAATACACTCAAATTTTCCCACTAGGGCCCTTTGGCTAAGCGCCAAGACCATATCACGGGTGACAACCTTTCTGAATACACAAAGCAATCTGCCCTTCTTTTCCAGTTCAAAATGTAATGGGGGACCTTGTCTAAGAGTTCTCGTTTGCGTCGTATTCCTCCTTCTAGTACCACTAGAATTTAAAAGAGAGCGAGAGGTTTTGGGAAGTAGGTCAACCATCCCACAAGACCCTTTCCCCAACTTCTCTCCCCATGACCCACCATCATGCATCCCCCAGTTTTCAAAAATAACATGTTCAGTTGGGTTTGTCAGAACCTTTGGAAAGCCATTTTTCAAACCCAAATGAAGAAGGTGTATGAGACACATGGTTGGCATTACTAAAGTACTAAAAAATTTACTAAACTTGAATTATTTATTTATATTTGTTTCTTAAAGAGATAACATGTGAAGTTGTAACCTCTAGTGACCTTGTGATTTATGTAGGAATATTCTTGGCATGCTCTTTCCTTAGTTCAAATAAATTTCACAACACCATAGTACATAGATATGTTTCCCTATGTGAGTAGAGTGTATTATCCCACCAAAGCAATCATGATCATTCCTTGAAGATATCTTCAATCCTCTAGGAAACCTAATGTTCCATGAACCTAAAAGATTCTTTCAATATGACTAGTAAAAAAGGGTATTTCTTAAACTCGACTCATACAAAGATGTTAAAGTTCATCTAGGTGGAGGTTAAGGTTTTTAAATAACTAATTAGGCATATCAATATTCCCACTACCTATTTTAGGTACCAAACACTAGACCATCATATTTGAGATTACTTGTTTATTGTCAAACCCACCTCAATTTCGCCCTAGAAAAACCAAGCTCTTCAATCCCCTCAAAATTTGAGCAAACATTTCCCATGTTTACCAATGCTAATGAAGATGGACGAGTTCAACTAATTTGAAGGAATTTGTAGTCTATTAACGTTGCACATACCTTAGTATATATAGTATTTAGAAAATCAAAGAATACCAACCGAACTCATATTTGCAGTTTCAAACAAACTAATGCAACATGGCATTCTTGTCAATTCCCTATCCCATTTCACAAAGAAGCTATGTCAATTCGCTATCCGAGTTCACAAAGAATATATGTGTTTGACTTGTCAATCAATGATCTTATCCAATCTTCAGTTGCATGATTTGACAATACATCCAATCACAATAATTTATTATTACACTCATCTTGATAAGAAAATGCTTGTGTTTATCTTGTCTATTCCAACAACGCAATCCAACATTATGTGCCAAAAGATCACTTCCCTAACCAATAATGTGTTTGTTGGACATAACTCCTCTCTTCTAACCATGCAATCCTAGCTAAAATATAGCTACCTTAAACAATAAATCCAAACATAGTGGAATTCAAATCTTGTTATTATTGCATTTTGACACAACATTTTCTTATGGAATCCTCGCAACTTTAGAGGCAATTACTAGTCTCATTCTTTCCCATTGTTATTTTAGTAACATTTATAAACATGTTATTAAACTATAGAAATCTTATTTGTGATATTAAATGTATGTGAGCTTATATTAATAAAATGGAGATATTTCCCTGTATTTAAGCTAAACATATAATTTTTAATTTATTAAATTGATTATAATTATTTAATATTTGATGCCATTTTCATTTCTTAAATTTTGGAATATCCTTTCTTGCATTTGCTTGGATATTTATAGAGAATGGTTTCTATCTATCCTTTGCATCTTTCATTTACTAAATTTCTATGTGTTTGAATAGAGATACCTAGTAGATGGCTAATGATGATAGATTATATTTTTGTTGTTATTAGTTTTGCTTTCTTATATAATTTGGTCATAATATACTTAAAAATTTATCATTTTAAAGTGATGACAAGTAAAATGATCCTTTTTACTTTTCCCAACAATGTTGCTCTACCCATGATTGAGATTGATGTAGTCATTCAAAATTTGAAATAATAAATTATAAAAGAGAAAAAATATTAAAAATTACTAGTCAATGATGCATGATGCATATATATATGGTAGTTGATGATTACAACATATGACTTAATTATGCCACTTAACTCTTTTTACTCTCCCATATGTCACTCTACCCATGATTGTAATTTATTAGACTAATAGATGTTTATTTCTTAAAATTTGGAATTGGACTAACATCTATACTTTTCCTTAATTACACAAAGATAAATTTCCCAAATTACATGAGGATAACCCAATGTAGATTGCTTTCTGTCCACCGTTTAAATAAAAAAAGTGTAGTAAGAACAGTAAATCATTGAGTCATTAACATTATATACACGTGGTGAGAACAATCATCACAAAATATTACGTGGATTGAAACGGGTGGTAAAGACAAACATGTGATGTTAATGTTATCTAATAAAACAAAATGCTTGACGTCTGTATATGTTAGGTTGTTTTCAATGTTATATGTTACTATATGATGTAATAAAACAACATACTGGACTTCTGTACCACAATTATTCTGTATATGTTTTTCTTATCACAATTATTGATAAAACAAAATACTTAATGTCTGTATGTGTTATTTTCAGTACCACAATTATTTTATATATGTTTTGTTTTACCACAATTATTGATAAAACAAAATACTTGACATCACAATTATTCTGTATATGTTTTTCTTATCACAATTATTGATAAAACAAAATACTTAATGTCTGTATGTGTTATTTTCAGTACCACAATTATTTTATATATGTTTTGTTTTACCACAATTATTGATAAAACAAAATACTTGACATATGTATAAGTTATTTTCAGTAACACAATTATTTTGTATATGTTTTTTTTTACCACAATTATTGAATCAATAATAGAGTATTGCAAATAAAATCCAACCTATCATAGCTTTTGCACTTCCATCGTTCGTAGTTCTCATTTAATGAATTTCAAAACCCACGGAGCTTTTACATCACGTTAATCACGGATTCATACATTTTCATTTATTTATTTATTTATTAAAGTTCTTATTATTTATGGTGATAAAATTAATGATTTTTTTATTATGTCCATTTAGATATATAAATAAGATCTATATTTATAAATTCATAAATTCATTCATTGGTAAAAAGGAATATGTTTATTTAATTTTAATTTAAATTATTATAAATTTATCTTTATAGAATTTATAGAATTTTTTTAAGTATAAAGATTTAAGAAAAGTTTTAAATTTCTAAGAATTTAATCAAATAAATAAATATAAAGTTTAAATATAATAAATATAAAATTAAGATGGATTTACACTACTTTTAACTTTAAAATACCTAATATATTAAAAAGTCTGTTACCCTATCACACCATCTTCCATACCAAATCAAATTCCTTTAACATTGCATCGCATTCACTTCTATCTAACAATCTTCCATCTACCATATTTGCATATCCATTATGATCAACATTTATACGAATTATACTTTGTTGTGAGAATGAGAACTATGATTCTCAAAACCTATATTGTAATCCTTTAACTTCTTTACTCGTTAATATATATGCATATTGATTATGATCAACATTTATATTAATTATACTCTGTTGTGAGAATGAGAACTATCATTATCAAAGCCTACATTGTGGACCTTTAACTTCTTTATTCGTTAATATATATGCACAACATTTTCTTTGGTATAGCTCCATTCACTAGATTTGTTTTCACTCACGTTTTTGCTTAAATGAGTATTCGATTAATTATTTATTTCACTGTCGAGAATTAATGTATTTTGGGAATTAGGTGTTTTTCATCTTTTACAATGTTTTTTAATGTTAAAATTAATATATTTTTTTTTCTAACTTACACGTCTTAGTTATAGGGAAGGAGTTACACATCCCCTCCATATTTGATTGTAGAAATCATCACTCAATCTAAATAAAGTTTTTTGAAATATGGATTTCATCTTAGGTGGGTGACATTTTCTTCGGGATTTGGATTCATGAGTGTGGTATTGGGGTGACAATTCAACATAAATGATTTGGCATATGTGGAGTAGGTTTGTTGTGTAGTGTTTACAATGGGCTTTGAAGAGTGGTGGGGGTTTTAGTGGAGTGTTTAGTCCAAGCATTGAAGACAATTAGCGTGTTTGGTGGAGTTTGGCATATTTTGTCCACTGTTTTGGAGGCCTTGTACTTTGCTTTAGTGTAATTTTTCCTTTCAATTATTCACGTGGATGTTGTCAATAGTGTGTCAACAATGGGTTCTCATGTAGGAATTTGGTGGAACTTTGGTGCTCTTGTTACCCTAGCACAATTTTAAAGGTGTGTCATACAATCTTGATTATGCTCATTGAATATTGGTCTATGTTTACTTTGGGCATTGAGGATGAGGTTTGCATTTTTCTTTCTAGGGTTCCCATTTGTTGTTACTGCTAGTGTGGTGGAGTTTGGTGTTAGTTCGAGGGTTGAATTAGATTCTTTATGTTGTGTTTTATGGGTTTCTTTTACATTCTTGTTTGGTGCATTCTTGTTTGTCATGGTTTGGGTTGGCCGAGTTCACATTTCATAAAGGCACAAGGATCTTTTTGTTCTAGCGCATCCTTGGATACATCATTCTTCAAATCCATCAATATTCTTTTTAAGAAAATGAAAACCCCTTTATAGAAGAAGGAAAACTGTAGTGTAAGTAAATACATTAATTTACGATTTGTTTAATAATTTTGACTATTTAATTAGTATTAATTTTAAAGTATTTTCTTAACACTAAACTCTTTTTAATAAAGTTTTAAACAAACATTTTAAATAATAAAAATAAAAACAAAAACAAAAATTATTATATGAAATACATCCATTACTAAAGGGGTAGAAAGAGAGAGAGTGAGAAAAGGGGTTAGTAAGGGTTGAGAATGAGAGAGAGAGAGAGAGAGAGAGAGAGAGAGAGAGAGAGAGAGAGGTGTTACTAAGGGTTAGGGAGAGAGAGCGGGGGGTGGTGGTTAGTGGAAGGGGGGAGTAGGGGTGTGTGTGTGTGTGTGTGAGAGAGAGAGAGAGAGAGAGAGAATGGGTGGTGTTATGGGGTTGGTTTAGAGATAGCGATAGGGGTGGGGGTTAGTAGTAGGTGGAGGAGTAGAGAGAGAGAGAGAGAGTGGCGGGGGGGATGAGGAGGAGGAGGAGGAGGAGGGGGGGGGGTTGGGGATAGAAATAGATATACATAATAGGGTTGGAGGGTTAAGGGTGTAGGGAGCATTACATTAGTGAGATTGTGTGTGAGAGAGAGAGAGAGGTGGGGTTGTTAGGGAGTTGGGGTTGCGAGAGAGGGGTGGGGGTTAGGTTTAAGTGTTTGAGTAGGGGAGAGAGAGTGAAAGGGGGATAGTGATGATTAGAGATGGAGGGATAGAGATGGAGGGATAGGGAGAGAGAGTTAGGGAAGCATGTATAAATTTTTTGTACAATTTCTTTATTGTGTCAAGATGTGATCCATATGGGAGAACCTTTCATGTATAATTAACATTTGATGAGGTATTGATCATCCATTTCTAGAGTGTACTTTATTTTCCATAGTTGGAACTAGGAAGCTTAACTATTTTGGTTCTAGAACCATCAAATTTAGCTCCTAAAGTTGCATTTTGAATTTATGGGTCCCGGAGTCTTAGTGTCCCTTCCATTTTGGGCTTACAAACTTGGTCCTAATCAATAACGACCCATTTCTCCTTACTTTTAGTTCCTCCCCACAGGAAGGTTCACTATAGTTGTAATTCCGCTCCATCACTTATTGCATTGGTACTAGGGGGCATGCTTCAGTTATAGTGTAGGCATGGAAGCTATTAGTGATGGCCACACTAGTAGATCCTATCCATGCGTAATAGTATTAGACTATGTAGGGTTATAGTAATAATATTATAAGGTAACAAGATTCATAAGAAACTAAATCTATAATAACAACTTAACTACTAATGACTAAGGCTAAGACGGGGGTTGGAAAAGGCGAAAATAATATATATTATGATCTATTTATTTATTTAGGGGATTATTGCATGGGAATTTTTTGCATTAGGACATGTGTCCCTCCTATGGGAGATTGCAAAAACCTTGAAAAGGACAAGGAAGAAGGTAAAGGGGGATTCCATCTTTGTTTCTCTACTTGTGGCGTTTGGGAGGTTTGGAGGCTAGGAGGGTAGGATATGATTTTTGTACATGATATACGATTGATGAGCTTTTGATGGCTTGGTATTGTTGAGTGAGGGCTCGGGGGTTCTCAGTATACAAATACAACTGAGGGGTTGGTTGGGAGGAGAGTGGTTTTCCCGCAAATAGTTTCTTGAGGAGATGCTTAGAGGATGGATGACCCATAGGATTCAATGTGCATCAGTAATTTTATCTTACAAATTTAGGTATGTGTTCTTGATTCCTACGGCCTTTGGTGTATTGTATTATCATGCGGAAACAATGGGTCTCTAGATGATAATAATTTTATGGCTTCCTTTAGTGTTAATGTTGCGTAATGGTAAATTCCATGGAATAAAATTTAATTGTAAGACTAGAATCTTTCCTTGTTATAAAAGTATGGGTCTTACAATAGTTTCTTAATTTGTTTGAGGATTCCATTAGGAGCTACAAGGATGGAGAACAAATATTAAGTCCTTGATTGAAGGACATATTTACCAAGATGAGTCCGCCATTGAGGTTGCGATCAGAAATTCCACCTAGACACATTTTTTTTCACCCTTGATAAAAGCTCTTCCGATGAAATATTATGATGGGAGTTGTCGATGAGCAGTGCATGTATATATTGTAATGGAAGGGAAATCCTTTGAAAACCTAGGATATTGGGAATATTACTTTGAACATTGAGAGGGACATTAGCAAAGAACAATTGGGACATACTTTGATTAGTTGCAGGTGACTAGAGGTTTCCATGCTATAAGGTCCATATATATTCAAGATATATATTCAAGATATGAACAGGGTGCGGGTACCCTGGAATAAAACCTTCTAATAAAATACCTACAATGGAATGATAAGCTTTCATGTTAGTCGCATCTAGGTTCCAAGTAACCAGTGTACCCCCAAGAAACCCACAAGAGTCCACCGTAGTGACCAGCCAATTGGGATTAATTTTAAGGAAATAATTGCAGGCCAAATAAGTGGTAGTCATAGTTTCTTGTATAAGAACTACACATGGCCTAGTCACCTCCAACATTCTCTTTAAAGCATCTCTCTTAGGCCAGCTACCAAGACCTCGAATGTTAAAAGAGACCAATTTCAATGAGAAACCCTAGAAAGGGCCACATCATCTCTAAGAGCCCCAAGTGAATCTCTTCAGGAAGAGGAGGAAACCCTCAGAAGCCCCTTGTCAAATAAAGAAGTGATATTTGGGTTAAGACCACCATTAACAACCCTCCCATTGCCTCTTTTCACTTTTTTGGGTTTACGAATGGTAACATTGCCATTAAAAATGAAGGATTTAGGAATAATAGAGGGATCCTCCTGAGCAGAAGAGCAGTAAATGTCCAAGGGAGATTTCGCAGAAGTAGACCTTGTATCCTTGGCTGAAGAAAAATCCCTGAGAGGAGAGGTGGTATGGAAAATACCCAACGACAAATATCTAGAAAGTGTAGGAGAAGGAAAATCCAAATCTAAGGCTAACCTGTCAACACTCCCTTTAGGTTTAGTTGAAAAAGAGTTCGGACAGTCTCCAATGTCCACAGGACCAGGAGAAATAGGATTAGTAATAAATTCTTCCCTGGCAACATAAAGCTCTAGAAAATCCAGCGGACAGTCTCCCATGTCCACAGGATCAGGAGAAATAGGATTACTTTGTCTGTTCCTCCATGTTTTTTTACTTTTTACTTTGTATTATTCTTTTGTATTTATGGCTGATAATATGAAGAAACATGGACAAACGTTACAAGATCTGGACCTCGTATTTACTTTTTACTTTGTATTATTATTTTCTGTTTATGGCCGACAATAAAGACAAACATGGACAAACGTTACAAGATCTCCCTCATATTTACTTTTTACTTTGTATTATTATTTTTTGTTTATGACTGACAAAAAGGACAAACATGGACAAACATTACAAGATCTCCCTCATACTGGGTTGTAGAGTGCCTCTCGACGCAACAATGGACACACTATATTTTTATATTATCTGACAGCTTTGATAGTGATTATAATTAAAGGATTTTCACTGCTTCTATATATACAGGAATACCATGAGTGTAATTAAAAGATTTTAGCTTTTATAAGATATGTAGATGAATATGAATAAGCAATCGACTAGATATAAATTGGGTTAATATTCTTCTATGTTATTTGTTTCATTGCTTTAATGGAGTCACATTTATTACTATTCATTATGCAAGGGATATATTCATAATGGACCCAAGACGAACTGGGTTAATATTGTGCTCTTCTATTTGTTTCATAATTTCAATGGAATCATATTTTTTAATTTAATTTTTAAACTATTAAAATAACAATAACTATAGGTGATTAAAAGACATAAAGTTTAGATTTAAAATAATAACAATAATTATGGGTGATGAAAAGACTTGAGATTTATATTTATGTTAATAAAATGAGTTAGAAATTTAAAATTAGGTTATTAAATAATAAATAATATTACTTATCAAAAATATTTTATAATGTAAAATGTTCTATATAGTTATTCTAATTATTAATGTTTCATATTAATAAATCATAATATATGATATTAATAGTAGCATTATTTGAAATATTTTAATTATTATTGTTTTATATTTATATCAAATATTAATATAACATACTTAATGTTAATATTGATACTTATTATTCTATTAAATATGTTTCAATGTGTAACATTTAATATTTGTATGAGAGATGTATTAATATTGAAAAGATATATTGATTTCTAAAATATATCATATATAATAGTAAATTTACATTTTTTATTTAAAATATAATATAGTAATTTTAAAATTATAAATATAATTAAGAGAGAGATCTTATTTTAGCTTAATCAAATATTTCAAAAAAACAACTATAGATAAATATTTATTTTATATTTGGATATGTAATATTTAATAATGTTGCATATATTTAAATAATAATGTTTAGATGTATAACATTATTTCATAGATTTAAATAATTATGTTTCAATTTATAACATTTAATATTTGTATGAAAGATTATTAATATTTGAAAGATATATTAGTTTACATTTAATATATAATATATAATAGTAAATTTGTACTTTTTTAATATAATTATCCACTAATATAGTTAGTTTACGAAAACATGATCAATATAGTTTAATGTGTTTATAAATAAGGTAAAATAAAGGAATAATATTATCGATAATTTTAATGAAGCTGTCTAAAAGTTCCGATGATTTAGCCTGTCGAGACAAGTTAAATTTAAAAATTAGGGAATTTGTGTTGATTAAATCATTTTTCTTAACATCTAGATGAATTGAGTAGCCTGGAAAACCCCCGGGGCATTTAATTATGCGGGATTAATGCAAGATTAATACAAGTAAGCATACAAGTGGTTGTTATATTTCATGATAATATTAAAAGTCATGCATACATAAGCTAGGTTCACCAAAGTTAAAAAGATAAACATCTACGGCATACCAAACTTACCTTTACAATCAACCATGCTACACCCAAGTTAAATATATAGGCATTCATAAAACAGCATAAGCAACCACAAGGAAATGAACCCAATTTTCGGAAATTGCTTTAAATTTTCTGAAAATTTTAAATTTTTATCAAGCACACCACACCATAATTTTATATATGATAAACCATGTCTCACCTAACCTAAATATATAATGGAACATAATACACAAAAGTTATATAAATGTATACAATGTCACCCGCAATTTTATAACCAAATTCAACCTAACTTAGCTTTGATTTCAATAAAGTATAATCACAGTAAACCAAATTCAATCATGGTAGAGCTAACTTACAAATATTATCAACTAAGCCTTAACAATGTGACCCAAAAATTAGTGATTTTGCTTACAAATAGTAACCATAATAGTGTTTGTTATATTTGATGTTAATATGTAAAGTCATGCATACATAACCAAGTGAACGAGCATTTTCTGCCCTTCAACTCTTACCATGCTATACATTGGTCAACAATGGATTAAAGTCAACAATTGATTAAAGTGAACCAAGGATTAAACTCAACTATGGATTAAAGTCAACATGTCATAAAGTCAACATTCTTTACATTCAACCTTGATTAAAATTAACCTGCATTAAATCCAACATGGATTAAAGCCAACATGCTTAAACTCAAGTATGGATTAAAGTTACAATGCTTCAACTCTGGATTAAATTCAACTATACATTACAGTACATCAACGTCACCAATGAAGCAAGCCATATTAACTAAGATTGAATTCTACCTTGGATTGAAGTCTACCTTGGATTAAAGTCAACCTTGAATTGAATTTAGAAATATTAATATTGTTAATGGACTGAGGTCAACCACAAATTGAATTCAACCTAGGATGGAAGTCAACCATGGATTGAATTCAACCTTGGATTGATGTCACCCATGGATTGAAGTTAATCTTGGATTTGATTCAACCTTGAAGTAAACCATGGATTGAAGTTAATCTTGGATTCGAGTCAACCTTGGATCGATGTCACCCATGGATTAAAGTTAATCTTGGATTCGAGTTAACCTTAAAGTAAACCATGGATCGATGTCACCCACGGATTGAAGTTAATCTTGTATTGGAGTCAACCTTGGATTGAAGTCACGCATGGAGTGAAGTCAACCATGGTTTGAAGTCAACCTTTGATTAAAGTCAACGTTGATTTGTGGATTGAAGTTAACCTTTGATTGAAGTGAACTATGAATTGAAGCCAATTGTGGATTGAATTGAACCATGGATTGAAGTCAATGTTGTATTGAATTCACCCTTTGATTGAAATCTACCATGGATTGATTGAAATCTACCTTGGATTAAATTCAACCTTCGATTGAAGTCAACCATGGAATGAAGTCAACCTTTGATTAAAGCCAATCTTTCTTAAAATTTAAACATGGATTGAAGTCAACTATGGATTCAAGCCATTGCGCTTGAAATCAACCATGGATTGAAGTCCACCTTGCTTAAATGTTAAGGATTGATTGAAGTCAACCATGGATTGAAGTCCACCTTGCTTAAATGTTAAGGATTGATTGAAGTCAACTATGGAATGAAGTGAACCAAGGAATGAATTCAAGCATTGTATTGGAATCAACCACGGATTGAAGTCAACCTTCAATTGCAATCAACCTTGGATTGAAGTCAACCATGGAGTGAGTTCAACCTTTGATTGAAGTCAACCATGGATTGAGGTCAACCTTTGATTGAAGTCAACCATGGATTAAAGTCAACCTTTGATTGAAGTCAAGATTTCTTAAAATTTAACCATGGAGTGAAGTCAAATATGGAATCAAGTTAACCTTGGCTTGAATTCAACCATGGATTGAAGTCCACCTTGCTTAAATGTCAACTATGGATTCAAGTAAAGTATGGAAAGAAGTGGACCAAGGAATGAATTCAAGCATTGGATTGGAGTCAACCATGGATTGAAGTCAACCTTCGATTGTAATCAACCATGGTTTAAAGTCAACCTTGATTAAAAGTCACCTACGGATTGAAGTCAACTATGGGTTAATGCCAATCAATCACTTGTAAAAGTATGGTTTTCGATTAAAGTCCACCATGGTTCAAATTCAAGCTTGGATTGACCTTGTTCAACATTTTCCTATGGTTGACCAAGGTAGAGTTAACCGTGGTAAACCAAATTCAATTATGGGAAACCAAAGTCAACTAAAGTCAACCAAATTTAACTAAAGTCAACCACATTCAATCCTGGTTACCCATACTCTACCAAGATCAGCCAAATTCAACCATACTCAATGAAAGTCAAAATAGTGAACCATGCTCTACAAAAGTCAGCCTAAGTAAACCATGGTCAGCCATGGCTAAGCAAATTCAACCATGGCTGACTAGGACAAACATGGTAATAAATACTCAATCATAGTCAATTAGCCAACCAAACTCAACCATAGTGAAACAAAGTTATCTATTTTAAATTATAGGAGAAGAAATTCAACCATAGTTCTAAGCCCATCATGTCATCCTGGACTGTTATGGAAAAAGTTTTACATGTGTAAATGACGAAGGGAAAACTGTAGAAATAAAAGGCATCCCAAGGAAGGTGACCCTTAGGCAGATTTCAGCCATGCAAGTTAAGAAAGCAGTTAGGAAAGGATGCCAAATGTTTGAAGTAAACGTGGTAAATGATGAGTTTATGGATAAAGAGGACAAACTGAAATTAGAGGACATACCTGTCTTAAAGGATTTTAAAGATGTATTTCCTGAGGAGATTCTAGGATTACCTCCCAAAAGAGATTTAGATTTTACCATAGAGTTAATACCAGGAGCAGTACCAAATTCGAAAGCCTTGTACAAAATGAATATATTGGAGTTAAACGAATTAAAATCACAGTTGAAGGAGCTTATTGACAAGAAGTATATTAGACCCAGTGTGTCTCCTTGGGGAGCACCTGTCACTTTTGTTGAAAAGAAAGACGTAACCTTAAGACTGTGCATAGATTATTGCCAACTTAATAAGATGGCAATCGAGAATAGGTATCCATTGCCCCGCATAGATGATCTATTTGATCAGCTGCATAGAGCAACAGTATTTTCGAAGATTGATCTAAGATTAGGATATCACCAAGTACGGGTTAAGGATGAAGATATTTTCCAGACAGCTTTCCGAACTCGGTATGGACATTACAAGTTCGTAGTCATGCCATTTGTCTTGAATAATGCCCCGACTATATTTATGTGTTTGATGAATAATATTCTGCATAAATACTTTGACAAGTTTGTTGTTGTATTTATAGATGACATTTTAGTGTACTGAAAAAGTAAAGAAGAGCATGATGAACATTTACGGATTATCTTACAAGTACTAAGAGATCATCAACTATACACCAAGTTTAGTAAGTGTGACTTCCACAAAGACAAAATTCAGTATCTAGGACACATAATTTCAGCATAAGGAATCTCGGTTGACCCCTAAGAGATAAGGGCCATTAATGACTGGCCGGTTCCTAAAGATATGTAGGATGTAAGATCATTTATGGGCATTATGGGGTATTACAGAAAGTTTATAGAGAATTTTTCAAAAATTTCCAACCCCATAACTTCCTTGCAGAAGAAAGGAAGAAATTTGTTTGGGATCATAAATGTGCTGACAGTTTTAAGAAATTAAAGGAACTATTGATGACGACACCTATCTTGAGGATAGCTGACCCCAAAAAGGATTTTGTAGTTTGTACAGATGCACGCAATGATGGACTTGGCGAAGTCCTGACACAAGAAGGGCATGTGGTGGCATATGAATCTACAAAACTTAAAGTACATGAAAAGAACTACTCTACTTGTGATTTAGAGTTATTGGCAGTTATCCATGCCTTAAAAATGTGGCATCACCACCTTATTAGCAAGAAATTTACATTATTAACAGATAACATGGGACTGAAATATTTATTAGATCAGAAAAACCTGAATGCTAGACAAGCTAGATGGTTGACGTTCTTAAGTGAGTATGATTTCGAAATTCAACATATTAAAGGGAAGGAGAACAAGGTTGTAGATACCTTGAGTCGTAAGGCAAAATTAAGTTTCATTTCAGCAATCAATACTTATTCAACTGATTTGGAAAATCAGATTTTGGAAAAGAGTGAAATAGATGAAGAATACAAAAAAATGAAAGAAAAGACAACAAACAACAGTTCTGAAAATTGTATGGAAGATTACAGTATGAAGGAAAACGGTTTATTACTGTTTAAAAATAGATTGTATGTACCAGACATACCAAAAATAAAATTTTTGATATTAAATGAGATGCATAAAAGTCACTATTCTGGTCATCCAGGTTATCAAAAGACCATTACTATGTTGAGAAAAGAATATTATTGGCCCAGAATGAAGGATGAAGTAGCAGAGTACATAGCTAAATGTTTGGATTGTCAAAAAGTGAAGGTTGAACACCAACATCCTACTAGATTGTTGCAACCGTTATCGATACCAAGTTGGAAATGGGAAGTGATCAGCATAGATTTTATTACTGGATTACCTAAAAATCATAAACAACATGACTCTATCATGGTGGTAGTGGACAAACTCAGCAAGGCAGCACATTTCATACCCGTAAAGACTACTCATAAATCTCCAGAGATTGTAGAGATCTTTATGAAACAAATTTTTAGACTACATGGAATATCGAAAGTAATAATTTCAGATCGTGACTCGAAGTTTACGGGAAACTTCTGGATGTCACTGTTTAAAGGGTTGAACACAACTTTAAATTTCAGTACAGCATTTCATCTATGGACAGATGGTCAGACATAAAGGGTAAACCAAGTTTTAGAAGATTTATTAAGAATGTATGTTAAGGATCAGCTTGGTAAGTGGGAGGACTACTTGCACTTAGTAGAATTTGCTTATAATAATCATTATCATGCATCAACCAGACTTAGTCCTTTTGAAATTATTTATGGTAGGAAATGCAATACATCTGTTTCATGGAATGATCCAGTAAATAGAGTTGTTTTAGGACCTGAATTATTGCAGGAGCTAGAACTAATTGTGAAACAATTGCAAGGACATTTAAAAGCTTCCCAAGATAGGCAAAAGAGTCTAGCAGATTCAAAAATAACTCATAAAGATTTCCAAGTTAGTGAACATGTATTCCTCAAGGTAAGACCGAAAAAGAGTTCACTGAAATTGGGGAGTTGTGCCAAGTTGGCACCCAGGTATTGCTGTCCTTTTGAAATATTGTCTAAGGTTGGAGCAATGGCATACCAACTGGCTTTGCCACCAAACTTAAAAATACATAATGTTTTTCATATATCATTTTTAAAGAAATATGTGCACGATACTACTCATGTTGTAAAATGGAATGATGTACAGGTCGGACAAGATGGAGATTTTACGGTGGAAATGGATTGTATCCTCGGAAGGAGGGAAACCATTCTCTGGAATCGCAGCATTGGGCATGTGAAGGTTGTAACATCCTCCTATTTTACCCTTATGATTGTAAATGTAAATTGTAAAATGGTTTTCTGGTGAGGAGCTCAAGGCCAAGGCCCCACCAGTAGACCTTGATAGGCTATGCGGTTAATTCCTAATTGTTGTAAATCGTAAACCGAGGAGACTAAAGGAGTACATATCTAAACAACGGGAAAATGAATCACTAAGGGGAGGAGCGAGATGGCTAGGAAGCCACGGATGACAAATGCCATTTTGTTGCCAGTAGGATTTGGAGGGAAAAATAAGTGTTTTAATTATGTTATCCTAGTTTTAAAGGTTCATTCTAAATAGGATTGTCAAAGTAAATAATAACACAATTCAAATCTCCTAGTAAGTGGGAAGACTTAGCTTTTTAATACTTTCTAAAAAAATAAAATAGTCTCAATGACACAAATAACTCACTAGAACTAAACGTTCCTTCAACTCTGAGAGAAGTAATAATTTCTTCTTAGGTAATAAGGGCAAGAAGAGTGGAATTATATATATAGGGAAGATATATATAAGGGTTTATATAGAAACAAAATATCATAGTTTTCTTTTATATAAATAGTCAATTTATTATTGAATTAAATTAATATGAAACAACCCTTTTAAAAAAAAGTGTTATCCCTTTTATAAATTTAAGGGATTACCATTATCCTCATACCCTAAAGTTTATTTATTTATTTTATATATTGGGAGAGGATCGACAAAACATCTTCTCCAATGGGTATTAAAGTTATACCTATTAAAATGGTTCACGAATTGTATGAAAGTTTTACTGAACATTACAATTACTTATTTAAACTCCTACTCGACGAGGCTGGTATCATTGGTGACCTACCTCCAGCTGTTCAATCCAGAGTTTGGGGTTATGGTCGGCTTCTCTAAGAGAGGAGATCGAGCCATCATGAAAGAACACTTGTAAACTACACACTTGGCAACCTTGATCAAACTTTCGACCTCCAAGTGGCTAGAGATCTTCCTATAACCTAACGGATTGCATTTGGCGTAGGGGGGAATATCTGTATGTGGAAGCTAGCGGAGATGATCGTGGCTCTAGAGGAGCATGATCTGAGAGCCTTTAGATGGATCTGTAGACTATTAAATGCTCCGATCTTCATAGCTGCGCAGGAAAATTATGGGATCGGAAATGTAGTTGAAACCTATTTCTGCTCATTCATTCTGCTGAATGAGGAGGGATTTGTTAGCCGCGTATAGTATTTGCTGCAGCGAAATAGTATGGTATTTGTTAGTTGTATGGAATGTTGCATTTGGAAAAGGTAGACCTGGAAGGAAACAGGTGAATAGTTGTGGAAATAGTTAAGCCTTATGCTTGCTATCGAGAGGGTGAACCCTGCGAGGAGAACCAACAAGTCCCATACTCTGTGATTGAGGGTGAACTCTGCGAAGAGTATCATCGTTGCCAATCTGATTTTCTTGGTGAGAACGATCGCAGCAAGAAGAGGAATGTGATCCACAATTGTATTAGAACGTTTCCATTGATTCAGTGGAGGTTCGATCTCAGAAGGGAGATTTGAAGAAATTGGATCCACAATGAGGACGGTTCCATTCACCTCTGCGATCTGAGAATGAAGATCCTGATATTGGATCTGTGATGAGGACGGTGATGTGATGATTATACCTCTGCGTAATTACTGGTTTTAAATGCATGACTATTGTGTTAAATGGGGGGAACCGGATGCTCGGCAAGAGGAGGAGTAGGAAAGGAATAACATCTCGGCGATTCCTCTATCAGAAGATAGTTTTAGCTTTGTAAGAGAGTACTGTATTGAAATACGCCCAGCTCAGATGAGATCACGAGATCCCCGTGGGAGATCATCCTACTGGTCTTCCTTGGTCAACTCGCTGCATAGCAAGCTCGTATATTTCAATTGATGGGGATCAGAACTACATCCTTCGGGCATGGCACATACGGTGAGGGATCTACTTGGTGGAGTGAGATACAGGTATGTTCATTTCACTATCAAATCACTGCGTGATCTAGTGGTGTATGCATGGATCCTCTTATACTGTATCTTGTGTATTGTTTTTTTAAATGGAAATTACATACTTGTGCACATTGCATTACTTAAACGTAGATCCCTGTCAGAAGGGTAGTAGTGTGCAAAAATGTGAAAGTTCTCTATAGAGAATAGAGACAGAAATGCTTAGACTTATATGTTTTACTTTGCTTAAAGTAGATCCTTTTTCATAAGGTTAGTAGTGCGCAAAAATGTGGTAGATCTCTGAATAGAACATGGGCGGAATTGTATATATATGCTTATGCGTTTTATTTTGCTTAGTGCGGAACCCTGTCAGAAGGACATTAGTGCCAGAAGTGTGACCGATCTTTGTAGGAAGCAAAGACAGAAATTTATATGCTTATAGGATTTACATGGTTTAAAGTTGATCCTTGTCAGAGAACAATAGCGCCTAATATGTTATGACCTCTGTAGAAACCTAGATAGGGTTGTCATCATTCTACTTATGGTTATGCTCTGAGCATGTGTAAGCGTTTTGCTAGGGTTGTCATGGTCTTATCTCTTGTACCTTGGATTATGATTAAGCATTTGGATCTCCGAAGTTCCAGAGTTACCATGGTTTATACCACTGCTTAATTTATGTTGTCATTGCTATGTCTAAAATTGTTGGGTTCTAGGCGGTTGTGGAAGAGGTGATGGGGTTTTCCATATGATGTCTATTTGAATGAAGGAAAAACTCATTTCATTATGATAGTGGAAATTTTTATAGAGGTTCTTTATCTTGAGAGAGATTTAGATTTCTTAGAAAGGTTTAGATGACTTGGCTTCGCATTCTTATGATTGTGCTTATCACTTTTGCTTGAGGAATAAGGTGTGTTTATTATACTTTGGATTGATAAAAAGTGAAATTCCTTACCAACCAATCCATCCCATCATCTGCTTATCGCACATAAACTTTGTATTTTAGTTGTGTTAATGCTTGTTTTGGATGTTGGTTGCGGTGTGGTGAATTTTTGTACTTAATTTATAATTATTGAATATATGTTATTTCCGGATAGGGGAAAAACCTTTCTGCTTATGTCCAAATATGTAATACATTGCTGTCATAGGTTCCTTGGGAAAGAGACGGCTAAGTAGAGGCATGATCCATGTGCTTTACTTAATAATTATTATTGATCTGTTCGAAATCAACATGGAATAATCCCTTGTAACGATTCTGAGATAGGCTTTGGATGTTTGAAATTACTCTCCATGAGAGAAGTGGTAAGAAAGATGGAAGTAAGTATAGTAACATTGGTGTTGCCGGATGTAAGCTCTATTTTGATAATTAATACAAGATGCGACTCTCCTTTGGTGGACGTAGCCCAATGTGATTGGGTGAACCACGTACATTTTGTCTCCCCATGTGTATGACTCTATTGTTTATGTCTTGTCAATAATTCTTGTTTTGCATGTTTATGTCGTAATGATTATGTCTTGTTTCGCATGTTTATGTCTTAATGGTTATGTCTTGTCAATAAGTCTTAACTGGGTGTTTATTCATAGAATGTGTGTGGAAATGATTTGTGAAGGCATTTTGTTATGATAGCATGCAGCTGTATAGTTCCTTTATATATAATGGTCTCAAAAGAGATCCATGGAGTTGTAATGGTAACATTTAATAAAATAAGTAAATTGATTATTATAAGAATGTCAAGTGTAGGAATAAGGGTTAAATAAATTTTATCTATTTCTTATAATATTGAACCCGCTCATAAATATTTTTATTGTGAGGATATCTAATGGAAGAAATTTTAATTTTCACCAATTTACTAACTCACAAATCCTAGAGATGTTACAAAGGTGCAATGGAAGTACCTTAGCCCAGAAGAGGCAACCTGGGAGTTGGAGAGTAGTATGTGGGCAACATACCCAACTCTGTTTCAGGAACACTCAAGGAGTGATTAACAAACATCGAGGATGATGTTGAGACTTAAGGGGGGTGTATGTCACCTACCCAAATTTCTGAAAATTATTATTTTATTTGCAAAATACTTTATGTTAAATTTAATTACAAAGTTTTGTAATTATGATCAGTTTTGATCAAAGATGAATGTAATTACTGAATATTATTATTTAAATTAATTAATTAGGAGACAAACACCCAAGAGGACTGTTAAATGAGTGTTCACTGACCCACTAGGAGGAATGGAAGTTGTTCAAAGGTATGGGACAGATGGCATCAATTGCATCACACCACTAGTTGTTGGTTGTGGGACAACTACCCCTAAAAATGTGGCATTATCCCCCAAGTGGAGGGAGTGAGCAGGAAGGTCATTTAATGACCCAGTAACATCTGAAAAGGCCTAGGCAGCCTATAAAGGAAAATTCAAATTGAGTAGGCAGCTCTTAATCAATATTTCTGCAGAATATTTTCCTCATGTGCATCAGGTGATCACTAAGAGATTCGAATAGGGAGGCTAGTGGTGAGTGCAATCTTAAGTCTGCAAATTGTTGAGAAGAATCAGAGAAACTAGTGAAGGTCTATTGGACTGCTAGTCCTTAAATATTCAACAGTCAATGCTACTACAAGTGGAGGTCCTATTTCCTGAGTTTCTTCCTCCTGGTGGTTCAGTGAACATGCTCGGGGATCCTAAGGCAGTACTTGACTGTTTTCAGGAATTGGTTGGGTGGAACAGTCTTCTTGGGATGTTTGTTGCCCTACAAATTATCCAGGTTCTTACAAATTTTCTACCTTATCTTAGCTAGTAGACTTGTTCTGTATATTTAGTAATTTATGTTTCCTGTTTTCGAAATTGAATCTAATTCTAAATTTATTTGAAGTCTGAAAGTTAAAGTTTAAATGATTTTTTGAATTGACAAACCAGTATCTATATTTTTTCCCATGTTGTTTTTTGCATCGTACTCCAGTATAGATATGCAAATTAAGAATAGATGATAAGATATGCATTTTTCCATTGAATTCGATAAGATAAATATAGTAATTCATGTGTTTATCAGTTTCTTCCCTATAGTAAATAATTGTAGAAAGTCATGTATAATATTTAATATATATATAAAATGTTTCCTTAGTTATATGAAACACAAATAATGTTTACTTCCTGTACAGTTGCATTGTATCATTCTTATCATCACTATGTACATAGGAAATAGATAAAAAACATCTTTCTACATATCATATTATTTTTGCATTATAAAATAACATAGCCGCAATACATGAATGCGATCATCACATCAAGACAGTACATAACAGTCATCACATAGTTTTTCACTTTGCACTTATACATACTATTATCGTTTCTTACTATAATTTCTTCCTATAGTTTTACAGCTTAAATAAATATTAAAATTATTATAAACATTTTATTGCTACCAGTCATTTCATTCAATAGATTTTCGAACTGTAAGTGCCGATTTCCAATCTAAGTTCATTTTCAACCCTAGCTAGATTTATCTTTTTTCTTCTCCATCGTTCTTTTATTTTTTGGAACAAAAACAAAACAATGCCTATTACTAATCGAAATCCAAGTTTCGGTTTCAAAGACCTTTCTAAAAATCTTTATTCAAAACATAACTTTTTTTTTACAAGAATCGATTAGGGTTTGACCTTGCATCTTTTCATTTATAAAAACAAAAGGGAAAACCTTTCAACTATTCATATCCTACAACAACTTTTACAACCTACATAGACTTTGAATCAAATCCAAATTTCTTTTTATTTTTTCATTCAATATCTTTTCAAATCAAAACATGAACTAGGGTATGGCCCGTTCATCTCCATTAAAATGTTTTGAAACACCATTTCCTTTATCATATTACAGAATTATTAACTAAGACAAGTTTCACATACCCGACTTATGTTTTTACTCATTAAAGTTTTCAGTTAGATACCAACGAAGAGACAAGCCCTTTCGGGTTCACATTCTACAAAGTTATCTTCTATGACAGAGTACATAAACCATAGCTTGAAGAATCGCGATGTCAACTTATAGCATCAAGTCTTTTAACACAATCATTTTTACACAAGGATAAAAAGCATACATTTGATTACCAAGAAGTCATATATTGTTTTTACAGTAAACAAGCCCTCAAATCCATTTCGTATCCTCATAATTTAAAGAAAAACAAGTCATGACCCTGATTTTTCTTTTCAAGAACTTTTACAAAGACCCGACTTCCGGAAAACGAAGACATTAGGCTCGGAAAATGAAAGTCACAACATGTTTTTCCAAAACAAAGCATACAGGGTTTACACCCAAGCTCAACATTGGAAACCGGTCCTCAAAACCCTAAACATTGACGAGCTTAACATTCCCCAAATTTTGACGAAGATAAATATCAAGGTAGAAACCAAAAACCATTTAAACAACGAAAGTTACAACACCGAAAACAGAAATCATTTGTTTTATAGCGGTGCTTCAAGGTTCTTTAAACATCAAACAAACAACGAGTCACGGCTAGAACAAGTACCCATCTTGAAACCACATCAACCACAGGCATAGAGCACCTACGAGGGTTTCGGGAGACCCGAAGCTTACCCGTTTTAGAAGCACGCTTTATTTTCCAAAACCCTTGCTCGAATCTGTATCCACAACCTGCAACTGTCAAGAACAATAGTTAAATTTGAGACAATTTCCATTTTCTAAACTGAAAGATGAATTACATTAAAAGAATCATTGTTCACTACAGGAAAAACTTACCTTGCTAAAAGCTACCAAAGCATTCCACTTTCACTACATAAATGATGGTTTTCCATGCTGGTAGACAAGATAGGAAAACCCTTTGACTATTGTCATCTGGGTGTAACTTTCACTCTTTATTAAATGAAAAACTCATAAAAAATATCAACTCAACGACTATGTGAACTAGAGAACTAGACTCTCTTTTGACAACGCCATTACAACGGCTAAAACCTGCCACTCAAATCTTACTTACAGGATTCGAGGTCGAGGCCTCTTGAAACTTACAAACCCTAGAATTTTTGGGCAACCTATCGGCCACACAAACCATAACAATAGCAAAATGAACAACTTTCAATCTCTCAAACCAAAACAACGATAGAAATTTGGGATTGCCATCCAACGGTCCAAACTCAATAAAATCAACGATTATAATAATGCCAGCGAATTAGCATTGGGACATACAACCTCTAGATTTATTACCCCATCCATTGATCAAGCATGGAAACATCGTTATGGCACCCAAAGGACCAGACAACAGCCAACTCGGAGGAATGCACTATAAAAATCGTCATACAGAGGATGACTCAGCCAGTAATGCATCGACTTTTCAATACATGGATTGTAATAATTCCCCGTATGCTGAGTGGTGAACCAAGATATTAATGCAAGATCAATACATTATCTTCACAGCAACCCAAGACCATGTCATATTAAAATGATTGTCAACTCGAATCCTGTAAACATTTAATACATGTCAGTACTTGGAATTAAATGTATAACTTATTCAGGGTATGGTTTTACAAACAAAAACCTTATGATAAAATCCATATAGTGGATAATAGATTTCACACTATAGCCACGACTACGACTCAGTGTACCTAGGTTTAAGTTTAGCCATGTATATTAAATTCGATTTACATATTATTTGTTTGGTGCATTATAATATGAAATCAATATTATAATTTTTGACATATAAATGAATAGTTAAAGTGATGGTAGGATAAAATTCTATAAGATTATTTGGTTATTATGTTATTCCTAAGTTTTTATTTTTGTAGCTATTAAAAGAGATATAAGTATGGAAATGTTAATTTTAAATGAGACCATGATTCATAACTAGTATAAAATATATGCTTTGGCTATGGGCTTCATGTCCTATCTCTTATCATATTGTATACGATGATTTACAAAACAATTATGACTTAAAAGTATACAAGTACTTATTATTTCAAGACAACGACAGTGTTAACCTCTACAACGACGATGATACTAGCAACTAATCTGCCATTCTGATGATGTTATTAAATGACATTTGGAAAATCATAGTGGAGATGTAAGACAGTGTTGGAAGACTAGTAAGTAGTACTAGACATTCATACCTAAAGATATTTTTTTCGCAAAGGATTTTTACAACATATCTATTTTGACGTTGAAATTGAATTCCACTCATACTTTTAAACTTTACAGCCATGAAACTTCTTACCTGTCGTCTGCACATTAGAACATTCAATTTGTTTCAGCATTACGGCTACGTAAGCTCCAGGGTACCTCATAGGACCCCCTTATGCATCAAAAGTCAAACTATCAATATCATTGCAAAAGAAACAGTGTCGCATAAATTCCATTCTATTCGTACATTTGTTACCATAATCATGTCAGTTATTAATGTATTTAAATTATCACTGTCACATTGCTACTAAACAGAATTAAATTATGTTTTAGTACAAATAACTGTTCAATTTAATTGCTGTCACAATCAACATTTATTATTTCGCAATCTTAAATTATCGTAATTAATGTTGCATTCAAAAATTTTAAATTTTTATGAAAATTTGGGATGTTGCAAGAAATGCTCTGCTATTTGGTTTGACAAGTGATGAATTCATCAAGGCTATGCATTGTGCATCAACCAAGGAGGTTTGGGACAAACTCAAAGGTATATACGAAGGAAATGACATAGTAAAGAAAGAGAAGCTGGAAAAATAGTCTAGGAAGTTTGAATATATGAGAATTACAGATGAAGAGAACATCACATCCTACTTCCTAAGATTAGATGAGATAGTTAATGCTATCGAGAGTCTTGGGGTCACTCTAGATGAAGAATTAGTTGACATGAAATATTGAGAACTTTTCCTCAAAGATTCAATGCGAAGATATCTTGTTAGAACATCGAGCTAATCTTGATGAAATAACAAAGGATGAGCTTCAGGGGATTCTCAATGCATATGAGATGAGAACAGAGAAAGAGACTCCCATCATAAATGAAGCTTCCTTTAAAGCCACAGGAAAGGACAAGCATGGTCATGACAACAAATGTTATGATGAAGAATCAAACTTTGTCAAGAAGATGAAAATAGGATGAGGCAAGTTCAAGAACAAGTTTACCTTTAAATGTTTCAAATGTGGAGGAGTAATTCATTATGCCTCAAAGTGTGCTTACAAGGAAAATGAAGACAGTGACAGTGATGAGGAATTTAGGTCATACAATCGAAAGACTCTGCGCTCACAACATAGACCTGAGAACAAAAGGAGGATTCCAAAAACAGAGGAACAGTCTGTACACTGAAGATGCAATCAATGAGTCTAAAGGAAGAAACTAAGGAAGTATTATTTATGGACCATGCAGTGGAAGAAAGCAAATATGAAAGGAAGAAGAGCAATTCAAATAATACTTCAGTTGCGCAAAGTAAGACAGGATCACTAGACAAGTATTTCCTCAGTGGTTCATTCAAAACACCTCCAAAGCTAGTCACACCTCCAAAACCTATTGAAGAGGTCAATACTAACATTTAATTTGATGATGAAGATACTGCATACATTGTCTACAAAGGGGAATTGATAAGTGCCCTGGACGAGTTAAAGAATTCTAAGAAGAAGAATAAGCTATTTCAGGAACAACTATCAAACTATGAAGAATAGGAAAAGTCATGTCAGGAATCTGTTGGTGCAGATATGTGTGAAAGGTTAACCATCTATGAAACTCAACTACATTTCCCACAGGAAAAGGTTCTAGTAATTGAGAAAGATAAATCTGCATTGAGAGCTTCACTGGAGGAATTAGCGCAGAAAATCAAGATGATGACAAGTCAACTTGAGGAAAAGGATAAAGAGATATCTTATCTAGAAGTCAAGTTGATTGAGATAAAGGGAACATACAAGTTCACATATGCACACAATCAGGAAGTGACAAGACAAAATATGAAGATGAAGTGAAGAACAAGTTGAAAGATAACACATCAATACTGAACGGGATTCAGAAAGATAAGAGACCACCAGAGGAAAAAAATAGGCTAGGTTATGTAAAGAAATCTATGAAGATATGTGAAAGAGAACGTTTTTGAAGTCAAGATAAGACTTTTAGGCATGATGGTTCCTTCAACTATAACTTTGTTCGATATACTAATCAAAGAAGGGTCAATGCGGTGAAATGTGCAAGATGCAACTAATTTGGCCTTATTGCAAAATATTGTCGAAGTGTGAGATGTTATGTATACGACTATTTTGGACACAAAGCTATGTACTGTCGAAGAGCAGTAAAATTTCTGGATGAATATTTGTTGTGCAAAGGCTATTACACTCAAAGAGACTTCAGTGGAAAATATCCAGAACATAATCAAAACAGAAGTACGCACAACAAATCTTGGGTCAGAAATATCCTCAGAAGTGCACTGAAGATACAGATAATCCAGACACAGTAAGAAATTCTTGCTTCTCTAGCCAGTCCCATAAGGACTATGGGAGACCCTTGAGTTAAACATGATGCATCTAAAGGAAATCAATGGGATGTTAGTTAGGAGTGTAGTTAAGAATGCATAATGTGTGGTTAAAATGTGTTTGAAGTTAGAATATGATCGCACATGATTGTATGTCAAGTTGATTATTTTGTAGAAAGGGAAAATTGTATACATACATTAAGTGGTTATATATTTACACTGCATATGATACATTATGGAACAAAGAAGCATCACATTGAGTTCAGTAGCACAAATACAAGAAGAAAATATTTAAATGAAGAATCAAATAATGTTGAAAGATATGAGTCTGCGCAAAACGGGTATTTTCATTATATTCATATTGGGCATGATTACAAAAATTCCACGTGTAAAAGACTCCATGTCGAAGCAAAGAATGGCATATACAACAAGAGGAAAAATTGAGAAAATGTCGAAGCATTCTACAGTAGCAGTTCGAGATCGAGTTCATATTCTGGTCGGTTTGCAAGATGTACCTCCACATCCACTAGAACCATGGATGTACATTCAAAAGCAGGGTGCAGAGGAAAATGTTGCAGAGTGGAAAACGACAATGGTCTACCATGTTGAGGTTGAAGACAAGACAATTTATCCAGAATCTGCTACTGTTGATGCTCCAGATTATCAACCTGATGATTCAGAAGGGTCAATTGCTCAAAATGTCTGTGATTTATCTAAGACTAAGAATATTTGTGAAGAATCTGGTTGTCCTGCACTTGTTGCTTCTAGGAACCCATGTTAGTTCTCAAGCACAAAAACTCAGTCTGTTGAGTCTGAATGGAAAGACACACATTCTCAAGGGAAATGTTTACTTTGTGATAAAAGGAATCCACCAGAAGGAATAGAAATAACTAGAGGTTGAATCAGACAACAAATGCAAGATGGCAATGCGATACGGAAATGCAAGGATGCAAGAAGTGATGAATCAGACATTTCTCACATATATCTTATATAATCCATTAAAGTAGGTTTGTGTGCATGCATTTAGTTGATGAGATAGAAATTCATTGTCACACAACATCAAAGAAGGTGGTGGAGTCGCCAAAATTAAATGCCCAACTTAATGAGTTTTTGGAAATAGTACAAAAATGTGGAAATTTGATTCATTGCTCCATATGATAAAGAATGTTTCCTCAAAAGGATAGAGTACGGAAGCGGCACGTCATAGTTTCCACACAAAGTGAATGGCATGTCCATCTTTATGCCAAGTTGGACGATAAATGAAAAACATGCTAGATCTTTGGTTGTCTTGGCTAAGGATGCAACAACATTCAATGCGACAAAGCCCCATGAGAGTGCAGTAAATGCAGTAGGTGAAGCAGTCAGGCGCATGAAATATAATGCAAAATCAATAAAGGACTGACTTAGGCACTGCGTAGTGGGTAAGTAAGGAAGACACCATGATAACTACGCAAGGAATGCCGAAGTATTGTGACAGGAATATGATATCAAGGTAAAATAATAATGTAACATGTTTTTTCAGAAAAGAAATCAAAGTTAATTATGAAAAGATATCAGTACAGAAGTTGTGCAAATCAACGAAGCACAAAGACAGAGGGAGTTAATTTAATTTTGTTTAATTTAATTTTTTTTGGGTGGGGGGGGGTTTCAATTTTCTTTTAAAAAATTTAATTTTTTTAGTTCTATACTTAAAATAGCTAAAAATGTGTTAAAACGGGTAGAAATATCTTTATTTTCTCATTTTCGACAATTTTTCCCATTGAAATGAAGTACTTAAAAGAAAAGTTAAAAAATAACTTCATATATATATATATATATATAACTAGCTTCTAAAAGTTAAAAAATCAAAAATGTATATATTGTTTCATTACAAATAGATACTAAATGTATATTTCTTTGTCAAATTTGAAAAAACACATTTGTAAATAAAAATTATAGTTTTTTTTATGACCAAGATGTTTCAAAATCGCAAAAAAGTGTCTCAAAATAAAAAATGGTGCTACCAATGTACACACTTTTTGAAATGGATGTAAAAACAACTACTAAAATTGACCCCCCCAAAAAATAGAACAGTGTCGAGTTCTCATCAAGTTTTATAACTTGTTTACAGTCTTCCCTACAGTTACTATGCTCATAGAGTTGACAACAAATGTAATCAAAGATAATGAATTTGGAGCATTAAAACAATTGAGTTGTTGTGTGGATGTTGAACAAGCTCAATGATGTGCAAACATATGGAGGTCTATGGCTAATATGAAATATTTTCTTTAAGATTTTGTTTCAAGGTAAGTCTTTTGTTCCATGTACATATGTATGTAAATCAATGTCTTTCAATATAAAGAAAGCATAGCTACTTTTGATTTGTCTATGAACAAATTTCATTACTTGCCAATACAAGTTCTGTTGGTTATAAAAAGAAATAATTTCTTCATATTACAACTTTTTTTCTTTTTGTTTTTGAAATTTCTTCTATATGGGTTTTTGGTTTTTTAACTAACCCATATTAATATAACATTGCTTGTTAAAGTGTATAGAGTAGAACAATGCAAACATTGTCACTATATTAAGGAATTCTTAAAATCAATAATCAAATTTTGATGTACTATTACATTTTCAAATAAAAAGAATGATTTGTTTTTACATGTCAGCATTGAAGGATTCAATATCTCAACGCCCTTAAAAGTAAAATGAGCCCTTACCTTTCAAATTTGATTCCTGATAGTGATTAAATAATTTTTGAATCCATATCCATTAAATTCAAATGAAGAAATGAAAGTGAAATTCATCTCCATGAACTATACTTAGGGAGCAATACAAGTCATCCTTAATATGAAAATATATAAGAGACAATATTTAACATTTATCCATAAATGTACAATGTCAGTGAGCGATCAATACAACTATAAATTTATATTAAAAAAAATTCACCGAAGGCGCTACAATGAACATTTCTATATGGAGGGCGACTACGCTCTTTTAATCCTAGATTAGGGATGGATAGCAGGGATGTAGTGGTTTGGCATATATCCTAAAAAGGATTCATCAAGCACACACATCTGATGGCCCAGATTTACTCTTGGCAAACAACATACTGAACAGTTATTTGTTAATCAAGTTCTAGGGCACCGTATTTTTTTTGTTAATCCACCTTTTAATGGTTAATCCTAGCCTCTTGCCATTCAGGAGAAGGTTAAATGAATCATTACTTGGTTAAATGAATGGTTTTAATGGCTGAAATGAATCGTTTGTGGTCTGGCTACTGCTTAATGTGTAGAGCAATAGTTTTCTTCATATTATCAGTTTTCTTTATATTGAGCAGTGCGAGATTCTAGCTTGTTTATGGTTTGGATTATCAGTTTTCTTTATATTGAGTAGTGCCCACTTCTAGGATCAGAGTGTTTCAGGTATTGCATAATGAGAAGCACATTGGATAGCTGGGATTCAGTAGACCTTTTTTCCACCAAACCGTTCTAAGTTTCGTGATGATCCATGTTTCAGGGATTACAAATACATGGCGCATTGAAGACCTCACTCTTGAAGAATATCATTCCATAGGATTCCAATCCAATGGCCTTGAGGTAACACTGCACAGATTCGTCGAGTTCACCATTCACATAAATTTTCTTATGGATAACAGTCCGTAAATACCCACATGTTGAATTTTGCTGCCAATTCTGTTATTTTCATGGGCGAGGTTAACATGTTCAAAGTGTTAGTTATACTGAATATACTGATATAAAAAAATATGGTGATGATGGCCCTTTATTCACCCGAATGTGAACATTATAATAATATACGCCATTGTTGACCACTTTAAGGTTCCCAATCCTGTGGATTGCTTAAATATTATACCCAATATATATAAAAGATTGGATATTATGGCTGAAATATGTCATGTCTTGAGTTACAGTCATGATAATGAATTTAGATCTGTGTTTTAGTTCTCTCCAAGCCCAGATCCTATCTCTGATATTTGTCCAAGCATTTAAAAAGGATTTATCTATTGTAGTCCACGTTGTGAAAATCTTACATGGGCCATGTCCATTCCAGAAATGATGCAGTGAAATAAGATGAAAAAAATTAAACCATGAAAAATTTGTCAAGATATCCAAAAACTGTAGACCATGACATTACCTGAATCTTAAATCCATGCTTTAAAGGCCAAGGAAGAGACGTGAGCTTGGGATTTCATCGGAGGATTATTGTGTTTCTTTTATAGTGATTGCAGGTAATTACTGTGAAGGAATTCTATCAATACACCAAGAAGAGAGGCAATAAAAAAACACACAGTAGCATTGGATGAGAGATGGATGGCGGAGGTCATTAATGTGGTGAATCTGCATCATGTCTAAAATACACAACATTAAAAAATGTAATGCTGAATACCAAATGTAGCGTTGAATAGCAAAAGCATGGGATGAACACCTTAATGGGAGAATTAGACCTTAATGCATTACAATTACTCAGAGAAGTTGCAATTTATCACAGGAATGACACCTTCTCTATGACAATATTTTCCAAAGATATACCCCACGGGCTTGCATGCCATGCAGTTTTGGCGATGGGAATTGGCACCTAATCTTGGTGCGATGGTGTATTAAATCAAGTCTGCAATTTAATTTGACTCTGTCATTACCTTGGATGGACATGGCACTCGAATAAGCTATTTTATTCATTGCCTATAGGTAACATTTGGCTTGAAGAATCTCTATGTGTTAGAAACAGGTGACAACCGGCTATGACGGTAACTATGTAAGTGACTAACTAAATATGCAGTTATTAGTAACCATGTAAGAAATGTATATGTTTATTGTATTCTCGTAAGCGAAGATATTGGAGAGTTGTGATTTGTTGTAAATCTTTAGATTCTAAATAATAAGAAATCGATACCATTGCTCCGTGGATGTTTCCCTAAGAGAGGGTTTTACCACGTAAATCTCTGCGTATATGTCATGTGTGTTTATTTATTTTCTTTCTTGTTTTATTTGCTTCCACTGCATATTGTGTTCTGTGGCTATTAGATCCAACAAGTGGTATCAGAGCTTGGTATAAAGCCACAGAGAATGAGAAAGCCGAATGATCATTGGTTTGAGAAATTTAAATTTGTTTTACGGGTCAAAAGTTACCGGAGGAGAGAAGCCTGAAGCCTGAGGAAAAGGGGCGGTAACCTTCAACTACCGAGGGTCCATTGCTTAGTGAGGCACTGTAGTATTGAGGCACACTTACGAAATCCGAATTCTGGAAATTACCGCGGCACAGTACCATCGGGGAGCGCGGTACTGTTCTCTGTTTGAGGTAAAGCGTGAAAGTTTTTTTTTTTTGGTTAAATCGTGAATGGGTAAATCGTATTCTTCAAATTGAATGAAGGTATTTAATGAGTGGATGCGCACATATGGTTTGAGTTTTATATATATTTAAAAAGGTGAATATATATTAGAGCCATGATTATAAAAAGGGAGTTAGAAGGGATGGTTTATTAAAAGGTTTTTTGTTATAAGGTTTAAAGGTGGGAGTTATAAGGTTTAATATATATTATTTCTTGATTGTTTAAAAAATAAGAAATAAAACCTTTATTCCATTGTTTTGGAATTTTAAAATTATAAAACCTTTATTCCATTATTTCAAAAAGGGTTTCCCTTATAAAGTTTTTGACCTGGTGTTTTCTTAAGAAAATGGCAAAAACGCAGAGTGTTAAGTTTGAAATTGAGAAGTTCAATGGGAGCAATAATTTCGAGTTGTGGAAGGTCAAGATGCAGGATATGCTCGTGCAGCAAGGAGTGGTGAAGGCACTAGCAGGGAAAATAAAGAAACCCGCAGAAATTTCAGATGGAGACTGAAGCGAGATGGATGAAAGAGCTCTTAGTGCTATTCGTCTGTGCTTGGCCGACGATGTTTTATTTAACATCGTATATGAAACTACAGCAGCAGGTCTCTGGACAAAGTTGGAAAGTTTGTACATGACTAAATCCTTGACAAATAAAATCCTCCTGAAGCGGCAGTTGTTTACCTTGCATATGAAAGAAGGTACAAAGATTTCTGAACACTTGAATGCATTCAATACTCTTATTTGTCAGTTGACTATTATGGAAGATATTATTAAATTTGAAGACAAGGCGATTTTATTGTTGTGCTCTCTGCCTGAGTCGTGGGAACATTTTGTAACCTCTATCAGTTTTAGTTCTACTGAGTCTATTACCTTCGATGAAGTTGTGGGAGCCTTACTTTCTGAGGAAACTCGAAAGAAATCTAGCCTTGAAACCTCGACATCAGAAGTAATGGTGGCCAGAGGAAGAACCAGTGAAAGAGGACAACATTCAAAGGGTACATCAAGGTCAAAGTCGAAGGGAAAAAAGAGTAAATTGAAGTGCTCGTACTGCAATAAAGCAGGACATCTGAAGAAAGATTGCTGGAAACGCAAGCGAGCTTCTGAGGAGGAGGACTCTACAAAGGAGGCGAACATAGCCGAGAATGATTCAGGTATGATCGATGAGGTATTATCTACATCTACTATTTCACAATACCATTCTGACTAGTTAATTGATTCTGGAGCATCTCACCACATGTGTCTTCATAGAAATTGGTATTCGTCATACCAATCTATAGATGATGGGGTAGTTTATATGGGAAATAATGTTACATGTAAAACTGTTGGAGTAGGGAGTATCAGAATTAAAATGTATGATGGGACTGTTAGGACTCTAATAGATGTGAGACATGTACCTGAATTAAGGAAGAACTTGATATCAATGGGAGTTCTTGATGATACTGGTTACAAGTTTACAGTTCAAGGTGGAGTTATGAAGATATCAAAAGGTATCTTGGTTGTTATGAAAGCAAACAGAGTTGAGAACCTGTATAGACTTGAAGGGAGGACGGAAGTTGATCACGCAACAGTAGCATTGGTTGGTGCAGCAGCAGACATCACTCGTCTATGGCATCAGCGGTTAGGTCATATCAGCGAAAGAGGTATGAAGGTACTTGCTGATCGAAAGTTGCTTCCTAGTTTAAAATCTGTAGATCTGAAGTTTTGTGAGAACTGTATTTATGGTAAATAGGCTAGACAAAAATTTAAATCTGGAAAACACACTAGTAGAGGTATCCTAGACTATATACATTCTAATCTTTGGGGTCCATCTCCAAAATTTTCTTATGGGGGACCGTCATATTTTGTCAATTTTATAGATGATTACTCGAGGAAAGTTTGGATCTATTTATTAAAGAGAAAAGCTGATGTTTTTGATATATTTAAGCAGTTTAGAGCTTTGGTTGAAAAGAGCACTGGCAGGTTCATTAAATGTATTAGAACAGATAATGGAACCGAATTTACTTCGAAGGAGTTTGATAATTATTGCAAGCAGGATGGGATTGAGAGGCATAAGACCACTGTTTACACTCCGCAGCAGAATGGCATTGCTGAACGCATGAACAAGACTCTTATTGAAAGAGCAAGGAGTATGCTCAGTAATGCAAAGTTGCAGCAGGAATTGTGGGGAGAGGCATTTCTTACAGCTTGTTACCTAGTCAATCGATCACCATCAACAACAATTGACTGCAAAATTCTAGAAGAGGTATGGACAGGTCAATCATGTGATTATTCTAATCTTAGAGTATTTGGTTGTGAAGCCTATGCACTTATTCCGAAAAATCAGCGTTCCAAACTAGATCCTAAGTCAATAAAATTGATCTTTGTTGGATATGGTGATGGTGTTAAGGGATATAGGTTGTGGAATCCTACTATCTACAAAATCATCATAAACAGAGATATAAAATTTGATGAACTTTCTCTGACAAATTTAGATGTAAGTAATGATTTGAAACAGGCTAATGTACCACAGTTTCAGCAAATTCAGTTTGATACACAGTCATCTGCGAGGGGGACTCATGAGGATGTCTAGGAAGAGGATATTCATGAAGACACTCCTCAGGAAGAGGATGAGTAGACAGAAATAGAGGAAATACCACAGCAAACTCTACGGAGATCTACGCGGAACAGAACTTTTCCAAAGAGGTATGATGATTTCGTTTTAATTTCTAATGAAGGAGAACCTAACAGTTATAAGGAAGCATTAGAAGTGTCTGACAGTGACAAATGGAAACATGCAATGAAAGAAGAAATGGATTCTTTGGCAAAGAAAAAAACATGGGATATTGTGGAACTTCCAGAGAGTAGGAAAGTGGTTGGCTGCAAATGGGTGTACAAACTGAAGAAAGGAGCTTGATGAAACTGTTCCGAAGTACAAAGCGAGACTAGTTGCAAAATGATTTTCTCAGAAAACAGGTATTGACTTTCATGAGATTTTTTCACCAGTTGTAAAACTTGTTTCTATCAGAATTTTGTTAGCACTAGTTGCTTTATATGATTTGGAGTTAGAGTAGCTAGATGTCAAAACAGCTTTCTTACATGGAGATTTGGATGAGGAAATTTTCATAGAACAACCAGAAGGGTTTGTTCAAAATCGCAACAAGAGGTTTGTTTGCAAGCTCAAAAAATCATTGTATGGCCTGAGGCAGTCTCCCAGGAAATGGTACAAGAAGTTTGATTCTTTCATGGTGTGTCAGAATTTTACCAGGAGTGAGTATGATCATTGTGTGTACTTTAAAAAGTTGGAAAATGACATGTTCATTATTTTGGTATTGTATGTTGATGATATGCTTGTCGCAAGCAAGAGCATGTTTGAAATCAGCAAGTTAAAGGCTCAGTTGGCTAGGACATTTGATATGAAGGATCTAGGAGCAGCAAATCAGATCTTGGGCATGTAGATACACAGAGACAGGAAAAATGGCAAGCTGTGGTTATCACAAAAGAAGTATGTGGAGAAAATACTTCAGAAATTCGGTATGGATAAGGTGAAACCTTCTAGTATCCCTTTAGCTTCTCATTTCAAGCTTTCTTCATGTTTGAGTCCTAAAAAATGATGAAGAAAAGCAGTATATGTCTCGTGTACCATATGCTAAAGCAGTAGGAAGTTTGATGTATGCAATGATAAGTACAAGACCATATATTTCACATGCAGTTGGCGTTGTCAGTAGATACATGGAAAATCCAGGAAAAGAGCATTGGGCAGCAGTGAAATGGGTGCTTCGGTATCTTAGAGGCACAAGTGACTATTGTATCACTTTTGATGGTTGCAGTGATAAAGTCTATGGTTATGTTGATTCTGATTTTGCAGGTGATTTGGACAAGAGGAGGTCCACTTCAGGTTATGTTTTTACTCTTGCAGGTGGAGCTATTAGTTGGATGTCAAAGCTTCAGAATATTGTTGCTTTATCTACTACAGAGGCAGAATATATAGCTGCTTCACATGCTTGCAAAGAGGCAGTTTGGTTAAAAGGTTTGTTGGGTGAGTTAGGAAAGGTTCAGAACTCTATAAAGATTTTCTGTGATAGTCAAAGTGCTATTCATTTGGCTAAAAATCCAGCTTATCACAGTAAGACAAAACATATTCCTGTAAAATATCATTTTGTAAGACATGTTATTGATGAAGGTGGAGTGGTTCTTGAAAAGGTCCACACTCAAAAGAATAGTGCAGACATGTTCACGAAGCTAGTTACTTCAGAGAAGCTACGGTGGTGCTTATCTTCTCTAGGCTTGCACGAAAAGTGATCAATAGAGCAATGAGCAATGGTATCACGTAAATTGTTGTCAAGGTGGAGATTGTTAGAAACTGGTGACAACTGGCTATGACGGTAACTATGTAACTGACTAACTAAATATGCAGTTATTAGTAACCATGTAAGAAATGTATATGTTTCTTGTATTCTCGTAAGAGAAGATATTGGAGAGTTGTGAGTTGTTGTAAATCTTCAGATTCTGAATAATAAGAAACCGATACCATTGCTCCGTGGATGTTTCCCTAAGAGAGGGTTTTACCAGGTAAATCTCTGCGTATATGTCATGTGTGTTTATTTATTTTCTTTCTTGTTTTATTTGCTTCCGCTGCATATTGTGTTCTGTGGCTGTTAGATCCAACACTGTGTAAACAGGGCGAGTTAATTCTCTTTTTAGACACATCTTTTTAACAATTTATTTGATTTTATGTTCCTATTTAATGTTGTTAATAAGTTTTTTTTGTCCTTTGCAACAATGTTACATCGCATCTTCATGAAGGAGTAATGGGTCAGTATCCATTTGCTTACCCAGAAAGCAAGATTATTATTCTGGGTGATTTTGAGGACTTTTAGGATGATTCCAATTATGATATGCATTTCACTTCTTGGTTAAGTAGGAAGTTCAAGAGTTATTTTTCTGAGCTACTCAAAGAGATAGAAACAACAGGAAAACATTTCCTGTCCAAAGAAATATCCTTATTGGAAGATGCACAGGTCATCTCTCTTCTGAACTTTTTACCGCATTCTGCCTTTGTGACTTTGTTGAAGAATCGGATTGAATCTATCTATGAGCTAAGCAGAGACTTATCCATCGATGTCTGCGAGTATATGGACAAAGTCATGTCATGTGATAGATATTCAAACAGGAAGCTAGCCCAAGCTTCAGTCTGCTTCAAGGAAAGCTTTTCAAGCTCTAATTTACAGGAAAAAAATTGAATGCATTCGCTACTTTGAAGAGATGATGGAGATGGATAAAAGTATAGTTCTCACTATGAGTCCGAACTACTTGGCAACACTGTGGTCCCTGCAAGAAAAGAAGAAAAAATTCATGACTTCCATCGAAGGAAAATGGTCACGCATTAGCATCGAAGGTATGGGAGAAATTAATTTGATGGAAGTGCCAAAGGAAAGTGTCCTTCTGGGAGATGCATTCGAGTTGAATATCATCCTGATTGCTTATTGGAACGTGGTAATTAGATCAAGGCTGGGGGATCAGTTCCCTCTCCATCTTCGGTTCATTTCACAGAAGTTGGTTAAAAATGAAGTTGGGAGGAGTAATATTTATTTAGACAAAGATACATAATTTAGAAAAATAAGTGTAGATTTATTAAGTATTTATAGGATTAAATAATGAAGTGTAAATTTTATTATTATTTAATATAGATTTCACCCATGGCTATGGCAGAGATATTGATAAATTTCAATCATCTTGCATACATATATGTTGATATGCGTTCCTCGGTTTATTTTTTGATGGTTGATTGTCATTCCGTTCATTTTCAGTGCTTTCTAATGCTGGGTTCGAATGGTGCTTATGCAGGTTAATGTAGAACACCCTTAGTGCATCTCTGAGCCATTATACTTGTGTAATCTCTTATGCAATTTGTGCATTAATTTAAAGTTCACAAACATGCTTATTCTCTTGTGTAATCATTTTTGTGCTAATTTTGTTTATTGTATCTACCGTGACTAACATGTATATCGTTGTAAAAGTGTAAATCACAATAATGTAAGTATAAGATCAAAGTTATAGATGCCATCATACAATAAACTAATGCCACTCAATCAAGTTCCTCACTCTTCCATAAATGTTTTATCAACCAGAGATTTATATAAAAGAAGGAAAAAAGGGATTATTGTAATTCTATGTTATTTCCTAGGTTTTATCAAGCATCGAAATGGATCAAATTTCCCGAAGTGCATTATTTACTTTGTATTATTAGTTTTATGTTGTATTATTTTTTTATTCTTTTTACTTTGTACTATTTTGTATGTTTGTCCAAACTTCTTGTATTAATACTTTTTACTTTGTATTATTCTTTTTTACTTTGTATTATTCTTTTTTACTTTGTTTTATGTTGTATTGTTTTTTTATTCTTTTTACTTTGTATTACTTTGTATGTTTCTCCATGTTTTTTTACTTTTTACTTCGTATTATTCCTTTTTATTTATGACCGACAATATAGACAAACATGGACAAAAGTTACAAGATCTCCCTCATATTTACTTTTTACTTTGTATTATTCTTTTTTGTTTATGGCCGACAATAAGGACAAACATGGACAAACGTTACAAGATCTCCCTCATATTTACTTTTTACTTTGTATTATTATTTTTTGTTTATGGTCGACAATAAAGACAAACATGGACACAAACATGGACAAACTTTACAAGATCTCCCTCATTCTAGCAGCTTTCACAGTGATTGTCATTAAAGGCTTTTTGACCGTGATTGTCATTAAAGACTTTTCACTACTTCTATATATACAGTAATACAATGAGTGTAATTAAAAGATTTTATCTTTTATAAGATATGTAGATGAATATGAATAAGCAATGGAGTAGATAGAAATTGGGTTAATATTCTTCTATGTTATTTGTTTCATTGCTTTAATGGAGTCACATTTATTATTATTCATTATGCCAGGGATATATTCATAATGTACCGGAGATGAAGTGGGTTAATATTGTGCGGTTAATATTGTGCTCTGCTATTTGTTTCATGGTTTTAATGGAATCATATTTATTAATTTAATTTTAAAACTATTAAAATAACAATAACTATAGGTAATGAAGAGACATAAAGTTTAGATTTAAAATAATAGCAATAATTATGGGTAATGAAAAGATTTGAGATTTATATTTATGTTAATAAAATGAGTTAGAAATTTAAAATTAGGTTATAATTCAAAAATATGTTATAATGTAGAATTTTGTAATAAATAATACTACTTTTCCATAATGTAAATTTTGTAATGTAACTAATTATTAATGTTTCATATTAATAAATCATAATATATGATATTAATAGTAGCATTATTTGAAATATTTTAATTATTATTGTTTTATATTTATATCAAATATTAATATAACATACTTGATGTTAATATCGATACTTATTATTTTATTAATTATATTTGAATGTGTTACATTTAATATTTCTATGAGAGATGTATTAATATTTAAAGATATATTGATTTCTAAAATATATTACTAAATTTACATTTTTTATTTAAAATATAATATATTAATTTTGAAAATATAAATATAATTAAGAGACATATCTTATTTTAGCTTAATCAAATATTTCAAAAAAACAACTAATTCATTTTATAGATAAACATTTATTTTATATTTGGATATGTAATATTTAATAATGCTGCATACATTTAAATAATAATGTTTGGATGTATAACATTATTTCATAGATTTAAATAATTATGTTTCAATTTATAACATTTAATATTTGAATAAAAGATTATTCATATTTGAAAGATATATTAGTTTACATTTAATATATAATATATAATAGTAAATTTGTATTTTTTTAATATAATCATCCACTAATATAATCGGTTTATGAAAGGATGATCAATATAGTTTAATGTGTTTATAAATAAGGTAAAAGAAAAGAATAATATTATGGATAATTTTAATGAAGTTGTCTAAAAGTTTAAAAATCAGGTAATTTGTGTTGATTAAATCATTTTTCTTAACATCTAGATGAACTCAGCAGCCTAGAAAACCGCGGGGCATCTAAATTATGCGGGATTAATGCAATATTAATACAAGTAAGCATACAAGTGGTTGTTATATTTCATGATAATATTAAAAGTCATGCATACATAAGCTAGGTTCACCAAAGTTAAAAAGATAAACATCCAGGGCACGCTAAACTTACCTTTACAATCAACCATGCTACACCCAAGTTAAATATATAGTCATTCATAAACACCATAAGCAACCACAAGGAAATGAACCCAAGGAAATGAACCCACTTTTCGGAAATTGCTTTAAATTTTGTGAAAATTTTAAAATTTTATCAAGCACACCACACCATAATTTTATATATGATAAACCATGTCTCACCTAACTTAAATATATAATGGAACATAATACACAAAAGTTATCCAAATTTATATAATGCCACCCACAATTTTATAACCAAAGTCAACCTAACTTAGCTTTGATTTCACCAAATTCAACAAAGTATAATCATAGTAAACCAAATTCAATCATGGTAGAGCTAAGTTACAAATATTATCAACTAAACCTTAATAGTGTGACCCAAAAACTAGTAATTTTTCTTACACATAATAACCATAAAAATGTTTGTTATATTTGATGTTAATATGTAAAGTCATGCATACATAACCAAGTGAATGAGCATTTTGTGCCCTTCAACTCTTACCATGCTATACATTGGTCAACAATGGATTAAAGTCAACAATTTATTAAAGTGAACCAAGGATTAAACTCAACTATGGATTAAAGTCAACATTCATTACATTCAACCTTGATTAAAATTAACGTACATTAAATCCAACATGCTTAAAGTCAAGTACGGATTAAAGTTATAATGCTATTACAGTACATCAACGTCTCCAATGAACCAAGCCATATTAACTAAGATTGAAATCTACCTTGGATTGAAGTCTACCTTGAATTGAATTTAGTAATATTAATATTGTTAATGGACTGAGGTCAACCACAAATTGAAGTCAACCTTGGATGGAAGTCAACCATGGATTGAAGTCAACCTTGGATCAATGTCATCCATGGATTGAATTTAATCTTGGATTCGAGTCAACCTTGGATCGATGTCACCCATGGATTGAAGTTAATCTTGGATTCGAGTCAACCTTGGATCGATGTCACCCATGGATTAAAGTTAATCTTGGATTTGAGTTAACCTTGAAGTAAACCATGGATTGATGTCACCCATGTCTTGAAGTTAATCTTGTATTGGAGTCAACCTTGGATTGAGGTCACCCATGGAGTGAAGTCAACCTTTGATTAAAGTCAACGTTGATTTGTGGATTGAAGTTAACCTTTGATTGAAGTGAACTATGAATTGAAGCCAATTGTGGATTGAATTGAACCATGGATTGAAGTTAATGTTGTATTGAATTCACCCTTTGATTGAAATCTACCTTGGATTAAATTCAACCTTCGATTGAAGTCAACCATGGAATGAAGTCAACCTTTGATTGAAGCCAAGCTTTCTTAAAATTTAAACATGGATTGAAGTCAACTATGGATTCAAGTCATTGCGCTTGAAGTGAACCATGGATTGAAGTCCACCTTGTTTAAATGTTAAGAATTGATTGAAGTCAACTATGGAATGAAGTGAACCAAGGAATGAATTCAAGCATTGTATTGGAGTCAACCTTCAATTGCAATCAACCTTGGATTGAAGTCAACCATGGATTGAGGTCAACCTTTGATTGAAGTCAAGCTTTCTTAAAATTTAACCATGGAGTAAAGTCAAATATGAAATCAAGTCAACCTTGGCTTGGTCAACCATGGAATGAAGTCCACCTTGCTTAAATGTCAATTATGGATTCAAGTCAAGTATGGAAAGAAGTGGACCAAGGAATGAATTCAAGCATTGGATTGGAGTCAACCTTGGATTGAAGTCAACCTTCGATTGTAATCAACCATGGTTTAAAGTCAACCTTGATTAAAAGTCACCTACGGATTGAAGTCAACTATGGATTAATGTCAATCAATCACTTGTAAAAATATGGTTTTCGATTAAAGTCCACCATGGTTCAAATTCAAGCTTGGATTGACCTTGTTCAACATTTTCCTATGGTTGACCAAGGTAGAGTTAACCATGGTAAACCAAATTCAATTATGGGCAACCAAAGTCAACTAAAGTCAACCAAATTTAACTAAAGTAAACCAAATTTAACTAAAGTCAACCACATTCAATCGTAGTTACCCATACTCTACCATGATCAGCCAAAGTCAACCATACTCAATGAAAGTCAACATAGTGAACCATGCTCTACAAAAGTCGTCCTAAGTAAACCATGGTCAACCATGGTTAACCATTTAAGTCAACCATGCCTGACTAGGTCAAACATGGTAAAAAATACTCAATCATAGTCAATTAACCAACCAAACTCAACCATAGTCAAACAAAGTTATCTATTTTAAATTATAGTAGAATAAAGTCAACAATAGTCAACCATATTTAGTTAGTAAACCCAAGTCAACCATACTCAAACAAAGTTACCAAAGTGAATCATGCTCAACCATAGTAAACCAATGTTAACTATGGCCAGCTAAAGTCAACCATAGTCAAACATGGACAACCATGGTTCACCAACGTAAACCAAAGTCAATTATGGCCACCCAAATTCAACCATAGTTGAACATGGCTAACCATGGTCAACCATAGTTAACCATGGTCAACCACAAATAACTATATCCAACCTTGTTAACCATATGGAAAATTCAAACAAGGTCAACCAATCATCAATCATGGAAAAACAAGGTTAATCATGGTCAACCAAAGTTAAGTGTGGCCAACCAAAGTCAACCACATCTAACCATGGTCGACCATGGTCAACCATGATCAACCAAAGTCAACTATGGTCATCAAAAGTCAACCATGGTAAACTTTGGAAAAATAAATTCACCCACGGTCATCCATAGTTAACCAAGGTCAACCAAAAGTAACCAGAGTCAAACATGGTCAACCATAGTCAGTTAGTCAACCTAACTCAACAACATCCATCCATAGTAAACCATAGTTTACCGATGTCAATTGACTACAAAAGTCAACCGCAGTCGATGAAAAGTCTATTGCATCCATACAAAGTCAACCATGCTCAACCATAGTCTACCTTAGCTAATAAAAGTCAACCATAGTCAAACAAAGTTAACCATAGTCAATCATGGTCAACCATAGTAAACCATAGTCAATTATGGCCAACCATAGTCGAATATCGACAACCATGGTCAACCATGTAAACCAAAGTCATTTATTCCTAGCCACACGAAACCATAGTCAAACATGGTCAACCATAGTCAACCATGGTAAACTATTGTCAACCATAGTTGACCATGGTCAACAAAAACTAACCATAATTAACCATAGGCAACCATTGTCAAAAGTCAAACAATGTCAACCAATAGTTAATTATGGTAAAAAAAAGTCAACCATATCCAACCATCGTCAACCAAAGTAAACAAAATCCAATTATTGCTAACCAAGGTGAACCATGGTCAACCGAAGACAACCATAGTCAAACAAGGTGAACCAATAGTCAATTATGGAAGAAAGAAGTTTTCCATAGTCAACCACAGTGAATTGTGGTTAGCCATACTTAGCCATGATTAACCAAATTCAACCTTAGACAATGAAAGTCAATATTATGAACCATGTTCTACGAAAGTCAACATTAGTAAACAAAAGCCAAATATGGTCAACCATGGATTCACAGAGTCAACCATGGTCAACCATGGTTTCACAGAGTCAACCATTGTCAAACAAAGTTAACCATAGTGAATCATGCTCAACCATAGTAAACTAAAGTCAATTATGGTCAACTAAAGTCAACCATTATCAAACATGGTCAGCCATGGTCAACCAAAGTCAGTTATGTCTATACACAGTCAACCATAATTAGACATGGTAAACTATGATCGACCATAGTTGAACATGGTCAACCATGGAAAACCATAAATACCTATAGCCAACCTTGGTCAACCATTATCAACCATAGGGAAGAGTCAAACAAGGTCAGCCAATAGCCAACCACAGTTAACTGTGGTAAACCAAAGTCAATTATGGCCAACCAAAGGCAACCAAATTTAACTAAAGTCAACTAAATTCATTCACAGTCAAACGTGGTTACCCATACTCTTCCATGATCAATTAAAGTCAACCATACTAAATGGAAATCAACATAGTGAACCAAGCTCAATGCAAGTCAACCTAAGTAAACGAAAGTTAGCCATGGTCACCCAAAGTCAACCATGGTCTACTAGGTCAACCATGGTAAACAATACTCAATCATAGTCAATTAGCCCAGCAAACTCAACGATAGTCAAATAAAGTTATCTATTATCAATTATAGCAAAACAAAGTCAACCATAGTTGACAATAGTCAACCATATTCAATTAGTCAACCAAAGTCAAACAAAGTAAACAATAGTTAATCATGCTCAACCATAGTACAATAACATCAACTATGGGGCCAACTAAAGTCAACCATGGTTAACCAGCGTAACCCAAAGTCAATTATGGCAACCCATATTCAACCATAGCTAAACATGGTTAGGCATGGTCAACCATAGTTAACCATGGTCAACGACAAATAACTGTATCCAACCTTGGTCAACCATATGGAAAATTCAAATAAGGTCACCCAATCATCAATCATGGAAAAACAAGGTTAACCATGGTCAACCACATCTAACCATGGTTGAAAAAGTCAACCATGGTAAATTAATCAACCAAGGTCTACCATGTTCAAGCAAAATTCAGCCATGGTAAACCAAATTTAATGAAATTCAATCATGGTTTACCAAATTCAACCATGGTCAATTATGGTAATTTTTAGTCAATGATGATCAACAATTGTCAACCAAACTCAACCAATAAACAACCATCATTAACTATGTTCAACTAAAGTTAGCCATAGTCCAACAAAGTCAACCAAATTCAAACAGTAAAATAATAATGGAATTATAATCAACGAAAGTCAACCATATCCAACCAAAGTCAACATAGTGAATCATCATCTACAAAAGTCAACCATCGAAATGTGCTATAAACATGCGTAAAAATAATTGTATCAAAAAAAATTTCAATGCAGTGTTTAACAATGTTTTTGCTTTGTACATTTCCTTCCAAATCAAATTTATTCCTATATATTGTTTTTGTATGTGTTCAATAGAAATTCTAATTTCAAAATATTTACCTTTTTCTGTTATTATTTTTTTCATTGTATACACTATATGTTTTTTACTTCCATGCTTTGATAATATCAAATACATTTACAAATGTCATTTCACATCTTATATTCATAGATAACTTCTCCATATTTTCCATAAATATTATTGTTTTTTATTATTAATTATTTCATGATTTTAATTATTTTCTTTTCAGGATTGATTTAATTTACATTTATTTTACTTTTTCTAATCAGTAATTTGAAATATAAATGGAAATTTATTTTATTTAATTTTTTAAATATAAATTTAATTTAATTCTTTTTAAATATAAATTTAATTTGAAACAAATTCTTATAAAGTAAATTTAATTACTAAAATTAATTATTTTACTTATCTTTAATTTTTTTATATTTATTTAATTTATATTTTTTACTTATTTTTAATTTATGTAAAAAGTATGTTGCTTGAAATGGCAACATTATTGTCTAGTTTGAAAAGTTCTTAGTTTAAATCATTGATATCATTTATCAAAGCATTGATGTGAGCGAGAGCATCTTCCTTTGTTGGTCCACGATTGTCTTTCATATAACACGATATCAAGGAAGATTCTTCTCCACGCAACATTTCTTCTTACATTTACCATGGAAAATAAAATATCATCTATATTCTAATTTTATATCAGAATCACTAAGTTCAAAAACTTGTTCCATTTGTTTTTGATAATAAAACGCTATAAACAATACCTCATAGCTCCGTGTGTCACCTTTTTATCCAAGAATGGAACACGCCAAATAATTAAGGTTCAAAGGAACGTCTATTTCCTGCAGTACGTTATGAGGAAAGGGAATATTGTCCAATGTGAGGATGGGTTGCATTGTGGCTATGCCATTACCGTAACTAACTTTTCCATTATCCAAATTACTCCTCAAATGTTGGCAAATAATCACTAAAAATCCACTTCACTTTGTTCATATTAATGCTCCCACTGCAAAGGAAATTAACTAAGCATTAGGCAATCATGAAAATGTATATGTATGTTTTAATATTGTTATCCATAGAGCCTATCGGGCATAGTTGATTGTGTCAAACACTATGTATACTAACTTTTTATAGTTTGGAAGCCACTCTATAGCGGATGGATGTCATCTATCATAATTGGATAATGTGACAACTAATTTTCATAGATATGAATTTGGTTGATATGTAAGTTCGTAGAGTCAAATATCATTATTTTGATAGTGAATGTGGGAAATTGCTGTAAGCTTGTTTTTTACTATTGTAATCTCCAACTTTGAGCAATAAGAATACCAATACTATTTAGTTTATGGATGTTTCCCTTTCAAGAATTTTACAATGTAAAATATGTGTATCAAATTCTTGTAATTGCCATTATTTTATTTATATGTTACTTGATCTCGTTTTTTACTTCCAGTGCCAACAAGTGATATCCGAACATAGCGAAAGTTACTCGATATGAAACCAAAAAGAGAATAAAGTTAGAAAGTTAAAAAATGATCAAAAGTTTTAAAAAAATCCTTTTTTTAACCATATCACTCATGTGGATGAATCATATACCTAATTTACAATAACAAAATAATCCAAAAACAAGTGAGTTGTGATAAAAATCAATTAAAAGCCATTATTAAATAATATAATATATGTATATAAAAATTACAAAATGTAAAATTAATATAAATTTTAATTGCTCACAATTTTTTCAATTAATCACAATCCAATCAACATCGCTTCATGATGATCTTTTCAAAATGTGCTATGTAATGAACTTTTTTAAGTTGCACAAAGTCACTTTATCACACAGTAGCAAAATATATTGGTAGTTGTTGTACAGAAATTCAAACCAAGTTAAAAATATGGCGAATATTCTAGATGATATGGGTTAGGTAGAGTTAACCATTTATTTACCAAATTTTGACATAACTGAATTTAGATAGAATTTATATTGGTTCAATAAATATAAAACTCCAAAGCATAGGCGACTAATAAAAAAAAATTTAAAATGTTTTTTCAAATTCTTATAAATTTACCATCCCTTAAACAAAAAAATAATTGTGAATCAAAGAAAATAAGAATTTACCATCATTCAAACAAAAAATAATGTGCCTTATTACTATTGTGTTATTACTATTACATTGAGTTATTACTATTACATGTAGTTTTTTTATTTAAGTTTTATTCTATATGTAATTGTTATTTTATTTTTATTTTTTAGTATTTATTATTTATCAAAAAGTAAATTTATGTACTTTTTTTATTCTCATTTTTTTAAGTCATTTTATATAAAAATAGATTTGTGTAGTTTTAATTTAATGAATAATGAATGAGATGTTAAAATTTGGAATGATTACATATAATCTTATTTTTTTAAAATTAAAATTATATGTTTTTGGTATTTATAAGATGTCTACTCCCATATTTTAGTAATACTTGATTTTTTTGTTACTTATTTTTTCTATAGTGTATCCCAATTGTAGAATCCCTACTCTAATCTTACCACTATGCTTTATCATGTATAATGCATGTTGCTATGAAAATGAACTATTTCTAATTTGCACAAGATCACTGTAACATGTATAATGCATGTTGCCATGAAAATGAACTATTTTTAATTTGCACAAGATCACTTGAGAGTGCAACTTTATTTTGGGCTCTCTTGGTGAGATGATCATTTATGATAATGGTGCCAAGATAGTGGAACCTTTTTTGGGCTGGTCGGCCAAGACAATGCAACAAAGGCTCCATGGAAAAACATTTACTTTATGATCACAAAAGTTTTGAGTGGATGAGTCGATGGTACACATTAGCATTCATATGCTTTTATTTCAAATAAAAAAATGAAATATCATAAATATGAAAGAGAGAAAGAAAATAAAAGTATTTATTGCAATATAGACAAAATAGAATTTTAAATAAACAAAGATTATTATTATGGTTTTTAATAAATTGTATGTAAAATATCACAACATTTATGTCCTTTGAGGTCACCAATTATTCCTTCAAAGTTATAAATGTGTTTTTGATGCATACCCAAGTGTTTGTTGGAGATAATTCCTCCCGTCAACTTGATGTATCCACCAACCGCCGTACAAGGAATTAATACATTTAGGTGGACAAGTAAATGAGCCTCGGGTGAAGAGGCATCATATGTTCAATGTATCTTGTGTGTTCATTCAGAGAGTTCTGGAAGGTGCGAGAAGGGCCGCAGAGCTCCACGGTGAAGGATACCCTGTTTTTGTTTGTCTTGCTTATACTCTGTTTTCTGTTATGCTCTGCCTTCCCCTTCATAAAATATGTCATGGTATCAGAGCACAGAGTCACGAATCCCCCTTCACCAGCCATGTGAAGGATCCGAGTGTTGTCTGGTTATGCACAGAGTTGGTCAGCCAAGCCAAACTGCTGCAGAGAAAGGCAGAGGAGTAGGAGCAGCCATCTCCAGTAAACCCCAGCCACAGTCGCTGGAAGAGCTTTTCAGAAAGCTAGCCTTAGCCGAAGGCAGAGTTCGCAGAACAGAGGAGCCGCCAGCCTGAAGGTGAAGCCGGCGCGGCCATTGTAGAGCGAGCAGACTTGTTGTGAGGAGCCACCGGTCGTGAAGGTGGAGAGCAGAGAGACACTGGTAGTGAGCCAGTCAGGCCCGAAAGAAGCCAGGAAGTCTGTGTGAAGGAGATAGCCGCCGCACCTGGATGAAGGAGTCAGCCTGTGGAGGTTGTATGTGGTGGAGTCCCGCTGTCATCCTGCACGGTCGATTTCATTAGAGATCCCGTGGAGCCACTTGCTCTGGAGAACCGTTGTGTGAGAGGAGGTGCATGTTCAGAGGCAGCAATCAGCAGTGGAGAGATTCAGAGATTGCACCCCTAAGAAGAGTGACAGCAGTTGCTATTATGAAATCCAAGGAAAGACTGAGTTGATCTTAGTTATTTGTATGTCCACGCTTTAGTGTAAGGCGCTGCCAAAGGAGACAACTGAGTGTTGGGATTGCTGTAGAGATTGGAGGTGTGAATTAAGCACAACCCAGAAAACACTAAAAGAGGAGCTATCGTGTGTTGGAAGGCTCGATCTGGTGGAGGCCGCATAGAATGGCCACTGTCTCAGAGTAAATGCCTGGAACTTTGGTTCTTCCTTCGGTACCTCGTGTTTGTTCTCCTTGACAGTTGCCTCAGAAGCAACAGAAGCATCCACTGGAATATTATCCCTGCCTAAGCCAAATACAAGCTTCCCTGATGGACCGACTGGAGTGGAGGAGGCCGTGTTTGGGGGATTGAATTTGGTCCGAAATTGTGCTTCGACTGGAGATACTTCGGCTGCACTGTCAGCATATTGTGCTGCGACGGGGATACCTGCTATTGTCTTTCTGCCTACAAATCGCATCTCGCTTGCACAGTTGGTGCAGCCGATTGCCAATGGTGCATTGGTGCTCAGTCTTGATACTGATTTCGATGGGTGTATGAGGCTGATCCGGGAGGTGACTGCAGAGTTGCCGATCTATCTGGCGAATTCGCTGAACAGCCTGCGGCTGAAGGGGCAGAAGACGGCGGCAATCGAGATCCTGTAGCAGTTCGACTGGGAGGTGCCAGATTGGGTCATCGTGCCCGGTGGGAACTTGGGGAATATCTATGCCTTTTATAAGGGGTTCCAGATGTGCTAGGAGCTGGGTCTGGTGAATGATATTCCTCGCCTTGTTTGCGCACAGGCTGCCAATGCCAATCCTCTGTATTTATACTATAAGTCTGGGTGGAATAACTTCAAGCCTGTGACTGCCAATTCCACCTTTGCATCGGCGATACAGATCGGTGATCCTGTGTCGATTGATCGAGCTGTTTATGCTCTTAAGAATTCAGATGGAATAGTCGAGGAGGCTTCCGAGGAGGAGTTGATGGACGCTGCAGCTTTGGCAGATCTGAAAGGTATGTTTATTTGCCCTCATACTGGGGTTGCTCTTGCAGCATTGACGAAGCTTAGAAGTAAGGGGGCGTTATTGACTGGTCTTGCAGCCAGCAAGCGGTTTTATATTTTTTTTTAGGGGCGATAGGGAAGGAGAAGCAAGTAGGAGACTTGCGAGAAGAAAAGACAAGTGCCAGCACAGAACTCCTGCACCAAAGAAGAGAAGAAATGGGTTACAAAAGGAGACTCAGGGAGATTAAAAGAAGAAATACAAGGGCAGAAGTGAAAGCCGAGGCAGGGTTAGAAGCACAGAGGGTTCTTTGTGAAGAAAAGATGGATGTCGAACATGCAGGAAAGAGTACCGATAAGGAGGTCGTTGCTGAGGATAATTGGAGCAGCAGAGTTCTCTTCGTACCCCCTCATTTTTCAGGTAAAAATTATGAATTTTGGGCTATTAAGATGAGAAGTTTTCTCAGAGCAGAGGATTTGTGGTGTTTAGTTCAAAATGAATGTGTGCATCCACTAGATTTAGAGGCTTTTGAAGCCCTGACCGAAGACCAAAAATTGCAGCAGCATGAATTAGCTCTGCATCTCATCCAACGAGCTGTGGATGAAAGTATTTTCCACAAGATTGCAGCAGTAAAGACTTCCAAGGAAGCATGGAGAATCTTGGAAGAAGAGTTCAGCGAAAGGGGGAGTAACATGTGCAAGCAGCCAACAGTTTCACAGTCTGTTGAAGAAGAAGCAGAAGAGAATTCTGCAGTTGAGAATCCTGCAGTTGAAGCAGAAGACAGCCAAGCTGTTTGTGAATCCCACGGTGTAGAGGCACTTGTGGATGAATATGAAGATGGAACTGCCATTGCAGCAGTAGAAACTCCAGCCATAGAAGCTGTTGAGAAATTCGGTGAACCACACACAGTTGTGGATAATGAAGTTGAAGAACCTGCTATACCAGCAGAAGCACTTTCCCCAAACATAGATGAAGAAGCAGTTGAATGGTCACATGAAATGGTTGAGGACTCTGTCAGCCAAGCAGAGCCTGCTGAGTTTGAGAACAGTGAAGCCCACTGTGTAGAGCCACAAGTGGATGGATATAACAAAGATGATGTTGGAGAGGAAGCTGCCATAGCAGCAACAGAAAATGATGAATCAGCAACTCAAGAAGTTGCAGGACAGCCAATAGAGGCTGAAAAAGAAGCTGAAGCAGTAGAACAAATTGAAGAAGAAGTGCTCATGAAGAGCATGCCCATGAAAGTAGAAGTTTTTCCTAACAGGTTAGATGTTTGTGCATGTGCAGGTGCATATAGGAATCAGCTTGCAATTGAGCAAAATGTAAATGAAAATGATGATGAAATCATTCAAGAGTTTCTAAAGAATGTGGACAATGTGATGTCCTTCTTTGAAGCAGAAAATGGAAAAGAAGGCAGCATTGGAGCTAATAAGCATAATGAAGATCATGAAGACTGTAACTTTATTGAAGAGTTTGACAAGATTATTGAAAGCTGCATGGAAGATGAAGCATTTGAATCCAATGATAATGGGAATTATGACATGCCAAGAGTGCTTAGCAGCACCATCCATGAAGAAATCTGCATTGAAGATGCAGAGGAAGAAGATAAACCAGCTGAAAACATTTTTATGAAATGGAGTCTTGAAGAAATCAGACACTATCATCAGATGATGTCATGGCAGCATGCCAATGAAGAGGATGAAAACAAAATGAAGGATGTGAACAGCATGTGGAATCTTAAAATTCCCACAACATACGAACTAAGGATGCTGAAATCAGAATTTGTGGATGAATATACATGGCAGCAGTTCATTGAAGAACTTGCAGACAGTGATGGAAGATTCAAGCCCAAGGAGCTTAAAGAAAACATGAAGAAGAAGGTGAGAATGAAGAAGAAGATGAAGAAGGACGCTGAGTTCAAAGTCTGGAGCAAACGAAAGAAAAAGAAGCCGCTGCATCAGCATGCAGCAGACAAGAATGGTAAGATAATTTTGAGTTTTGACATAAACTAATGTAAGCCTAGCTGAGACTTAGACCAGCAGGCATTAATGTTTCAACGTTTTTTTGTTGAAAGCCCATGAAGGCACTGTATGTATGTGTTAGATGTTAATAGTTTGTTTATGGTCAGAATTAAGGGGGAGTGTTGGAGATAATTCATCCCGTCAACTTGATGTATCCACCAACAGCCGTACAAGGAATTAATACATTTAGGTGGACAAGTAAATGAGCCTCGGGTGAAGAGGCATCATATGTTCAATGTATCTTGTGTGTTCATTCAGAGAGTTCTGGAAGGTGCGAGAAGGGCCGCAGAGCTCCACGGTGAAGGATACCCTGTTTTTGTTTGTCTTGCTTATACTCTGTTTTCTGTTATGCTCTGCCTTCCCCTTCATAAAATCTGTCAGTGTTTAGGGCATACTTGCGAGTCTACATAAAGCTTGTGAAGAACTATGGGAGAATTGCCACCCCTTAACATTTTTACTTTTTAAGAATGCCTTATTGGCCGCCTTGGATGTCCTCTCTTTTCACAACATGAGACTAAGCTATAACTCCATATACAACGTTTAGGTATAGAGTGTAAAATCAGAAATTCAAGGACAGATTCAAGGACAGTTCTCGTCACCAAATCATTCTTCACTTCAAAAGCTATCTGAACTCCATATGCAACGTTTAAGTTTACACCGTAAAATTAGAAATTATGAAGTTGAGTTGTGATTACATAGGAATAGGGATAGATTCAAGGACAGTTCTCATCACCAAATTCTTTACTTCAAGGTTGGTAACGCTGAAGCCATCCCTGTATTTGTAGAGGTAACATAAAGCTCTCAGAAAGTCAAAAGCATATTTCTTGGAAGAAATGGGAACATTGCAATCTGGTTTGAGAAGTTCCCAGTTTAATTCATTGATCTCTTTCTTGATCAAAGTGTTGATGTGAGCGAGAGCATCTTCTTCTGTTGATCCAGGATTGTCTCTCATATAACACGATATGGAGGAAGCTTCTTCTCCACGCAACCTTTCTGCCTGCATTAGCCATGCCAATGCCAATATCATCAATATTCTGATTTTAGATCAGAACCACTCAATGCAAAAACATATTCCGTTTGTTTTGATAATAAAAGGTTACAGGAAGTACCTGGTAGCTGCGAGTGTCACCTTTTAGTCGAAGAATGGAACATGCCAAGTCATTAAGCCTTGAAGGAAAGTCTATTTGCTGCAGGATGTGATGAGGAAAGGGAACGTCCAATGTGAGGATGGGTTGCAATATGGTTACGCGATAACCGAAACTAACTTTTCCGTTATCTAGGTACTCCTCAAACGTTGGCAGATAACCACTGGAATTCCACTTAGCTTCGTTCATATGCGCATCAACATAAGCCTCCCACTGCACAGGAAATTAGCAAAGGAAATTAGCAAATAATCACCCAGTGAAATGTGTTCTGAGAATCGATATGTATGCTTTATTATTGTTCATACATATATTCCGGAAGCGACTAATTTCATATATTCCGGAAGCGACTCTGTAGCGGATGGATGCCATCTGATCATATATATACATACACAATTAGTAAAGAAATCAATTAGTAAAGAAATCAATCTGTAGCGGATGGATGCCATCTGATCATATACATACACAATTAGTAAAGAAATCAATCTCTAAAATTTTGTTGACATGATAATCACTAGTTACAGTACCACCTCTTAACTGCCGCTGTGAAGAGTTGGAGCTCGTCCATCGTTCCGAAGGTGTCGTAGATATCGTCCAGAACCGTTGCCACATGACCCAATTTGGCAAATCCAATTCTGAATGCAGAATGTTTGGGCTCAATGTCAATGCAAGAGGCCAAAATGTAGTATTCCACGTGACGATGCCGGCTGAATGGCAGTTGAGAAAAACCCAAATCTTTCCACCATCTGCACACAAAATTCGAATATTTGACCACTCAAATACGAAATTGTCTGCAGAGAGGAAATTGTCTGCAGAGAGGATATTCCAACGACACAGAACTCCAATTTTGCAAGTTCTAAAATTTTCTCCGTTTTCATATTTAGCTTCCTGGAGACAAACAGCAAATAAATTATTTTACATGGAAACTAAACTAAAGTCTTGAAAGACAGATGTGAAATAACTGGCTTACTGATAAACAGGGTCATGTCCAAATACGTCGATGTAGTTTCTTGCTTCCAATCTTGGTAAATTTGTGTGCCAACCATATTCCAGAACGTACTCTATCTGGCAAACACAGAATTTACAGTAGAAAACACAGAATGCGACATATTTGTAAATTAAACAATGTGATATTAGTATTACTGCCTCACCTCTCTTGAAAGACTCGAAACCGGAATCTTTTGGAGGGCTTCTTTTAAATATATTCTAGCGAAGATTTCAGCCTCTTCCATAACTTTCTCCCCGGGAAAGGCAATGAGGGAAGCCCTAAATAAATTCAGAATGGTTTTTATTTCTCCCTCTGTTTTAATGGCGGAACAACCAAACTTCGCCTTCTCTTCTTTGAATTGTTCCAATACATCTGATAAGGTAAAACTCAATAAAGTTGAGGAAGGTAAAATTAAATGCAAAGTCAAAACAAAAAATTTAACAAACGTCAAACAAAAACAACAGTAATCGAAAACAGTCAGTTATCATAAAATAAATTATAAAAACAGTTTATTGAGTAATATAATTTAAGAAGTGAATGTATATCAATAAAATCTGAATCAGTGTGGATATTACATTTTAACTTAGCTTGGGATTGGATGGAGAGTCGTATTTAATCCTCTATCAAATTTAAAGATCAAACATATTACATTTTAGTCACTTGAGCTGTATAAAGGTTCTCTCAAAGGGCCTCTCACCCCAACCAGTTAAACTGTGATTGCCCTGAAGAGACCCATTCTACATCCCAATAAGATATATGTAACTTCTTCTGTACTCATTCTCAAACTAACACTTATCATTCAAAACATTTAATCTCTCTAAAAACTTGATCTCTTTTAAAATGAATCTATACAAGTAGATATCAACATTCTCCATCCACCACATAGTCACATAGTCAATGATGCTTATCATGTGGATGTATATCTCAATAGTCATCTACTAATAATAAATCTGAATGTATATATAGTCACATAGTCAATGATGCTTATCATGTGGATGTATATCTCAATAGTCATCTACTAATAATAAATCTGAATGTATATATACCTGAAGACACAGTGTATCCGTGTAGTCGTAGAGTTCGAAGTCCCAAGGCGGTTGAATTCAGATCAGTCACACAACTCTTTGTCCCACATCCAATGCCTTTTTCGTTCCAATGACTGCCGCCCAAAATAATATGTTTGTTATAATCGTAATATAAACCATAAACTCTGATAACGTTGTGGGCATATACCTGTAAACGTAATCGAGTGTTGCTTTTATCTCATTTTTGAAATGTTTATCGATCCCCAAACGTTCAACGTTATCGACCAACAGAAGGCGTCGAAGGAGATCACCGACAGGAGAAATGAAATCTCCATCCTCCAGAGACATTGAACTGAAGAGATCCTTAACATCCCCAATAAGTCTATCCGCACGTTCACGGTAATAAGATGCCTGATCCATATTATACCATTAAATACACTAAATTAGATTAATTAATTGTGAAATAAAGAATATGCAGAAGAATAAATAAAAATGAAGGTAGTAACCCACCCCATAAGGCGTGGAGAGCGACTGTATGAAATCATCGTCCCAGAGATTCAAATGATGATTGGCTGTGCGTCTGTGAACGAAATCATCACCTGATACGGCTGTTCTCAAAGTCATGTTTATGGGAAGTGCCACATATTTCCTTCGGCTACACACTCCAGGAGTTGGGATTGTTCTACGGATAGCCTTAAGATGATCAGTAGAACTTATCAACGATCTCTGCAATAGCCATTCTATACGATAGCTTTTGGCCTACAAGGATATGAATCCAAGGATATGAATCCTGTGACTGCCATTGCCTACTTATACCAATATGTTTCATTGATTATGTGAATGCAAAGCGATGACAGATTCTGTGGTGTTTATGTGATTACAAGTAAAATGATCATTTTACTTTTATAGATTAAACCTTTAAAATTTGGGGTGGACCAACATTAATATTTTTTTACATTACATAAGATAAGTTATGTTTTTTACATTACATAAAGATAAGTTTTTAAATTGTAAGAGTGTAAGACAACCCTATATACAATAATACAGATTGATTTTATAGTAGTCATTTAAAATTCGAAATAAATAAATTATAAAAGAAAAAAGAATATCAAAAATAACTGTTAGTAACTATGGCACTTGTAAAAGAAAAAAGAATATAAAAAATAATTGGTATCTCGTGGCTTTACCCATGTAAAAGAAAAAAGAATATAAAAAATAACTGGTAGTAACTAATGCATTATCTATATATATCAGGTAGTTAACCCATGTAAAAGAAAAAAGAATATAAAAAATAACTGGTAGTTAGTAACTGATGCATTATCTATATATATCTGATAGTTGATGATTACAACATATGACTTATTTATGGCACTTAATTTTTCTTACTCTCCCATACTCTCTCCTACATTGTCCCTCTGCCCATAATTGTAATTTATTAAACCAATAAATATTTATTTCTTAAAATTTGGAATTTTACTAATATCTATACTTTTTCTTGATTACACATAGATAAATTTCCTAAATTACATGAAAATAACCCAATGTACTATACAAATTGCTTTCTGTCGGCCATTAAAATAAAAAAAAAAGTGTAATGAGAACAGAAAATCATCGAGTCATTAACATTATATACACGTGGTGAGACAATGATGTGTTGTTAATGTTATCTAATAAAACAAAATGCTTGGCGTATGTATATGTTATGTTATTTTCAATGTTATAACGATATTATGTAATAATAAAACAAATACTTGACATTTGTATATGTTATTTTGAGTACCACAATTATTTTGTATATATTTTTTTTATTACAATTATTGATAAAACAAAATACTTGATGTCTGTATATGTTATTTTCAGTACCATAATTATTCTATATATATTTTTTTACCACAATTATTGATAAAACAAAATACTTGACATCTGTATATATTATTTTCAGTACCACAATTATTTTATATATGTTTTTCTTACCACAATTATTGATAAAACAAAAGACTTGACATTTGTATATGTTATTTTCAGTTATATAATTATTTTGTATATGTGTTTTTTATCACAATCATTGATAAAACAAAAGAAGTCTGCATATGTTATTTTCCGCGGCTTCACTAGAAGGCAATATAATACCATGTTCATTCATATTGCACTATTAAATATTCATGAAAACCTAAAAATTATATTGCTTATATATTAAGGGGCAAAGGGTTTTTTTATTTAATGTAACAATACAAAAATGCTTTGGGGTCTTTTTTATATCGATGGGCTGACAAATATCCACCAAATGGAGATGGCGGGATCATGGTCGGATGAGAAATTGGGTTGAGGCAAGGCTCAGGCTTACTAGTATGCAGGGAAATCGCATCTTGAGGCATGTTTGAGCCCAAGGTGTTTCGTGGTGAAGTGCGTTTCCAATCGATCATAGTCGAGAGACAGTGGTCATTGACAACCAATTGTTACCAATAGCACTCAGCCAGTTGTTACCGATAGCCTTGGGAGGCTCTAAGCCTCGAGGGCCTGTTATAGGCCCTCGATAGGCCTTGGAGGCTTGAATACCCAACCACCCGTGCCTATTACAGGCCTTTAGAGGTTTAGGCAGCCTCCTAGAGCTTGTTACAGGACCTGGGGGCTGGATACCTAGCCCACAACAGGCTTAGTCAGCGATTGGGAAACTGTAACATGCAATCTAAATGTTGTACTATGTGCATTGGCTCTAGTGACATACAAGAAGTGATCTCCTATCTATTCATTAGACCATTAGATGTTGCAAATCATAATGATATGTGGTTGAGTAATTGCATTGTGAGTGAAGTAATGTGCATCCACAATATACATCGAAAGAAGCAAGGTGCATTGTAGAATGCATGTGGGGTCATAAGAGGGGTATCATATCAATATACTAAGTAGAAATATAGAAGGGTATGAAAAACGTTAATGAAAAAATTGATACATACAATATCTAGTGAAAATAGGGGTTTTTTTTAATTGGGAAGGCATATTGGGAGGGGGTTAAAAAAATGATTTTGGAAGGTATTTTCCAATATTTAGTGAAATTATGGATAGTGTTTCATATGCCATGAACAAACATGCTATGATAGCAGTTTATTGAGTGAAGCCCCCGTATTTTCACTATAAAAAGGTATAAAAAACGTTAATGAAAAAATTGATACATACAATATCTAGTGAAAATAGGGGTTTTTTTAAATTGGGAAGGCATATTGGGAGGGGGTTAAAAAAATGATTTTGGAAGGTATTTTCCAATATTTAGTGAAATTATGGATAGTGTTTCATATTCCATGAACAAACATGCTATGATAGCAGTTTATTGAGTGAAGCCCTCGTATTTTCACTACCACAATTATTCTGTATATGTTTTTTTTTACCACCGTTATTGAATCAATAATAGAGTATTGCAAATAAAATCCAACCTACCATAGCTTTCGCACTTCCATTGTTCGTAGTTCTCATTTAATGAATTTCAAAACCCACGGAACTTTTACATCGCGTTAATCACAGATTCATACAATTTTATTAGTCCCTGCTTCGCAGGGATTATAGTGATCCATTGGTCACTATGGCTACTTTGACTTCAAATAATTTCAAATTATTTGAAATGTTAACCAAAGTTCTTAAATTCTTTTTTATTAAACTAAGTTTTTTAAATATACAAAAGAAATTATACATTTTTAAAATTAAATTAATTTAATTTATGATTGGCTAGCTACAAAGATTTGACATTTTTTCCCTAGTGTGCAAATAAATTATTGAGATATAAAAATAAAAGAACATAAATGTGCCACGTATATACTTATTATTGCTGTTAGATACGATTGGAGATATGCATTATTGCTATAAAATACGATCTGACAATTCCAAGTACTTGCATATTTATTATGCAATTCCAATATTTATTGCAGCTGTCACCGCGTTCTGGGCCAAATCGTCATTATCATCATTCAGACCCACCTCAACTCCGGTTCCTTTTTCCCACTCTAAAGGACGACTCTATTTCTTAGCATTGTAACTGAAACCAACCTCGTTTAAGACTGAGTGCCCTGAGGTTAGTAATACTAGGCAGCAATTTTCTATCACGAAAACTACTATCCCATTTTCACATTCAGTTTCACCTGCTGCTAACTCATGAATTTTTTAAGTTTGCCATGGATACTCATCAAGGGTGTTCCCATGATTCAATGATCATATACAAAATGACAGCAACATGAATTATACCAGAGAACTAATTAGACAGAGTGATAGCAATATGGAATATATGAGAGAATTGAATCTTGTGAAAGTTGATTTACAAAACATGGCCTCTGAGAAGGGCAAAAATAGAGGTAGTTTCAAATATTGGTCCAGATGGAAATAGAGAAAGAAACAACTCAAATTCGTTCAAGTTTGACAGATGTTTTTGGATTAAAACAAGGAGAGGATCTTCTTATTGGAGCACAAAAGCAAGTTGAAGAGTTGAGACAGCAATGGAAAGTAAAAAATCAGTTAGTTTATGTTGGTAATTAGTTCAGATGTTGAATAGTCCACAGAGGAACTTTATCAACAAAGCAATAACAAGGGCACAAGTTCTCATATGAAAGGATATAAGAGGACAGGTGCTATAAGCCATCTACTTCTTACCAATGATACTGATGCTCTACACTGTCCTATTTCTATGGAGGAGTTGACAACCGCAGGGGATCACAGGGGAGCCTTCCCGACATGATGACCACACCATTGACTCAAGCAGCCATGTCCTAACAGTCCTAAAAGCTTCGAACCCTTGACCTTCTTTCCTATAACATGATATTGAGGAAGCTTCCTTTTTCATGGATTATCCATGGAAATGACAATATCATATGTATTCTGAATTTATATCGAAACCACTAAATACAAAAAATTCTTCGACTTGATTTCATAATAAACGTCTATAAATAGTACCTCGTAGATGCAAGTGTCACCTTTTCGTCAAAGAATGGAACATGCCAAGTCATTAAACTTCAAAGGAGAGTTGATTTCCTATAGAATGTGATGAGGAAAGAGGATGTACAATGTGAGGATGAGTTGCAATGTGGCCGTGTGATAACCAAAACTATCTTTTTTGTTATCCAAGTACTCCTCAAACGTTGGAAAATACCCATTGGAAATCCACTTCACATCATTCATATATGCATAAATACTAGCCTCCCACTGCACAGGCACAATTAGAAGAGGAAATTAACTAATCATCACCCAATGAAATATGTTCTTAGAAATAAATATATGTATATGTATGCTTTCATATCGTTATACATACATCTTGTGAGGCATAGTTGAGCGTATCTTGGCATTGAGACTTTTCTTCCTCTCGCACTATTTCATTTACAAATTCATAAAATACCATGTACAATAATTTCATATATTTTGCAAACGAATCCATATCATATGGATGCCATCCAATGATATAATAAAAATACAATTAGTAAATAAATAATTCTTCCAAATTCATTGAATTGATAATCACTAGTACCACCTCTTAATTGTCGCTCTTAAGAGTTCGATCTCATCCATAAGTGTCATAGGTATTGCCTAATACCATGGCCACATGATAGAATTTGCAAAATCCCAATATAAATGCATAATGTTTCGGTTTAATAGAAATGCAAGAGGCCAAAGCATAGTATTCCACATGACGATCTCCAATGAATGTCAGTTGAGAGAAACCTATATCCTTCCACCATCTACACACAAAATTTGAATATCTGACCACTCAAATATTAATTTATATGTGAAGAAGATACACTACTACATAGAGAGGGGTTTTGAGACAATATTTATGTAATTGTCTCAACTTGAGACAAAACAAAGTTGTGTATTGTCTTAAATATTGTCTTTAAGCGCATGTCTTAAACTATTGTCTCTATAGAGACAATATAGAATAGATCAATTATAGACCATATTGTCTTAAGTTGAGAGAATAAAAAAATGTATATTGTCTCAAATATTGTCTTTCTAGAGACAATATCGCTTTTGTCTCTCCAATGACAATATATAATGCAAATACTTTTGTCTCTACTGAGAAAATATCACTTTTGTATATCTAGAGACAATATATAAAACAATGAATAAAAACATTTAATCATTTGATTAAAATCAACTAAATATTATTTTCTTATAATAAACTACAACATCCTATGTTGTATTGATTTATGGTAGGGCATAATGGAATCAAATCACCAACCTTCTATTTTGTAAGGCATACGCTCTACCATTGAGCTAACACCCTTTAGAGAATTAGGAGAAAGAGGTAGGTTATTGTGCAACACCTAATAGGTGTTATTAAAAATACAATAAGTGTGTTATTTCTTAAATATTAATTTTATAACTTAGATGCATATTCTTCTACAATAAAGTGTATAAATAGTTGGAAATATGGTATGCTATATATTACCCTTTTTTTGCATGGGGTGAATTGAATTCAATATAGAAGGTCATGAAAGACCCGGTTATGCCCTCATAACATCAATAGGGACTATCCTTTGAAGTCTGCTTGTAAATTCGGGGAAGTCATAATAGTCTAAGCATGATGAATAATAGTTTTGGGCAGATTTCTCTTGGAACGGGGTTTGGGACAAAGTGAATTTGTGCATGACAACTAGACAAGGGGCTAGTCTAAAGAAGTTTCAATCCATTTTAAATAGAATTAAATCTTGTGACAAAGAAGTTTCCCTTTGGATTAGGAGTATCAGCACAACTGATGTACGATTAAGGTAGAAAAACTCCTTATTTACACGATCAAGTGCGCATTTAATATGCACATTATTTCTCTCCATATACAACAAAAATAAACATACCTGAGTAAAATATATTGATATGCAGCATGCATACACATATTTCCCACTCAAGGAGTGAAATTTTTTCGTGGTCAACATACATTTGTCTAACATTTTGATACAATTTGTATCTGTTAAATGAATTGCAAATTTATGTTTAAAAAAAAATATCAGCTCCAAACCGTATTATTATCCAAGATTTAGCTAACATACCTGACACATATGAAGGCCTAAAGAATTCATCTGTACATGCCTTAATCCGTTTTTATCACATGGATGATGATACTTGCATGTCGCACCAAAATTGAAAGCTCCTATCTCCAAGTAATAATGCAAAATACATTCTCTTCTTAATATGAAACTTCTTAATCTTCTATAATACCATTTACCATCCAAGGCAAACAATAAAATGAAAGAGTACAATTTAACCAAAAGTTTGTGTCGCATAGGTTAAAGAACTCACAAAGCTAAGATCCTCAAAGGAGCTGGAAACAACAACTCAGATCAAACTCTTTTATGTATATGATCAAGTTGCATCCATCTGGAAGAGATAGATGACATGTGTCAACTTGCACAATAATCGAACCACGCTTGTAGAAGAATTCCATCCTACTTGATAAATCCCAGATTATCTTTGCCTTTCAATTATAACAAGTGATTTTAGTAGCTTAAAAAACAATCACAACTGGAAAATGACTGTGAATCCTCTGTTCTACTACAATCTAGTTTCATGCCCTTCAAATCCGGACCCTTTTATTTTGTTCATGTTTCTTGAGAAGTGGGTTCTTCCATGGAACTACAAAATAACATGTACATAAATAAAATTTAAACCTTTATAACCTACATAATTTATACAAACACTACTATAAGAACAATAATATCAATGAATGCTTGTTATAGTCTAGTATTATTTAATTGCATATATTTACATGATAACTAACATATCTAGAGGTTCCAATATAAGTCCATCAAGAGTGGGATTCCCTCCATAAAAGTGTGAACAACATTTCTATGAAATGAGGATGGATATCATGTCAAACTCAATACTAGTCATCCAAGTGCCTCCAATGAGTGTTCTCCAATAGAATAACATCCCAAAATATGCAAGTGGACCAACGAACTCCATGAAACAAGCATGTGAATGAGGTTGGAATAGGGTTACAACCTCCTTGAAATCATGCAATAGTCCTCTCTTAATGTTGATGCCCCCCCTCCAAATTAGGCATAAGGAATCTCCAATCCACAAGATACATGTGCCAAAGGTGGTGGAAACCTGGAATATGGCCTTAAAAGGTTGATCAAAATCCTCTTAGGCTTATTGTCCATGAAGTTTTTGTTTTCTCCCAACAAATAGCATCCCAATAGGATGTGAACAATAGAATTTGAATTTAGAAAAACCCCTCTAAAATTAGTCTCAAACCAGTGTGGTCCATTTGGTATATAAGTCGTCATAACTTCCAACAACATAGTATTGTTCCTTAATAGCATCCCGAAAGGATTCCTAGGTGGCCGTGACTGTAAATAATGAGGGTTCCTTTGTTTCCTTTTGCTCATAGAAAGTTTCCCACCAATCTTTGACATGGGGAACGGCTTTGAGGAGTGCAAAAGTAATCTTTTCTCTATTCGAAAAGTTATGGACAGAAAAATACCCTTCTAGTATATTCAACCTCTTGTCTACAGCATCTGCATCTATCTGAACTTCAAATATAGGAATATCGAAGTTGATTTGTACCTTGAAGGAGGCGGTGCTTCTGCTCGAGAAAGACGTGTCGCATGTTAGTAGTCGATGAAAGATTTGCGCAAAACTATCCATCATCTTGTTCCTCTGTTGCGTGAGGGCTTCTTCAAGCAACATTTTGAAAGGATTTCATGTCCCATCATCTTTCTTTTCTCCTTCCATGAGAGGTCGCTTGGGCGTGTGAGATCTTTTGTCCTCAAGAGAAACAAGCTCGAGACCCAATTCTGTGTACCCTAACTTCGTTGGGGACATGCATTAAGATGACAAGGAGAAGACCGCTCTGATACCATTGATCTGGATTTTATGAGCAAAACGAAATGAATACAGATTATTAAAAGATGATTAACACAAAATAACAGAGATACACTAAAATTGGTTTTCTATTCAATAAGGAAATAAGTTGAAACTGTAAAATGTAGCGGAAAACAAGCTTGCTAGGATGTTGGTGGCTTATCTCTGAGAAGAGATGTAACGACTGTGCTCATTCACAAGAAGATGATTACAGTGAGGCTCTGAAGGCCTTTTTACAATACCCAAAATCCAAAACCCTAACCCTGGAAGATGAAAAGCCAACAGTTTTATGGACCCCATTTTGGGTAGTTTGGTCTATCAACTTTCCGGGGGCGTAACTTTAGCATACGATCTCTGTTTGGGGTGCACGATAGCTCGTTGGAAAGATCTATCTGATAACTACAACTATTGGCACAAATTTGATGTTCAAATTTGTTGGTCAACCATACCCCAAAAAACGTCATTTAGGGCCTCAAAACGGCTCTCGAAGTTCAAAACCTGAAAAACTACTAAAAATAGTAAATTACCAAAATTGCCAGAAAGTTGTTTTGAGCTAGTTGGGAAAGGTGGGTCGCAAGCGATATCCATCTAGATCAATGAAGGAGGAAGGAAACTATAACTCATAGGCCACTTCTCCAATCTTGCCTATAATCTTCCAGTGTCCATAAAATTTTGGAGCTAGTTTTTTTATTCTTCTATTGTTTGAGAGTATATTGTTTATAAAGTTGTAGTGTCAAATAGAAGTTCATTCACCCTCCTCCAATTGTCTTTCACTTCTATATTGATTTGCTTGTTGCTTCATCATAGTTTGATATATTTAAAGGTTTTCTTTAAAGATTTGCAAAGTTTATTTAGTTTTTTCCATATGTGCATTCACTACCTCTACTTTGGAATAATCTTGTAAAAAAGTTTGATTTATTTAAAGGTTTTCTTTAAAGATTTGCAAAGTTTATTTAGTTTTTTCCATATGTGTGTCATGTACCCACCTGCTGACTCAATGCAAGGCAGGAAACGTGATGCCAAACTCAAGGCTTTTACGTGATCTCAGCCCAATACTAGATTCACATAAAAGATAAATGGGTGTGCAGATGTAAAACAATCAATTATGCACAGCGGAAACAACATCCACACAATCTTCACATGCATTCATCATGTCAATTTCAGTCATTAATAAAAACATTTCAGAAATAAATACATAGACAGAAATACTTATCTTCATTTCAATTGTCCCAAGCAACTAGCTATCTTGCTGCAACGTTCCACCCAACCATAGGCTCTTCGACAGCTTATACTGAGTCCGTCCGAAGGCCACCCCCGAGCTGGGCATGATTCTCACAAGGACAAAGGGGACATTCACGCTCACATTCAGTCCATTAACCATTTTATTTTAGCCAAGCTAGTATAACTGGGTTTATCAGGCTACACTTGCACAATGGATGCTCATTCCCAAGCTCAAGCCAGAACAAGGGATTACCCATCACCCATACCCATCCTACTCTTCTTCCTCACAGCAAAATGATTATTGACAGGGTTACACATTTACAATAGAGGTGTTCATAAAACAGGGTCCACATTGGTTCTCCCAACTCGTGGTTCACCCAAACGAACTGTGGAATTTTGATTTCAACCCCAAGGAGCAAAACCGATTTCTCCCCACTGGTTAGGATCCTTTCCAATGGCCTAAACGACCTCCAGGAAGACCCAAAACGTTCTGCTCTCTTTCCCCACTCATAACCAACACAAAAATGCCCCTTCCCAGCTAAAAGATGAAGGGAAACATAGAAAAACGAGGGAGGAAAATGCCCAGGCAGCTAGAGCTGCGTGAGAGAGCAAGGCCATGCTGAATAATAGCTTAGGGAGCAATTTCGTGGCTCCCTTCTTGCCCAAGGATACCAACACGATTTTCCATGAAGGGTGGCTTGCCCATACCCGAATTTGGACAACCATACCTCTCCATTCCCAAGGCATTAACTACCCCAACCAACTCTTGGGAGAAATCAATGGTTGGGTACAAAAGTCAGCATGGGTAGTTGAGGGTTTGATGGGTTCTCTCATTGACACTTGGCTTGACTCTAGTGGCTCAAGGGTTTGCCCTCCCAATTCCTTGTGAAATCATGCCCCCATCTCTTTGTTGCATTGCATAGCTAGTTGTGGGTATTTTTTTATTAAAATGCATATTACATGATATTTGAATTTCCACTGTGCCTTGCTAGCACGCGAACCATATGCATCGTGAAATCGATGGCGGGGCCTTGGCCTTGAGCTCCTCACCATGATTTCATAGCAAGAGTACATCATTTATAATGTTAATGCCATGGGGCCAAACTAGGGACATTACAATGTGCATTCACTACCTATACTTTGGAATAATATTGTAAAAAGGATGTAATAGTAGGAGTTGGAAGATGTATGATAGGAATATTATACCATTATTATACTAAAGGAAGCCTCGCGACCCAATGAGAATGAGATTGCTTTGTCCAAAGAAAAATAATGTAGATAACCTTCTAAAAAATTGTTCCTTGAATTTATGTTTTTAGGGTGATATATGGGCATTTTGGATATTCGTGTGAAATAATGGCTTGCTGTTGTAGGGAATCTACAGGTATGTGGGCAGCATTTTAGAATCTGAGAATAATGCATGCAGAGTTCATGCCTTTCTACTTGTCATTTTGGTTTCCTTTTTCTTTATTTTATAAACAGTTTTTGGTGGATGGCCTAATATGCTTTCTTGGCCAAGATATCTTACTGGCGACTCCCAAGTGATTAATGTCCCATTAACATTGTTTCGGTTAGTTTTGTATTGCATACACATACATGTTAAGGGGCTATGAATAATTTTGATCCAAAGAGATGATTGAACATTAATGGAGCTTCGAATGGAACACTGACTAGAATAGGAAGTTGTCATTCAACAGAAAGGAAAGCGATGGTGCAACAAATCCGAAAAGCTATCTAAATCACTTAATATGGCTTCCTTGTGCAACTTACTAGTGGTTCTTGTGTACTAGAATAATCACTATGGCATGGGAACATCAAAATCTCCAGTATACTACGAGGAGATTATGTCCTAGGTTTCAATGTTGATGGAAAGGATATCTTTGCGGTGAAACAAGCTACGCGGTTTGGGAAGGAACGTGCACTTAGGAATGCGAGCTGAGCTAAAAGCAAAATTTTCAAAAGGAAATATATTCTATGGAAGATGTTATGAATTAAATCATAGTTATAATTTATATAGTTTTTATTAAATAATTAATCATAATAACTTTCATAATATTTTTGTATAGAAGCTTGATAAAGAAAAGAAATATCATAACATGTCTTCAGATTAGAAACTCTTAATATATGAGAGGTAGAAAATGCCTCTGGAGCATTCTAGGAGCGAGGGAGCAAGTTTGAGCATTCGAGAGAAAGACTGGCTCCTACGCAGCAGAGTTTCTGAGTGAATCCGCTTTGTCGTATGCTAAAGCACCTCCCTGGTTTGGAAAAAGATCTTGTGAAAATGATATAGAGGTACTGGAGAGTGAAATTCATATTCATATTAATGTTAGTCACATGATACTTTGGAATACACAATCCACCGAATGCTAAGATGGTACTGTGTGCATTCTTTGTCGAATATAAAATGATGGTTTTAATTGGGGTTTGAGTCAATTAGTATAGTCATTTAATTTGTGGTTAGTGAACACATATAGGTCACATGTAAAGTGGCTCTCTTACCAAAAAACAAGAAAGGGAAACAAAACCAGAAACCGGAATGTGAAGTGGCTCTGTTACCAAAACAAGAAAGAGAAACAGAATGAGAAACCGAAACGGTACGAGAAACGGAGTTTCCAGGTTTAGTATAGAAGAAACTAGGAGAGAGAAAACCAACAAAAATTAAAGTTCCCATAATAGTAATGAACACATTTAGTCATAATAATGAACACGTCTATTTTTCCATATACCTTGTTTTTAGATTGGGTTTAGAACAATGGTTTTTCCATATACCTTGTTTTCAGATTGGGTTTAGAACAATGATTTCGCCATATACCTTGTTTTCTTATGTTTTCAGAATTTTTTATTACTCTATTTTAAACTCCAAACAAAAATGAATAGAAATACAACTACAATCAGAGAGATATATCTGGAATGAATGCATATTAAAGAAAATTAAATGCAACAATCACAATATGTTGAAATTTTTTACTGATGCATTATTACATTGAAAGTATTTTTTACTGATGCATTATTACAATGAAAGTAAGTATAACAAAAGAAAATAGTGACAAGAATAATAGTGTTAATAATTCAATATATTATGTTGATTATAGGAATATCTCAAATTTTTCCTCTAGCAAGAATAGTCCTATGCAAAATGCAAATAAACTTAATAATCTAGATGTTCAAGGTCACTTGCTAGAATGGTGGAGGAGCTTAGCCAATTACAGAGCCATGACTTTGGTCAACATGATGTCTGGTGTTATCTAGCATGTCTTCAACATTGTCTTGCAACACCTCAAGTGGAAGATCATCATATCCTTCATCTTGTGAACCACCATAATCCCACATCCTACTGGGCCATGTTTGGTACTCAAGTTTTTGTCGAGATAGAAAATGTAGATTTGAGTGTACAAACACCAAATCTTGTGCCTTTTGTAACATCCCAAAATTTCATAAAATTTTAAAAAAATTCTAAGCATTAGATTTAGCATTAAATGTTGTGCGGAAGTAATAAATGTCTAATAAATAACTGAACTAGATAATAATTAATTACAACATGTAAAAATCTTTTTAATTGTCTTATCGACAATTAAGTACATTAATACTCCTATGTCACTTTTACTATTGTCATTATGAATTCGAGTTACAACATGTAAAAAGCTTTTTAATTGTCTTATCAACAATTAAGAACATTAATACTCCTATGTCACTTTTACTATTGTCATTATGAATTCAAGTTGTCACTTGCTACCTACGCATACTTTTTCATGAAACATAAGTATTGCGATACTATAACTTCAATTATATAATTATCGTTTTTAATATGATGCGTGAGATTTATGTTATACTCCTACATACAGCTGCGATCATACTATGACTTGGTTGTACTTTCTGTTAAGGTCTGATAGGTGGTACTTATACTATTATTTATTTATTTGTACACTCTTATTTAATTAACTTCTTGTTGGTAGTTGGTTTCTGGTGTACAACTTTGAGGCTTACTTAGCTTAAAGCTAAAGCATCGTCTCTTTGACTGTCCAGGTTACAGGTTGCATACTTCTGGTTTTGATGAGATAGTGCGATGTTTTCTATTTAAGCCTTATGTTAGATTACTAAAGACCCTAACCTTATTAAAAGTGGTGACTATGTAAGTTCAACACCAAGGTTTATAATTACGTAGCGTATCCATATTTAATGTGTGATGTTATATTATGAGAAGGCTAAGGTGATCGATATCACTCTTCATCGTTCTTGTTTAATACACTTACTTTAAGGTGGGAGCCCTCATACTTTGCTAGCATGGTGAAATCGACAGAACACTTCATACAATAGTGAACTATGGTATTACTAAGTGATATTTCGGGGTATTGACATTTGTTATGTTTTAAACTATGGAATAGTGGGTTGTGAGCTTTCATCCAACGCCATATTAATCCATGCAATGGGAACTATGTTAAGACTATGGTAATGTGGGTTTTCTTGTATATCAATGACGTGGTGGTAGCTGGCACATTAAATTTGATCACGTGAATGTTATAACTACATCATGGTAGTGTCAAAACCCTACTGCAAGGTTTGGGGTTTTTGGTCTTTGGTTTATTGTTGCTCTACGTTATGGAGGAGGAGGCTAGGCCTTCTTGGCCACCATAGATGTTAGCATTCATGCTCCACTTCATCGTGTTAGTTGGGAGTTAAAGAGTGTTGGGTCATGGGGATTTATTCTGTTGCATTGTGTTTAGGGTTTCCAACCTTCGTCTCCTTCCTCGGCTTCGAGTTGTTATTAACCAGGTAAGATATAATACAGTAAGGAGACATCCATTCAATTTCAATACTTTGTTTTAACATTTGTATCGGTTTTTAATCTGGTTTAGAATTCTATGGCAGGGTAAGGTCTGTGTTCCACGTTGAAGTCAAAGGAACGAGCCACCATGGTGTACATCCACCGGTAAGCCTCGGTCAGACCAGTTTTCCTTTTTCAGCAAGGATGTAATATTTGGTTTTCTCTTCATCAATACAAACTCCATTTGTAGACATGGTTGTCGAGGTTACATTGCTAGAGTAGTTGTTTTTTGGGAAATGACCCGAGTTGGGGTTTTGCCTATAGAAGTTGTTTTAATGGAGTATCTTTGGTCCTCCTGGCAGTTTTGACTGCAATGTAATACTACATTATGTAAATAAGAAGTGTTTTACTCGTTTTCTTTGGTAATGTATTCTTTTTAAACCCTGCATATGAATTGTTTTGGAGTTTTGTTTTAGTTAAAGATTAAAGGGATGAACCTAACTTCAATTTATGAATATATTTGAAAGAATCTACAGGGTTTAAACCCCTATGTTCGTCTATGAAGTTTAAATGTTAACTTATAAGTTTTTAAAGGTTGATTGCTTAAAAACCTCGGCGAGTCGAGACTCGAGCCCATAATCCATCGTCAATGGTTATTTTAAAATATATTATTGTGAACCATGTTTAGCACAGTGGTTCGGTTCTGCAAAATATTAGTTAAAATGTTTTAAGCTGTGTAAGTAACAGCTTGGGAAAGCTTGTGTTGATACTCGAACCCTGGATCACTTGTGAAATGAAATTTGTTTTTCGTTAATGATTTTAATAATGTATTACATTGGAGTTTTGTTTTTAATGTGTAACCCAATTCGCTCTACAGGGTTTAGACCTAGGCCTAACACTGCTTGAATTTATATGTTGTTAACTTTTACGTTTCAACGTAAGGGTGAGCTCCCAAAGGGGGACTCGAACCCTCGTCTCTTTATTTTGGATTCTGTATGAAGATTATATTTTGGCAAGCAGAAGTTGTTTAAAGTTTTGATATTGTTTTAAAACGTAGTTAAACCCTTGGATGACCCTATACATGTCTCGATCTTGAAATGTTTGATTATGTTAAGCTATTACTATGTTACAATGGTTACAAGATTATACTCCTACTATATGTTATACGTTTTTACATTAATTCTTTATGTTAAGCTATTACTATGTTACAATGGTTACAAGATTATACTCCTACTATATGTTATACGTTTTTACATTAATTCTATGTAATAGTTCGATACTTGTATAATCGATATATTTCAATTCAAGTTGGAAAGTGATGATATTTTCATAATAGGTCTGTACAGAAATGTTTAGAGTTTCTATATTAATTGCATCGAGGATTTTGCATTACTGCTATAAGGGAAATATTAATATAATTTAATGTATTATCTCTGTATATTGTTTAAATTATTACATAGATAATATGCTAGGTTATTCGAGTAGTTTTGTTTTACAATATGACTAACTAAAAGAAAATGCTATGGTTTAAGAGTTGCATCAATGTTGAGTATGGATATATGATGTGTAAATATATAGACTTTGTTTATAAAACATTATTTTGGTCTTATGAAAAGAATAGTAAATGTTTGGCTAGATATTTCAGTTTGCATTATGATATGAAACCCTATATCATTTATGTTCGTGTTCTAAGATATATATAAATATATATATGTCTACTCTATATTGTTATTGATAACACTAAGATAGGAATATTTTCGATTTCTATTTTAAAAGAAAGCCTGTATTTAACTTCTGAAATAAACTATCATTCAACAGAGAAGCAAAGATGATAAGGAAATCAAATCTGAAACAATCATTCATTCTGCAATCATATCATTTCTAAGTTAATTAAATACTTCATGTACTAGAGTACATCGCATTAGGGTGAAAGGTAAAATACAGGAAGACATTTGTTTTCAATCATTCATCTATCTCAATCTGATCATTCATTCCGGTACTTAGAAATAGTTAAACAATCCAGAAATCTAACCTTTCCTATCCTACCTAATGTATATATATATAAGTTACTCATAGAAAGCTTATAAAGATTCATACAGTTTCAGAAATAGACAAACAGTCTACAGAAATGAAATGAAATAAACAAGTAGAACCTGATAATTTTTCTAGGGTGGACAAACACCCAAAGAGGCCTGTTCCTCCCAACCTTCTCCAGAAGAAGCAGCCAAATCACTTGCTCCCTTGCACCCCCGATCCTATTTACTAGACCACTAGGAAGAAGACTTTGTGTAGAAGCAAGGCACTCAAGTTGTACTTCAACAATAAATGGAGACTTGCATACACCTCACCTATGTACTTCAACAATCAATGGAGACTTGCATACATATCAAAAACCTCTGCACTCAGCAGAAATCAGACACACTTACACTACAACTCAAAACATAGCTTCCCCTCACTGAATCTCTTGTGTGCATATAGTGGAACCACAAGGTAAATTTTCTCGTCAGAAAAAGTGTGAGCCTCTACTCAAATTCGATGGCTTATAAAAGATACCTAGGTCTTTTAGTGGCCAGTTGCAATAAATGAGCCTCAAGCTCCAGTTGCACATTCCAAGGAACTTGACCACAATTCAAGGGAGTTGTCCCATAATAATAGCTAGTTACTAAGTTCATGATGCTTCTACTTGTCCATTTCCTTCTACCCCAGATTCCATTCCTCCTAGTTGTTCAAGAAACACTCTTTCATCAGTCTCTTTCGGTAAGTGTCTCCTACTTTATTTTATTTAAATAATAATATTATGCATTTACAGTCATCCTTGACCACTTGGTCAAATACAAAACTTTACAATAAAAGTTAAGACAATGTTTTCCTCAAACATAAAATGTCTCAAGTATTGGGTATGTTACAAACACCCCCAATTAAGCTCAACATCGTCCTTGATGTTGCTTTTTCTTCATCAGATCCTCCCTAGAATAGAATTGGATATGTTACCCGCATATTAATTTCCAATTCCCTGGTAGCTTCATCCAAGCGAAGGTGCTTCCATTTCACCTTTACCTACCCTATGGTATGATTCCGGAGCGTAATTTCCCTCCTATCGAGGATACAGTCCATTTCCACCTGAAAATCTTCTTCGAGATCCACCAGTATGTCATTCAAATTTAGCACATGAGTAGCATCGTGCACATACTTTTTCAAAATAGAAATATGGAAAATGTTATGTATTCTCAAATTAGATGGTAAAGCCAACTGATATGCAACTGGTCCAATCCTTGACAAAATTTCGAATGGTCCACAATACCCAGATGCTAATTTAACACAACTGTCAAGCTTAAAAGAACTTTTCTTGGGTTTTACCTTAACAAAAACATGATCTCCTACCTGAAATTCATTTTCAATTCCTTTCAGATCTGCATAACGTTTTTGTCTGTCTTGTGCAATTTTTAAATTGCCTTGTACATGTTTCATGGTTAGCTCCATTTCTTTTAACAAATCTTGTCCTAACATCAATCTATCAACAAGATCAATCCAAGAGATGGGAGTATTGCATTTCCTTCCATATAAAATCTCAAATGGACCAAGTCTAGCAGACTTTTGATAGTGATTATTGTAAGCAAACTCAACTAAATATAAATAGTCTTCCCATTTAGTTGGTTGATCTTTTACATACATTCTTAACATGTCTTCTAAAATCTGATTCACCCTTTCAGTTTGTCCATCAGTCTGAGGGTGAAAAGAGGTACTGAAATTTAATTTAGTATCTAAGCCTTCAAACAGCATTGTCCAAAAATTTCCAGTAAACTTAGAATCACGATCAGAAATTATTACCTTAGGAATTCCATGTAACCGAAAGATTTGCTTCATAAACACATCAGCAATGTTAGCAGCTTTAAAAGTAGTTTTAACCGAAATGAAATGAGCTTCTTTACTGAGCTTGTCCACAACCACCATTATTGAGTCATTCTGTTTTTTATTGTTAGGTAAACCAGTTATGAAATAAATACTTATAATTTTCCACTTCCATTCTAAAATTGGCAGTGGCTGTAATACACTAGTACAAAATGAGAGATAAGTGACTAGGTGACCAAAAAATTTGGTCACCACATCTTTTTCAAAGGATAAATGACCAAAATTGGGAAATTTTAAGTGAACTGACTAAAAGTGACCAAGATAAATGACCAACTTGGTCACGGGATAAGAACTAAACTAAAAATGACCAAGATAAATGACCAATTTGGTCACGAAATAAGAACTAAACTAAACATGACCACATAACAATTGGTCATTTATGTAGTCATTTTTAGTTGTGTCATTCCAACAATGGAAAATTATAATTTTGGTAATGAATTTGTACAATTTACTAAATTTTAACACTGCAGTGTAGGGGGTCTCCGAATCCATCTACAATGTGAAAATTTAGTAAATTGTAACATTAATAATATACAACTTGGATTATTTTTCAATACAAGTCTTCTAAGGGATCATTTCTTTGAGGCCATCCCGATACCTATTGTGTTAGATGATAGGAGAATCATTGAGATGCTCATTTAGGGGTTTCTCTACTAATTAGTGCCTTGAGTGTGGTGAGTTGATATCTAGATAATACATCATGTCTTGTATATAGTTTATCAAGTGATAACTGAGTTCTTCTACATGTGTTTGAGTTGAGTCTTAGATATTTGTCGTCTCTCCCTTTTGTAATTTTCATGTCCTAAAGTTAATGTCACTCCGTTCAGCTTGTTGTATTGGTTGTGTTCTTATTTTGTTTGAACAAAAGCATATTCATTTGACCATCTTGGCAGTCTATTAAAGTTTCAACAAGTTCATGTATTTTGTGTCATGTACATGATTTTATTTTATTTCTTAAGAAAATGAACTATCGCCATTAACATATAAAACATTAATATATCAATATAAAAATTCATATATAAACACAACATTAATATATAAATTCAAAAATATAAATTAAAACCAAAGTCAATGTTATTAAAATACATTTATGATATAATATTGTAAATATAAAAACAAAAACATTAATATATAAATATAAAAAATGATATATAAACAAAACATTAATATATAAATTCAAACCAAAGTTTATGTTATTAAAACACATTTATGATATAATATTGTAAATAAAAAGAAAAAACATTAAAGAGTGTTAAGACACATGTTCAAGCTGTATTGGAAACCCCAATAATTTGGTCGCCCGCCACGATTCTAGAGTATGTGACTGCACGATGGTTTGATGATGGCTGTCAAACCTATAACAATATGGCCTGTTTTACTCCACTACACAAATATTTTGCTCCATTGACACCAATTTGTTTTATGATGGTCGTGAAACCTGTAACAATATGGCTCGATCTACTCTACTACACAGAGATTTGGATCCAGTGGCGCCAATATTTTGCCCATGGCTCGATTTTCTCACCAATGAAAAGTCTAAATTTTTTCTTGGGTTTTCTTATGTTCTTGCCGTTCCACAACATAGATTGCTCAATTTCCTATTTTTCTTTCAGGAAAAGAGGGCGCCATGCAAATTTTCTGATGCATAGGGCCTGAAGAGGGTGTGAAGCATCTAGATGCACATTATGAGAGTCAAGAGCAATTCCAACACCAGATGCAAAGGTTGAATTAGCAATTTCCATACATGTACTATTCATTTCCTGGCTTAATCTCACCCTACTCGGCTTCGAGCTTCCGCTAAACCAAATTTCCTTTTGAATGCTAAACATTGGTACAATAGAGTTCAAATCTCATCCTTAACCAAATTTCTATCAACATCAAGAGTTTGAGCTATCGAATTCGGCCAAAATTGAAGGAAATTGTCTTATGACTTCTTGAGCCATGCTAAGGCTGAAAATCTGTGTGCTTTATAATTGCTTAGTATTGCTTTAGGCAATTATAAATCCTAAAAAGACTACCCACTATTGTCATCTACTAGGGTTGTTGATTTCCATATGCATCTCTCTAACAGTTTGGGTAGGGATTTGGTAGGGAGGCTCTGAATAGTTGTAATTTGGGATTTTGGGGTTTGAGTATGTGAAAATTATGTGCATGAGATGATACATAAAAATAATTGCATAGGTTATGGAGAAGATTTTGTGGGTTATGGCATGAAAACTTAAAAATTTATTGAAACTAAATGCATAGTTTTGAGATTTGGATATTCGATTTAGGGTTTTAAGCTATGTTTCCCCCTCCTCCACCAAAATATTTTGTACGCGGATTGGAAGTCGGGAAAATTATTGTATAGTCATTCGTTAAAGGTTATATTTTTTAAACCCCATGGAAACCTATTTTGGAGTTTGGATATTTGAGTGTTGTCAGCCTTAGGAGTCTCTTGAGCTTTGAAATCCAATGGTATTTGAAGTCATGGAGCCTGGGAGTGGGCACAAGCAAATTTCTATGGGGTTTGAACTGATGAGAACCGATGAAAGATGAAATATGTGGGGGTTTTTATTTCATGGGTTTCAGATGAAGTGGGGTATCTGGGGTATCTTTGAGATATGTTTTTAATTTTGTTAAAAGGCCTGACTCCATTGGCCTATTTTGAGATATTTAAAATAAGCATCTTTGGGGTCTTTGTTTTTACATGTTATTTTGCATCCTTGATATGCCTGGTTTGAGCTGCAATTTCAAACAATTATTTGATTGGTTGTGGGGGGAGTTCCAACACTACCCTAAATGGCAGGTGTTGAGTATTCATCTGCCGAAAATGTCACATTTCACCCCATTGGGATTTTTGTTGTGACAACGAGTGTGAACTTGAGTGCCCCATATGATGATCTCCATCTTCAACAAAATGGGCAATCACTTCTTTAAAGTCAACAACCCTAGGCACCATTATGTTCGTCCTCATTTTTTGTTGTATTTGAGCCAAATATTTGTTGTTTTCTAATTCTAGTAGTTCTTATAGTCATTTTGGTAGAGATTCATCATTTGACACACAAGTTGCATCCGCTACGAGAAAGCTCAAGTATTGGAATTTTGTAGGTACCACTACCTCTTTGTCATACACCAAATTTAAATAAGTATGCTTGGTGAGATTCTTAATGTTAGTTTGGTATTCCCATAGCAGTGATGGTATATGATCATCTAATTCTTCCTTGTCGACAACACAAATCTTAATAAACCCATGCTTCGACATCTTATTGTGGCACCCATTGTGTTGTTGTTTATTGGATGATAAGAATCACTAATAAGGTTTTTTATTAGGAATTCATTGGTGATCATATCATTCAAGGTTGCATGTCAATAACTAAGGATAGTGCCATAAGGAGAAAATAACTCCACAAAAGTCTATTTCAATAGACTCTCTCATGATTCTACAAGAGATCTTTTCTCTTTATGTTGCTTCTAGCTACTAACATGACATGAACTTGTTATTGTTTATTGCCTTACAAATAAATCTATCATATGTTTTAAAACAATTATTTCTTGATATATTCTTGGTTGGATTTATTATCTCTCTTCGTATTGAAATCATATGAGCTAAATTTTCTATGGTTGTATGCCTTACAAAGTTACTTACTTAATTGGCATCACAATTAGATAACCGGGGATATTAGCATAATGAGAAATGGTCTATGGTGTTACATTTTCTCTATATGCTCTCCCTACGTTTGACAAGTCAATACAGTGGTTAAGGTACTACTTGGGGAAAACCTAGAAGAACCTTTCTAATCCTTTTAAATATTGAACTCTGATTGCTACCTCTACCAACCATATGAAATGTTGATAAAGAGAAAGGGATTTGAATCCTTAACCTATGTCTTTTTAGACCCGTATTCTACCATTGAAACTATTCTCCTCATGAAAAAATGATTACTTGAGTGACCAACCATCTCAATATGATGTGACCCCTATGCCCTTATAAATATAATTGTTACCCCAACCCTCGATCTCCTTATCATTAGAAAATGAAGAGGTTTCTACCTAGGTTTATGTATTAATTCTTTTCCCTTATTTTCTTTCCCTCCATCTTGATTTGAGTTTCTAAAATTGGATAATATTATAATATAATATATTATAAACATGTATTATATATATAATCCTAAAAAGATATATAAAATTGGTTAATATTATAATATAATATATTATAAATATATTAAAAACATATTATATAATATATATAATCCTAAAGTATTATAGTATATAATATGTTTTTAATATATTTATAATATATTATATTACTATATTAACCAATTTTAAAAACTTGGATGGAGGGAAAGAAAATTGGGGAAAAGAAACATTCAGAGAAGAAGAAGATTATACAAATTTATTGTCAAGTCTCGACAATGTGATAAGAGCTCTAATTGGTGTCAAAATTATGGTTTTGGCCGGAAGGGAAGGGTTTTCTATGTGTGTTTGAGAGGCATTGTATAAGAGGTTCCTTCTAATATACATTAAATCCATATGATTCTTTTCATTCTACTTCTTTTTTGGATCTTCACATTAGTTTCTTCGGATATTCTATAGGGTTTTCATATTCTATCAAACCCTACCCGTTAATGTCAATGCCCTAAATTTTGCAGGTACTAGTTTAAGGGAATATGCAAAGAAGAAACTCGCAAGAAAAATTGAGGAGCTCAGAAGCATTGCCCACGACCGCCAGAGCTCATGAATTGATTAATCAACAATATAGGTAAGGATTTCAGGATTTGTATTTTTATCCTTCCAAACCCTAAAATCTCGAGAACAAATTTTTATTGCCAAGATAGTAGTCGCCAGGCAGTTCGAGGGAGTCAAGTACCCGGGCCAATTTCGCACAATAGATGACGTGGAGGGGCTTGATGCTCTTGAAGGAGAAGATCAAAAGAAGATCAAGAAATATTTTGAGGGTCTTCTTCATTGCCATTGTGTAAGTCTTAAGCCTATATTACAGGACTTCCCTTAGTGTCACTTCCCTCTCGTAGAGCGCTTAAGCATGCCCTTGCAGGAAAACCTTCACTTTTCTTTCTATAGATAGGATACGGTTAGTGAAAGCTTTTCTAATAGACATTAATACGAAGGAGGCAGGAGCAACAAGCATAGTAACCTAATCCTGAAGGTCTTCGATTTATTTTATGGCAATATTATATTCCTGCTCTCCCCCACAAATCAACCTGTATATGTAGTATAGTGTTGTCTCTAGTTTTACATATCTCACTCCAATTTGATTTTTCAATTGTTTTGAGCTTGATATTCCTGTCATTATCTTTTCAAACACTATCTGCAATCTTTATTACTTGTTTTTTTATTATTAAATCTAAGGTTTATCCCTCATATGTCAGCACATAGTATATGGTGGATGTTGAGTTTCCTAATGGACTTAGTTCCTTTTGTATGCATTTTGTATGTAAATTCATGCAACTAATATGATGACCTAGTTCGTATTTAGTCAAGTATGAAATATAAATTTTCAAAACTTAAATGGATCATATTAAATATAAACATGCTATATTGTTAAAATCTAAAAATTGTGAAGCTTTGATGTTAGCTGAGACGTCAATTTAAATATAGCACTGTGGTTGCAAACAAAAGCATGCTCCAACCAATGCATACAATCTTGTGGAGGGTCTCGATGAATCTGCCATTGAAAAATCCAAGAATTCTCGTGCAACTTGTAAAATTGCAATCAAAAGATAGCCAAAGGAGAGGTGAGATTTAATTGGTTCTGTTGTGCTTTCACGTCATAATAATTGTCCCAATGCCAAAATTTTGCTGCACATATTTAGATCCTAGAGATATATTTGATTATTTAGCAGACTTTCCTTTCAATTTGTCTTTTGCTTTCCTATCTTGTCCAGGTAAACGATCTAAAAAGGCCACATTCATAAGGAAGATAATCCAATTTGAGTACCTTGACGACTAGAAGATTATTTACTCGGACCCTCTTAAAGGGAGAATTATATAAATGAAAACATTAAATGATAATATTCTTTAATATCTGGGCCAACGTGGGTGTACAACTGGGTATCCAAGCAAAAATTTTATAAGGAAAAGAGAGCATTTCTTGAAGCCCTACTCCACAACTAAGCGCATTGAAACCTGACATTTCTACTTTACATGTATTACCATATCTAGTGGATCAAAACCTACCAGGTTTTACTACCCGGCATAAACCTCTACCTGGATCGACAACTAATGGCATTGAGTATCATCATTGGGTATTAGCATCTTATACACTTACCTCCTGTATTTACAACCGGCATCGAAACCTGACATCAGCTCTTGGCTCAACTAGCAATCCAGGATCGAGTCCCAGCATCGAACACCTGGACTACTGGGCATGAAAAACTAGTATGGAAAACACCTGGTCCTTCCTCTCTTTTTAGACTTTCGAGATCTTTTCCTCTTTCTGCATCTGATTATCTTTTATTGTTTTAGTTCATTAAAATTTGTGGGGTATGGTTGATGGTTAGATTCTTTGCGGTCATGATAAAATGTAGGTGTCCCCATTTTATTAAACCATTATCTCACCTTTTTGCTAAACTTTTGGCAGATCTGAAATCTTTTATTGAAACAACCTAACCATTTTAGCTATGACACCTTACAACTATATAAAAACAAAATATCTTTTGCCATGAAATAACATAATCGCATAAAAGTTAAAACCAGTATATAAAACTGAAAAAAAGGCACTTTCATGTTGTAATGGTTTGGTTAGAAGCTTGTTTTATTTTCACTTTCCATTCTTCTGTACTGTAGTTACGTTTAAATGGTATTTGATCTTAAATTAAATAATGCTAAATATCTAATCTTTGCCATTGAGATCTTTCTCGGCTCATCAATACTATGATTGAACTTAATTTTGTATTTAGATTGTTCAGGTTTGTATTTGTGATAGCTAGAAGCCTTCAATGAATCTTGAGAGGTATTAGTTATTGGTAAGAAACTAGGAACTTATGGTTATAGTAGAAATTAGTAGATGGGGGGTGGTCAATGGTGTCTCATAGTTCATCTTAGTTCATCTTCTGTTTCGATTTTTCTGGAGAGTAAAACTACATCAAGTAATACATATTTTGAATGTGTACATCCATCTTTTGCTGCTTATCCTATTGGTACTTCTCTGGCATTAGAATAGACACTCTCTTGATCTTCATAGTTGCCTTTTGTTGCTATAGAGCATATCAGTTTTTGGTTTCTTTTTAGAAATGCAAAAGTTGATACAAACAATTTTTTGCTCATCAATTTGTAATTGTAATTGTGAATGATAAGGTTCGGAAGCGGAGACCATTACCTCTAAAAGTGAGCACTTGGAAAACATTATTCTTTTTGGCATCAAACTTCACAGTTTCTTCATGCTCATTGTGTCACATACCCAAATTTTCGTAAAATTTAAAACTTCTCTAAGTGCCTAAAATGCCACTAAAATATATGCGGAAATATAAAGTGTGGGTTTACTTTCTTAAATTATTGCTTTCAAATAATTAAAACTTTGCAATGTTTATTACTATTTTATAAATGTCATTATAATTTAACAATGTTTAACACCAGAAACCTTTAGCTAAGATGCATTCTACAATGTGATCAACTATTAAGATAAATTAAAGAAATCATATAATCATCATAATGTACATACACCTCCAATAGAATAAGCCATATGAACAATGATCTACAAAGCATGCATATATCAAAAAAACAATCCCAACAAGAGTACATACACACAAGAGATCAAAGACATTCACGAGAGACCAAAGTAACGTGGTTCACCCGTACACGGGCTAGTCCACAAAGGTGTGTGCATCTTTTATTATTTAGAGAAAAAGTAGTAGGATTACAAAGAACAACTTAGTTGCTGCAACAAGACTCCATCTTCTTCCAGCAAGCCTCTACCTCATAGGGCTTTAAATGAATTAACTAAAAATAAACTAAGACCACACAATCCTTACATTTATGCTTCTAGTCATATTATGTTCAAATGTACAACCCATAAAGCATCTTTGTTTTGAACAAAAGGGAAGTCTTTTAAATATTTAGATATACAAATCTTAGTTCCCCTTTTTCTTTAAGGGTCTAATATCCTTCCAAGAGAATTTATACATCAAATTATTTACACTTTTTGGAGGCTTTGGATTAAAAATTCATACAAATCTTTTTTACTACCATAGCCACATATTATGACGCTTTTAAAGGATTAAAATACATATATAAGTGGTAGTATGATGTTATTTATAGTACTACTTTTCTTATAATGTAACCTTCTTGCACATTTCATATATATATACTTGAAATCCTTTTTGACATTCCTTATGTAGTTATGTTCACAAACAACTAACCAAAAGAAAATATCTTTATTAATTTAATGCCCAAATCCTTTGTATATATATATTTATATAAGTATGTACAATGCTATAGCACTTTACCATATCCTCTAAAATACGAGTAAATAAATTGATAAGTCCATCCTAGAAGATCATAACAATACTAACTATCATTTTTGCGTTCTACCTTATGTGATAAGGTGATTTCAAAAGAATGTTATGGAGAGCTAGGTATACGTTTAATGAATAGATACCTCATGGTTACCATTACATAAGATTTATTTCGATTAAGTTGATGTTTGCAACAGCGATGCTTAGCTATCTAAGTGATAAGGTTGTAATGAGAACGTCTCCGTATTTCTCTCGATTATATAATAACAATTTATGGAATTTCTCATTTCGTGACTCTGTATGAAATGCAAATCGAATTGCATTCATCGCAACACTCTGTTATCGTTCAAGTTCTTAAATGGAAAACTTCTACCTTCATTACTGAGCAGATCTTTATGTTAGAAAAAGGCGTAGCTGGGCCTTAAGGAAAATAGGCCACTAAAGTCTACAGAAAAATCATCTTTTAACAAACCAAATTTGAAACAGAAATGCAGCTTATTGAGATCTGGATATCATTTCCCTTTCTTTATAAATATAATTATAATTATATAACCAAGGTAATGGAGACCTAGAGTCCTCGGCGTAATATCTTATAACCTATCAAATTATGAAGAAAATAAGCTATACTGAGATCGCACTTCTAATGCAGAGGTCGCCTTTATTTTGCAGGGCACCTATGTATATATTTAATATACTTAAAAATAAACTATGCATGATGTAGTTATAAATTTTACAAAAATGCAGTGAAGTTAAATCAGTGATCTTAATGGGCTTCGGCTAATGAGTGTCACTCTTAACCGTTGCAGAGATGGAATTTATTCCAACCCCGAGATGGTTTTTCTCTATCAGCTTAAATATTTCAGAAAAACAACAATCCGTTTCTTTGTCAGATCTAGCTACAACACGATAGATGGATTGGACATTTCCCAAAATAAAACTCAAAACTTTAAACCTATATCCTGTTTGCATAAAAGAAAAACAGCCATCACTACCCCCTATTCGTTTGTGCGCAGAGAGCTATCATCACAAGGCTCTATTATAAAAAGAAAAACGCTTCTACCAAAGCCGACCCTCTTAGGTCTGGTGCACAGATTTAGTCTATGATGGGAATCGTAGTGCAGGATGGAATTATGCCAACTTCATAAAGATAAAAATAAATAAATAGAAACTCTTCAGGGAAATAATAAAACAAAGTTTGAACCCCAAACATAGGTTCGATATTCATTAGGGGCGTCTCTATTTACGATCTCAAGACAATGTAGGTATGCAAGGGAGAGAGAGAGACTTAAATCAAAAGCAGAAAACATGTATGCTAACAGCGAGGACTTAGCTTCAAAGACTTGACAACCAAAGTATGAGGTTTTTCCACCGTTCTCAGTGTCAAACGTATCAACATACTGTGAATCGGATTTTGACAGTGAATGGGATTTTCTTGACCGTTTTTTTTTTTTTTTTTTTCAGCAACCAAATACAGAACAAAACTTCATCAATGGAAACATATAAACTATATGTTGAGGTAGGGTTCCTTCAGTAGCAGACAGCTATTTAAGAATCAGAGAAGCACGCAAAAAGAGATTAATTTAATGGTGTAGAGATAACTCTTTTGGCACAAAGATCTAGCTAAGCGTCAAAGCACAGAAATCAGAAATAAACCGATATCACTTACCTCTTTTTAGAAACGATCAGTTGTCGACCTACCTCCTTAGCAAGTCTGCTATGTTCTACTTTTTCGGAGTTCACACCGCCTTGATGAAGGCGCATTCCTCTCACAAAGATCGCCATTCCCAGCTCTCGTAGGGTTCACTCCATAACAAAGCGCAACTAAAATTAATCTGATTCTAGAGAGGTTTGGTAGAGCTGGAAGCTATCTCCTCCATAACGCTTAGTCCAATTTCTTCTCTCTTCCCCAACTCCAATCCCCTTCATCGCAGATCAAAATGGCGAACTTTCCCCCAAATCCTTCCAGTCGTTCTCCCCCCCAAATCGGTATGCGACCATGCATTAAATACACTTTCAGTAATGTAGTCTTCCTTGGGAGGTCCGCCAAGTGTAGAGGGGATTCCTTGGGAGGTCCGCCAAGTGTAGAGGGGATTATTCCCCAAGGAAAGTCGACGGGCATGACTAGTCACTCCACGTTTAATTAGTTTGAAGTTTGGTTCCCTATAAGGAAACCCCCACTCGGCCATTTCCCCGAACTAGTAGTAAAAGAGTTTCTTTAGTGCACATGTACTCAGTATTTCGATTTTCTTGTGGAAGGTAAAGAAATAAAGCTCTACATTTATTTCTCCTAATCATCAAGCTTTACCTCATAAATCTTTGAGGTTTTCTAGATATAATTAGCATCATAATATTTACGGCATATGATACATTTCTTTTATTTCAAGGCGACTCTTAAAAATATAGTACTTTTTTTTAAAGTTAACTCCTTATACTAGTTTCCCTCTTTAAAGATGACACTATGGCATTCCATGCCTAGTTAAGATGATTTTTACGAATTTGGGATTAATCCTACCCGGGTCATCATAATTAGTAGGTAGGGAATAATAATCTAGTTAAATGCTTACGGTAAATCCTTCAAGGACGAACCTTTTGCACTATCATAAATTACGACGATATGTGAGGTTATGGTCATGGAGCCCATGGATTCCTATCCATTTTATCTCTCCCTTAATGGATTATTTGTCGCATTGCATTTAGTCTTGTCTAGACCTTTAGTCTATAATCAACCATTTACTTATTTGAGCATAAGTAACAAAACCAACAAGGCCTACTGGTGGGGCCTTGGCCTTGAGCTCCTCACCAGGGCCTCATACATAGTTCACAATATACAATTACAATTCTAAATAGGGCTACAAGGAGGGATATTACACATTGGCATCAAACTTGACAGTCACTACATGGTTGTTATTGCCATCACACATGACAACAACTTCTGTTAGAAATGCATTAGCAGCCAAGCCACTTCCCTGGCTGTCCACAACATAATCTCACACTGTCCTTATGGCTGCCAAAGAGCTAGAGAATCCATCCACTGTAAACCAAAAAGTCAATACAAGGTTTATTATTATTTCTGACAGCCTTGGACATATGAAAGAGCCAATGTTGTAATGTACTCAATCTTCTAATACTCTATGCCCGACGTTTCCATCCAAGTAGCCTTCCAAATCTTCTGAAGCCTTGACTCAGTGACTCCTATGCTTTCCTCATCTTTAGACCTCAAAGTTGTTACCAGTTTCTCTGTCCACTTATCACTTTCGGCATCATGCAGTGGAATGTAGATGCAAGTACACCGCTCTGCGCCATGGATTGATCTGGTACTGAATTCGTCAAAAATACCTGGTACCACTCTCTACCTTTCATCAGACTGGTCATCCCTAGGCAACAGGATTTCCTGGTTGCACCCATGGCAATGATTTCTCAAGCACTGGAGACAAGGGAGTAGGCACATGGAGTAGGCATCCGAGCACGCTGACAATGATTTCAATGTTCGAGGCATCCGATGAGCAAGCACGCTGGTGATCTCTTTCCATGTCCAGAATGTAATGCAGTTGCACACCTCGCATTGACAGTGGTCTCCATTAAAAGGAACCAATAAAAAAATGGTGGAATCAATGTTTCTTATTACCTTCATGGCCCTTCACATTAAAAAAAGGCTTGGTCTCTCCTCATTTTGCTAAGTGTAATTTGCCATGTGTTATTTATAATTTTTCATTCATGTGAATACGCATTTTCCTTGAGAAACATTTTGAGCACACAAATGGAGTTATGTATTACTTGAGCTTTCGACTATAAGAAGGTAAGAGGGTCAATGATGTTAATTAGTTAAAAGCGTGAAGTGAAGGTCCTTATAATAGATTTTTATTTTATTTTATTTTATGTGAATACCGTGTATGACATGGCAATGCTCAAAATAGTTGGGACAATAATGCTGAGGGAGGGGTAAGATGACAGATTGAGTGGATGATTTGATTAAAGAGTTAGGACAATAATGTTGAGGGAGGGGTAAGATTAGAGATTGAGTGGATGATTTGGTTAATATAAAACGATGCTGATTATTTATTTAGTCATTAAAGAATGGACTTCCATTAAAATTTGTGAAGTGAAATAATTAATCAATCATGATCAATTATTATTATAATCGATCATGATTGATTATCTATTTTTAGTCATTAAACATAAAGCATTTTTAGCACAGGCATATTTAGTTTATGTATTTTTAATTGATAATTTTTCTAATTTTGATAATGAATCATAATGTTTAAATTGATGATGATATTTTGAAGGTTTTCAGGAAATAGAAGGTGAATTTGGCAATTGAAGAAGTAATTGGTCGTGTAGGGCACATGATCGATTCTCCAAATGCACATCATCAATATCGTCGTATATTGCTTCAAAGACATCAGCAAGTCAAGGTAATGTTATAGAATATCTAGTGCAATTTTTGGTAGTGTTCTAGAAACAAACTATTTTTATAAGTCATTTGAAGAAATTGCTTTGTTTCTATGGCTAAAGTTTCCCTCACAATTGGACTAGAGCACTCAATTAGTAAGAGTTAGTGTCTAAATTGAGCTAGTAAAAACATCAAGTAAATATTTTTAAGGAAACATGAGTATTATTATTTTTTGGAACATGTTAATAGGTTACCCTCTCTTGCTTTAAATTTCTGAAATGTAACTTCGTGTTCATCTTCAGTGCAGGTATAGTCCTGCAGATTAGTAGAAGAAACAAAAGCATTATCAATTGAATTTTCAAACCTATAAAGAGTCTTGGCTTTTCACACTTTGTTTCATTGCAAACTCATTACAAATCTCCTTTAAAAATGATAATAATTTAATCTTCTCCAGAGATAAATATAAGACTGGCCAGAGATCAATGAACAATAAATGAAAATAAAGCCTAATGATCAATGATTTAAGCTTTACGAGTTCAGTGTTCTCGTTGTTTTAGTGTCTAAAAAAAATTTATTAACGGAAACATAAATTTCCTAAACTAACGTTACCTCAAAGCTTCGTTACCCCGACAGGATTCTGTAAATTCTCAGCATGCAGATCAGTTATACTAAACGGAAGCTCCGACAGGCCATTGAAACCATGGGCAGAAGCATAACCACTCCATGACCAAAATTTATCTACAAATTCAACAGTTAACAGCTTCCGAATCGGAAGAAGCTAAAAAGAAGGATGGGGTCACATCTGGAGCAATAATCCTTGCTACTTTTGTTTCTGCTATCGGTTTTGTAGCTCACCGGAAGCTCGAGCTCTGGAGAATGCTTCTGTCGGTCGGCTTGGTAGCCACGGCTTGAAGGGCTGCAAGCAAGGAAACGGTATTTTGGGGATTCTGTTTTTTTCGGAGTTGGAAAACAGTAGTCAGGGCTATTACTGCGGTGACTTCTCGTGAAATCCATGGCGTCTAAGTCCGTGGTGACGGAGATGCAGGCCATTTACTACTTTCCATCAAGGATATAACTTCCTCTCGTTGGCATCCTTTCGCTAGCATTCGTGGGGCATCCGTCTCGCAGGCATCCGTAATCCCTCAGGCACCCTTATTCTCTATCCCACCCATATTTTGCTCTAAGTGATCGAAGTGAAAAGTAGTTGGATCGCCCTTTAATAAAATATAATGCATTGACTAGCTCCTTGGCAATGGGCATCTTTCAGCATAGTAATTTATTGCATCATCGGTAGATGACATTGATCATTTAGGATCGTGATGGGAAAATAAAATTAGCAATAAAGAAGTGGAATAGCATTAGTGCTGGGTTGACCGGAACATGTGGATGGTTCCTCGGCAGCAATGACTGAATCGAGCCATCCATATGTTCAGTTGATGCATATTCGATGGCTTCTAGTCCGTTTGTGAACCCCGAACTTCCCGAACTTATAGCTGCAGATCGAGCATGTAACAGTGGAGGAAATACTTGTTCTTGCGGAAAACAAGAGTGACTGGCATATCTCTCATTCTCATTCCCACACTCCAATTTATCTGGATCCAAGTGAAGATAATATTATCCTCTTTTTAACAGGAAAATTTAGCTTGGATTTGGTTTTACTGTAGCATGGAGTTGCTATGACAACAAGGCTAATGGTGAGTTTGGAGATGATCCTATTTGCCCACGCACGTTTCACATCAGTGTTGCTCCAGCTAGTGAATGTCTTGAATATCTCTTTATCAGAGGCCCGCAACCTGATAATTGGATTGTATCAACTGTGAAAATGTAATGTTGCATTTCAGGGCTAAGGGTTCGACTTCACAGATCCTGCCCAAGAGTTTCAAAATCTCTTTCAATCAAAACGAAAGACCAATTGTTTCCAAGCATGATTTAGAAGCCATCAGAAATATATTAAAGACTTTAGTTTTGATATAAAAAAATAATGGTTGGATATGTCATTTATATGATAGGATGGTTTGTTTATTTGTATGAAAGCAAAGACATTTGAAACACACTCATTTTTGCAAGCTATACTATCGAGCAATTTTTTGTGGCCATTTGTTTACTTAATTGACAGCCTTTCAAAATGCTTGAACCACTTCAGTTCTCCTAAGGACTAGTCTTTAAATACTAAGCATGGCTAGAACCCATGACCTGGGTTCGTGGAAGTCTTTGGGGGATGTCGATGTGGGGAAAGCTTGTAATTTAACCTTCCAAAAAGTGGAAAACTAGCCAATCCTATTTGATCATAAGTCTAAATAAGTCTAACAACAAACTTTTATGTTCTTTTATCTCTCGTAGACTAAAACGGCTTCTAATAAAAATATCTCTTATGTTCTTTTAATAGAAAGATCTCTTCACAAGTTCAATTACTCTGATACTTACTCATTTTTTAATTTGATGAAATGGTTAATGTAACGTTCATCAAAACCAAATATTTTGAAGGCATAATAAATCAACAATTTTATAAATTAGTCAAATTAATTATTTATTTCATTATACAACAATTTTTTATGTTTTTTAATATAAATATCTCTTATAATATTATTTTAATAAAAATATATCTTACAAGTTCAAGAACTCTGATGATATTGAAAATAAACACTCGTTTTTTAAATTGAGGAAATGGTTATTGTAATGATTATTATAACATAATACAAATATATCTTTGACAAGTTCGTTGTATAATAAATCATTGAAACTACTGAATTAGAAAAGCTTTATGAACAATATAAGCATGGTCTAAACTAACACGTTTTATTTGTTTCTATAATTCGACATAATAGGACAAGCAAATTTTACTAATGTAGCTTTTCAAGTTACATAACTAAATAGTCATATTTGAACTCGATAAAAACTCAATCAACCATATAACACATATTAAATATAAATTTAATAAACTATATGACACACTTCAACATAGATTTATTTATAAACTATATCACTATATGGTTACTTTACAAGTATATATATTTTAAATACAAATTAAAAACTCATATAACACATTTCAATATTGATTTTTAGTATCAAAACTCTTATTATTAAAGACCATGTCTACTTAGTTTCAATTCCATTCATATACTCATTGTCTATGTCTGTTGAGTTTCAATTTCATCCATACACTCATTGTCAGTCACTTATTTGATTGTGACATGTTACATGGCACTTAGAACATTGACAAGGAATTAGCTACATTGGAGCTTTCTTTCTTGTTGTAATTATTCAGTTTCAGTAGACTTACATTACAAATATCATCTTGATATAGATATTTTGAACGAATAAGGCAATTGAATCCATTGTCGAGATAGTATAAATTTGTTTTCCGAAGAGTATTGCGACAAGTTTGGCAATTCAGTAAGGCTTTGAGATGTTCTTTTAACAATTTGCATATTGATTATGATTAATATTTATACTAATTCTATAATTCTACTTTTTTGGTGAAGAATGAGAACTATGCTTCTCAAAGCCTCTCTCTTCGTAGCTTTTACATTCTTTACTCTTGCCTAGAGAGAATCATTTTACAATTTAGTAAGGAGATGTGTAACTCCTTAAGTGCGCATCCTAGAGTTGACACAAAAATAATAAAATGTTATAAAAAATAAAATATTAGCTTAAATTAAATAAACTGTAATCACCATTCACCAATAAAATAAGAATACAGTATAATTAAATTATAATTAATGTACTCATTTTAAAGAAGTCTCTATTATTGTAATAAGTTGTTATTTTTTATTTTTTATTTTTAACTACAAATTATATGATATTTTTTAATCTTAATATATATTTTTTAAGTAACACTTTTTAGCTATAGGGAAAATTTTACACACCCCTTCCATATTGGATTGTAGAAAGCACCTCTCAATGCCAAAAAAATATATATTTTTAAATATGAATTTGCTCTTGGATGGGTAAAAATTGCTTTGGGATTTGGATTCTAAGTGTGTTTCTCTATGCAATGACTTGACATATGTGAGTAGCTTTAGTGTGTAGTGCTTACAATGGGATTTCAAGAGTGGTGAGGGTTTGAATGGAGTGTTTCCTCCAAGCATTGAAGACAATTGGCTTGCTTGGGTGGAGAACTAGACATAGGTTGGATTGTTTCGGAGGCCTTGCAATTTGATTTGGTACAAGCCTTTCATTGACATGAAAATAAATTTGAAATACATTCTGATTACTTTTTAAAATTTATTTAAAAACCAAAATTTTAAATTATTAATATTATAAAATATATGCAACTTTATAATGAGTGTCTTTATAGTTAAAAATAGTAATAGATTGAAGAATAATTGATCATGATGATGATGATGGTATTTAACATCCACTGAGACCAATTTTTGCCTATCGGACCTGAAGAGAAACTAAAAGACATAAATTATTTGGTTTGTTTTAAAATATTATTCATATGTTCAAAAATATTAAGTAAAGGTGTCCATAGCTCACCATAGTTTTAAGGAGTTAGAAGGTTAGAGAGGTCATTTTGGAACAAAAGATTATGGAACTTATATGTAATGTGAGTGTAGGTAGGGATTTCTAAGTGAATTTTTTTCATCTTCAAAGCTCATAGACTTGCAAAGATGACAAATCCTTTCGCCCCACAATAGTTTAGGGGTTGTCTAGCTCCAAATTACACTATGAAGTTCATTATAGTTCGTCCTAATCTTGTAATATTAATTTTTTTCTTTGAGCTTGTCCAAATAGAAAGTTAAATTTGATTCTCAAGATTAGGGTTAATGATCTCTTTAACCTCTAAATCTTCCTTGCACCACATTTTCTTTTGACCTCTAAATCTTTCTTGCACCATATATTGTCTTTAAACCTAGAAGTAATGCTATTTGTAATATTATCGATATTTTGCAAAGTGGTAGTCATCAATCCACCAATAATTTAACCAAGTCATGGCATGTTTAAGCCACTCTCACTTGAGGCATAGGCTGTTTTGGTTGGAGTTAAGAGCAATTTTAGAAAGCGGATGATCTCCTATATTGTTTAATTTTTGCTTGTACATCAGATCTCTAATCATAGTCTTGCTTTCAATAGGAAAAATCCCTACTTCTAAGAGGAGAATAGGATAAGGCATAATTCTGTTAATTTTAAGATTATAAGTAACAAACCACTTCTAGATTTTATCAATTTTTTATAACACTTATTATAATTAATTACTAACTTAAAATTTATCATTAACCATAAATTAATATTAAATATTAACAAAATTTAATTAATATCTTAATTATCTAATAATTAAGATCTACCTAAATATATTATATATTATATCTTATTTACTTCAAAGGTTATAAAGCACGATTTGCGCGGCCTGTTCTTCCACCACAACGCGCGAATGGCGCGGGCCCTCAATACCGGTGTCATTCTTGTAAGCTCAAAACTCACACGCTGCAGCCGGGCATAAATGCAAAATGGCAATCTTAAGTGGCTGAATCCTTTTAATATAATACTAATTTATTTATAATTCATAGGTGCAAGTCTTTATTTTATTATATATATGTTACACGGACTTGAAAAGCTTTATTTGCTGACTAAAAAGTTTCCAAATTAGCTTTTCTAAGGCCTAAAAATGTTTTTCCAAAATTAGTCTTTCTAAAGCCTTAAAAATATTCTTTCGAAAGTGCACTTTTCAATTTCAAAAGTGTATTTTTTTATTTAAAGGATTTTGGAATTTAGAAAACTTCATTTTTAGCTTTAGAAAATTTATTTTTGAATTTTTAATAAATGAATTTGGACTTGAATTATTGTAGATTTAATAAAATGGAGGATTAAATATTTTTTTATATCTTAATTATAGTTTCATTTTTAAAATTTTAAATAATTTAAGATTTTTTTAAAATAAAAAACATCAAATTTATTAAGATATAATTTTATTATTATTATCATTAATATTATTATTAAAGTTTATATGTATTTTTTTAAAGTATTGTAAATTTTATTATTATTATTATTATTATTAAAATCTATATATATTTTTAAAATACATATATTTTTAGAATCTAATCTTTTTTAACACCTTTTTTTGAAATATCAACTTATTAAAAGTACAAAGTACTAAAACAACTTGTACCTTATCATTATTTTTTTTCTTTAAAAAACACTTAGTAGATAGTTTTGCTACTAAGTTTAATCAATTTTAATAAATTGTATATAAAATCTCACAACATTTATGTACTCCCTTTCCACAAGGTTTATTTTTAAAAAAACACAAAGTTTATTTTAAAAATATAATAATGTATGACCTTATTGAAATCCATATGTGATGTTTAGGTTTAGACGTAAAATGAGAAATTATAGAGTAGAGATGTGGTTAAATAGGCACATGGCTAATGCAAGGATGGCTCTCATCACTAAATTCAAGGATGGTTCTCATCACTAAAGTATGTTTCTTGAAATGGCAACATTATTGTCTAGTTTGAGAAGTTCTTAGTTTAAATCATTGATATCATTCTTTATCAAAGCATTGATGTGAGCGAGAGCATCTTCCTTTGTAATTACCATTATTTCATTTATATCTTATTTGATCTCGTTTTTACTTTCACTGCCAACAAGTGATATCCGAACATAGCGGAGATACTCGAGATCGAAAACAAAAGGAGAATAAAGTTAGAAAGTTAAAAAATGATGAAAGTTAAAAAAAATCTTTTTTTAACCATATCACTCAATATCAAAATAATATAATAACAAAATAATCCAAAAACAAGTGAGTTGTCATAAAAATCAATTAAAACCCATTATTAAATAATATAATATATGTATATAAAAATTACAAAATGTAAAATTAATATAAATTTTAATTGATCACAATTTTTTCAATTAATTTCAAAATGTGCTATGTAATGAACTTTTTTAAGTTGCATAAAGTCACTTTATCACATAGTAGCAAAATACATTGGTAGTTGTTGTACGGAAATTCAAACCAAGTTAAAAATATGGCGAATATTCTAGATGATATGGGTTAGGTAGAGTTAACCATTTATTTACCAAATTTTGACAGAACTGAATTTAGATAGTATTTATATTGGTTCAATAAAATATAAAACTCCAAAGCATGGGCTACTAATAAAAAAAATATAAAAAAAAAATTAAAATGTTTTTTCAAATTCTTATAAATTTACCATCCCTTAAACAAAAAAATAATTGCGAATCAAAGAAAATAAGAATTTACCATCATTCAAACAAAAAATAATGTGCCTTATTACTATTGTATTATTACTATTACATTGAGTTGTTACTATTACATGTAGTTTTTTATTTAAGTTTTATTCTATATGTAATTGTTATTTTATTTTTATTTTTTAGTATTTATTATTTATCAAAAAGTAAATTTATGTACTTTCTTTATTCTCATTTTTTGAAGTCATTTTATATAAAAATAGATTTGTGTAGTTTTAATTTAATGAATAATGAATGAGATGTTAAAATTTGGAATGATTACATATAATCTTTTTTTTTTAAATTAAAATTACATGTTTTTGGTATTTATAAGATGTCTACTCCCATATTTTAGTAATACTTGATTTTTTTGTTACTTATTTTTTTCATAGCCTATCCAAATTGTATTCGAATCCCTACTCAAATCTTACCACTATGTTTTATCATGTATAATACATGTTGTTATGAAAATGAACTATTTTTAATTTGCACAAGATCACTGTAAGTGTATAATGCATGTTGCCATGAAAATGAACTATTTTTAATTTGCACAAGATCACTTGAGAGTGCAACTTTATTTTGGGCTCTCTTGGTGAGATGATCATTTATGATAATGGTGCCAAGATAGTGGAACCTTTTTTGGGCTGGCCGGCCAAGACAATGCCACAAAGGCTCCATGGAAAAACATTTACTTTATGATCAGAGAAGTTTTGAGTCGATGGTACACATTAGCATTCATATGCTTTTATTTCAAATAAAAAAATAAAATAAAAAAATGAAATATCATAAATATGAAAGAGAGAAAGAAAATAAAAGTATTTATTGTAATATAGACAAAATAGAATTTTAATTAAACAAAGATTATTATTATGGTTTTTAATAAATTGTATGTAAAATACCACAACATTTATGTCCTTTGAGATCACCAATTAGTCCTTCAAAGTTATAAATGTGTTTTTGATGCTTTAAACCTGGAATACTTAGGTCAAATTGTGAAGACCTCAGTAAAATTGACAGAACCTCAATAAAATTGAAACCCTGAATAGCATACCAAGTGTTTAGGGCATACTTGCTACTTTACATAAAGCTTGTGAAGAACTATGGGAGAATTGTCACCCCCTTAACATTTTTACTTTTTAAGAATGCCTTATTGGCCGCCTTGGATGTCCTCTCTTTTCACAACATGAGACTAAGCTATAACTCCAGATACAACGTTTAGGTATAGAGTGTAAAATCAGAAATTCAAGGACAGATTCAAGGACGGTTCTCGTCACCAAATTATTCTTCACTTCAAAAGCTATCTGAACTCCATATGCAACGTTTAAGTTTACACCGTAAAATTAGAAATTATGAAGTTGAGTTGTGATTACATAGGAATAGGGATAGATTCAAGGACGGTTCTCGTCACCAAATTCTTTACTTCAAGGTTGGTAACGCTGAAGCCATCCCTGTATTTGTAGAGGTAACATAAAGCTCTCAGAAAGTCAAAAGCATATTTCTTGGAAGAAATGGGAACATTGCAATCTGGTTTGAGAAGTTCCCAGTTTAATTCATTGATCTCTTTCTTGATCAAAGCGTTGATGTGAGCGAGAGCATCTTCTTCTGTTGATCCAGGATTGTCTCTCATATAACACGATATGGAGGAAACTTCTTCTCCACGCAACCTTTCTGCCTGCATTAGCCATGCCAATGCCAATATCATCAATATTCTGATTTTAGATCAGAACCACTCAATGCAAAAACATATTCCGTTTGTTTTGATAATAAAAGGTTACAGGCAGTACCTCGTAGCTGCGAGTGTCACCTTTTAGTCGAAGAATGGAACATGCCAACCCATTAAGCCTCGAAGGAAAGTCTATTTGCTGCAGTATATGATGAGGAAAGGGAATGTCCAATGTGAGGATGGGTTGCAATATGGTTACGCGATAACCGAAACTAACTTTTCCGTTATCTAGGTACTCCTCAAACGTTGGCAGATAACCACTGGAATTCCACTTAGCTTCGTTCATATCCGCATCAACATAAGCCTCCCACTGCACAGGAAATTAGCAAAAGAAATTAGCAAATAATCACCCAGTGAAATGTGTTCTGAGAATCTATATGTATGCTTTATTATTGTTCATACAGCCTGTCGGGCATAGTTGAGCGTGTCTCGGCCTTGAGATTTCTCTGCCTCTCGCGCCATTTCATTCACTGTTTCGTAAAACACCATGTACACTAATTTCATATATTCCGGAAGCGACTCTGTAGCGGATGGATGCCATCTGATCATATATATACATACACAATTAGTAAAGAAATCAATCTCTAAAATTTCGTTGACATGATAATCACTAGTTACAGTACCACCTCTTAACTGCCGTTGTGAAGAGTTGGAGCTCGTCCATCGTTCCGAAGGTGTCGTAGATATCGTCCAGAACCGTTGCCACATGAAACAATTTGGCAAATCCAATTCTGAATGCAGAATGTTTGGGCTCAATGTCAATGCAAGAGGCCAAAGTGTAGTATTCCACGTGACGATGCCGGCTGAATGGCAGTTGAGAAAAACCCAAATCTTTCCACCATCTGCACACAAAATTCGAATATTTGACCACTCAAATACGAATTTGTCTGCTGAGAGGATATTCCAACAACACAGCATGGCTCATTACCTGGATACATGTTTCAACTCTCTCAGCTGAATAGAATGAAAGATATTGAACTCCAATTTTGCAAGTTCTAAAAGTTTATCCGTTTTCATATTGAGCTTCCTGGAGACAAACAGCAAATAAATTATTTTACATGGAAACTAAACTAAAGTCTTGAAAGACAGATGTGAATAACTGGCTTACTGATAAACAGGGTCATGTCCAAATACGTCGATGTAGTTTCTTGCTTCCAATCTTGGTAAATTTGTGTGCCAACCATATTCCAGAACGTACTCTATCTGGCAAACACAGAATTTACAGTAGAAAACACAGAATGCGACATATTTGTAAATTAAACAATGTGATATTAGTATTACTGCCTCACCTCTCTTGAAAGACTCGAAACCGGAATCTTTTGTAGGGCTTCTTTTAAATATATTCCAGCGAAGATTTCAGCCTCTTCCATAACTTTCTCCCCGGGAAAGGCAATGAGGGAAGCACTAAATAAATTCAGAATGGTTTTTATTTCTCCCTCTGTTTTAATGGCGGAACAAGCAAACTTCGCCTTCTCCTCTTTGAATTGTTCCAATACCTCTGATAAGGTAAAACTCAATAAAGTTGGGGAAGGTAAAAATAAATGCAAAGTCAAAACAAAAAATTTAACAAAAGTCAAACAAAAACAACAGTAATCGAAAACAGTCAGTTATCATAAAATAAATTATAAAAACAGTTTATTGAGTAATATAATTTAAGATGTGAATGTATATGAATAAAATCTGAATCAGTGTGGATATTATTTTTTAACTTAGCTTGAGATTGGATGGAGAGTCGTATTTAATCAATATAGATTCATCTTAATTTTGGCTCTATCAAATTTAAAAATCAAATATATTACATTTTAGTTACTTGAGCTGTCTAAAGGGTCTCTCAAAGGGCCTCTCACCCCAACCAGCTAATCTTGTGATTGCCCTGAAGAGACCCATTCTACAATCCAGTAAGACATATGTAACTCCTTCTATACTCATTCTGGAACTAACACTTATCATTCAAAACATTTAATCTCTCTAAAAACTTGATCTCTTTTAAAATGGATCTATACGATTTTTCAGAACAGGGTTCTTTGATGGGGCAGCTCAAGCAGGATTGTGTGTTACTGGCGGAGTTATCTATCTTAATGAAGGTCATTATTTCTCTCTTAGGCTCAATGGTGGCAGAGGTTCTAATATGAAGGCAGAGTTGTTGGCTTTGTGGGTAGGTTTAAGGGTGGCCAATATCTTTGGATTGGTCAATCTCAAAGTCTTTGGAGACTCTCCCGTTACCATTAAATGGGCTTTAAATGAATATAAGTTGAATATCATTGCTCTCAGGAATTGGTGTATTCGTACCCGTCAAGAGATGTCTAAACATGACCATATTTCTTTTGAGCATATATTCAGAGAGCATAATTCTCATGCAGACATACTTTCAAAACAAGCTTTTGATAGGGTTGAAGGAATGCTGTATTGGGAGGAATGGATGGATTCCTGTCTTCTGGACAGGGGTAATCTATTTTTCTTTTAGTTGGGTTCTCCTTTTTTGTAAAGATGAAAGTCATTTTGAGTTGGTTTTTTGAGCAACAAGACTTCAGATTGTAAAACAGTTATGGTGGACATTATTTTTGAGATCCTTGATCATGAGATAGTTTCATATTCTCTATCTTTGTACTATTTAATTTGGTATGAATAAGAATAGTACGATTTTTTTCTGATGAAAAAAAAATACCTGAAGACACCTTATATCCGTGTAGTCGTAGAATTCGAAGTCCCAAGGCGGTTGAATTCAGATCAGTCACACCACTCTTTGTCCCATATCCAATGCCTTTTTCGTTCCAATGACTACCGCCCAAAATAATATGTTTGTTATAATCGTAATATAAACCATAAACTCTGATAACGGTTGTGGGCACATACCTGTAAACGTAATCGAGTGTTGCTTTGATCTCAGTTTTGAAATGTCTATCGATCCCCAAACGTTCAACGTTATCGACCAACAGAAGGCGTTGAAGGAGATGACTGACAGGAGAAATGAAATCTCCATCCTCCAGAGACATTCAACTGAAGAGATCCTTAACATCCCCAATAAGTCTATCCGCACGTTCACGGTAATAAGATGCCTGATCCATATTAGAATTTGATGCACTGAATTCGATTAACTAATTGTGAAAAAAGAATAAATTAAAATGAAGCTAGTTACCTATCCCATAAGGTGAAATAAAGAATATGCAGTAGAATAAATTAACTAATTGTGAAAAAAAGAATATGCAGTAGAATAAATTAAAATGAAGCTAGTTATCCACCCCATAAGGAGTTGAGAGAGACTGTATAAAATCATCGTCCCAGAGATTCAAATGATGATTGCCTGTCCGTCTCTGTATAGCATCATCATCCTCAGATACGGTTGTTCTCAAACACATGTTTATGGTAAGTGACACATATTTCCTTGCGCTACACATTCCAGGCGTTCGGATTGTTTTACCGATAGGCTTAAGCTGATGAGTAGAACTTATCAAGGATCTGCGCAGGCACAATTGGGAAGCCAGCGGTAGGAGAGAAGCAATAGCCATTCTACACGGTAGCTTTTGGCCTACAAGGATATGAAGCCTGTAACTGCCATTGCCTGCTTATACCCATTTGTTCCATTGATTGTGTGAATGCAAAGCGATGACAGATTATGTGGCGCTTATGTAATTTCAAAGTGATAACAAGTAAAATGATCCTTTACTTTCCTCCACAATGTCGCTCTACCCATGATGGAGACTGATTAACCTTAAAATTTGGGTGGATTAACATTACATCAGAATAAGGATAAGGATAAGATCACTGTATACACAGTAGTACAGATTGATTTAATAGTAGTCATTCAAAATTAGAAAACATAAATTATAAAAGAAAAAAGAATATAAAAAAAAATTGGTAATTAATGGATATAAATAACATATAACTTATGTATGGTACTTAACTCTTTTACTTTCACATATTCTCTAGTTCTACTCTCCCATATTTATGGATATTTATTTCTTAGAATCTGGAGATGTCCACTAACATCTATACTTCACTAACATCTATACTTCTCCTTGATTACACAAAAATAAAATTTCTAAATTACATGAGGATAACCAAATATACTATACAGATTGCTTTCCGTCATCATTGTGTTATTAACATTATATACACGTAGTGAGAACAATTATCAATTCATTATGAAACATTACATGGATGGAGACGGGTGGTAAAGACAATAGACAATAATGTGTGGTTAATGTTATCTAATAAAACAAAATGCTTGATGTCTGATATGTTATGTTATTTTCAATGTTATGGGCATGTGCAAGCTAATGAGGGTCACTTTTGGCGCATTAGATGCAATAGAAAACTAAAAAATCGAGCATCCCTCAACTTACTTGATTTTTTGGAGATGCTTACACAAGATATATTGCATAGAGTAAAAAAGATGAAACGTAGGAAATTGAGTCACGTTTCCGAATATATAACTTTTAAGTATTGAAACTTTACATAACTATGTCAAATTTCTTTTTTTCTAACATTCACTTTTTATTTTTTTGACAAATGACAAGGTATATGTTTTTGTGGGTGCAGCCTTTCACTACCTAAATGACGGTTTTCGGCTACAAAATCTGGTATACATGTATAGAACCCGTAGCACTAGTGCAGTGCTATTTTTGCAAAATTAAATGTTTAATTTATTTTATTTTTTAATTATGTAAGTGGTCAAACCTCGAGAACACTACGTCAAATGTGGGTGCATCCTTTGAAGGTCTTAATGTAGTTATTTTGACTTGAATTTTTTACAAGATGTATAGGTCGGTGTCCTCTAGTGCAGCATACAAGTTTTTTTTTAAATGGTTGTGAAATGAAAAAGTTACGGAATAAACACTAACAGTATGTTTTTTGACCAACGGAATGATGACACAAGAAAATTAGGAAATAAATAGAAAATCTCAATATTTTTTAAAGAAAATTACATATTTGGAATCTGCATAAAAAATTCTATCTATGCCTAAAATTTCGTCAATAATGGTGAGGTATGTCATGCTGTAGAGAGTGGTGAAAAACAGACATACTTAGAAAAATGTTGAAAATGTCAAATTAGCTATGGTCTAAAAATTCCCTAGCACAGGTTTGGTAAGTCCGAACTAGCGACATAGGACAGTGGTTGACACGCGGGGGCGGGAGGAGTGGGTGAGTAGGTGCTCAGGAAAGCGTGTGCGTTATTTTTAAATTCAAATATTTTGATTGGCGCGCGTTTTGTTTATGCAAAACACGCACGCGTTATGTACATTCAAAACGCACGCACGTTATGTACATACATAATGCGCTAGTTTTATTAACTTCACAAATTTCTCCTTTTAAGTGTTGAAAAAATTTATATACCCACCACTCCCTAACCCCTCCTCTCCCTCTCCCTAATCGCCACCACTCTTAAACCCCCCATTCTCTATCTCTCCCATAATCCTATCACTGTTAACCCTTTCTCACTCTCTCCCCTCCTACACCTAACCCTTGCTCACTCTCTCCCCTCATACACCTAACCCTTACTAACCCCCTCTCTCTCTATATCTTTTGTACTCCTCCACCAACCCCTATCCCCCACCCCTCTCTTTCTTCTAACCCCGTAACACCCTCCTCCCTCTCTATCTCTCTATAACCCCTTAACCCGCCCACCCCATCTACACCCAACCACCTCCCCTCTCTTATTGTCTCTCCTAATGATCCCCATACCCCTAACCCCCCTCTCTCTATCCCCTCCTCCTCATAACCCTTACAAACCCCCTCTCTCACTTTTATGTCCCTACTTCTACACCTCTCTCTCTCTCTCTCTCTCTCTCTCCCTCTAAACACCCTCTCCCTCTCCCTAACATCTCCCCCATCCCTAACCATCCTACTCTTTATATATCTCTCCTACTCACCCTCTCCCTAAACCCCCTCCTCTCCTT
>BSBM01000486.1:15052500-15160000 GCA_027924585.1 Larix kaempferi
CAAAATACTTGACGTTAGTATATGCTATTTTCAGTATAACAATTATTCTTTATATTTTTTTCTTACCATAGCCATAGCTTTAGGACAGAAGCAATAGTAAGACAACTGTACAGATTAATTTTATAGTAGTCATTCCAAATTTGATATAAATAATTAGAAAACAAAAAAAATATAAAAAACACGTGGTAGTTGATGCATGGATAAGTGGTAGTTGATGATTACAATTACACATGGGGAACAACCAAAAGATAACTTATTTGTGGCACTTAACTATTCTTATTCTTCTCTACTCTCTCTGATAATGTTGCTCTACCCATCATTGTGATTTATTAGACCAATAAATATTTATATCTTAGAATTTGGGGATGACTAACATCTATACTTTTCCTAAATTACATAAGAATAAGTTTCCTAGAATGCAGTTGGATATGACAACTTTGTAAAACAACAAAGAATATAAAAATAACTTCGATGAATCTATGATAATTGATATCTTAGAATTTGAGAAGGACTAACACTGATTTTATAATAGAAATTCTAAATTAGAAATAAATAATTATAAACCAAAATAAAATATAATTAATAATTAATAACTGATATAATGACTTATTTGTGATGTGCTACATAATTTATGGTCTATATAGTAGTTAATAACATTAGCTTATAATTACTTAATTAAATCTATCAAAATCACAATTAAAAAAACAATATATAACTAAGATGTGTGAGTTGTTTGTTATATATAAAACCAAAATCGATCAAATCACCATAAAATAATATAAACAATTAATTAAATCGATCAAAATTACAATTAAAAAAATCAGTATATAATTAAGATTTGTGAAATTTTTGTTATATATGAGGTCAAAATCTGTCAAACCACAATTAAAAAAGACGTGTAGTAAGAACAGTCATCATTGATTATTAACATTATAAACACGTGGTGAGAACAATCACCAGTTACTCATCAAATATTACATGGATTGAAACGGGTGGTAAAGACAATCATCTGCTGTTAAATGTTATGTATTAAAACAAATGATTGACGTCTCTATATGTTATGTATTAAATGTTATGTATTAAAACAAATGATTGACGTCTCTATAAAACAAAATGCTTGCTGTCAGTGTATGTTATTTTCACGTCTGTATACATGTTAAATGTTATGTAATAAAAAAAAATGCTTATGTTAGTATATGTTATTTTCAGTACCACAATTATTGCATATTGTTTCTTACAATATGAGAATGGTTGGTTTTTCCATGGTGTTTTGTTTTTTCCTTTTACATTTTAGTCTCATATATTCCAAGTGTAGATCTTTATGGTTAACAAGAGGGAAAGGGGGAGAATAATTTCTCCATCCTTTGAAGGATACTTACTAGAATGTATGAGCCTTTTCCTTGGCTCCTTCAACCATTGCTGGTTCATTTTTCTACATAAATTCTTTTCATTTTAGTATATTTTTGGATGCTCTTCAATGTTATTAATTTTTATTCCAAAGGAATATGTGACATGATATTCTTTGTTCTTTAGATTTTGTTGCTTGTTTTTGGATTTGTGAAGAGAATCTCAAAGTAGTTGGATTTGATTGGCTATAATTGAATTAGTATATTGTGTAAAACAGAGATCAAACCGCTAGAAATTTCATACTCACCATTTAATCCTGAAATAGGGTCTATCTCGATATAGACTTGGGTACCTCTTCCAATAGCCCATGCAATATAAGAATTGATAAGTGGCAAAGTTTTTAGCAGACTGCGCCAGATAGTAGAGCCCAAACGTGAACTAGTTGAATGATCACGAAACCGAAACACTGGAGGAAGCCTCTTTAAGTATTTTTGTTGAACAAGTCTGCCCCACATCCCTCTGTCGAATAAATCCCTCCAAGAAATTTTAGCACACAGGGCCTTCTTAAATATACTCAATTTTTTTATCCCCCAGTCCCCATAAAGCTTGGGAAGAGAAAAAACCTCCCAGGAAACAAGATGAAATTTGTGGCAACCCACTTTCCCTGACAACAGAAAATGAAAAGTCAGCTTCCTTATCTCATTAATCACCGCTTCGGGAATGCTGAACAGAGAGAACTAGAACATCGACAAACCTTGTGATACCGAAGTAACCAAAGTGAGACGGATTCCCAATGATAACCATTGATATGACCAAGAGTTTATATGGTTTTGGACCTTCTTTATAAGCCATCTCCAATCTGAACCCCTGTATCCATTTGGTTTCAGGTTGAAACCCAGGTATCGAAGACCCTCATCAATGTTCCTCATTCTGAAAGGTAAGATATTCTCTATTTGTGCAATGAGAACCCTGTCACTACATTGAAAAGTGAATGCAAAATTCGAGTAGATAACCTCCAGCCCAGACGCATTACAGAAGACAACAATGATTTATTTATAGTGAATCCATTCATTTAATGACCCCTCACCAAAGAGCAAAACATCATCCACAAACAGAATATGTGAGATAAAACAAGAGCTAGAAACCTTTAAACCCTTTATATGTCTCTTTTATTTTGCATCCTTGATCATTAAACCCTGTATATGCCTCTTTTATTTTGCATCCTTGATCATTAAATTGAAACCTTCAATATATAACACAAAGAGGTAGTCAGAAAGTGGGAATCCCTGCTTGATACCACGATTCCCTGAAAAATAGGTAGTAGGAGAGCCATTGACAAGAATAGATTACCTAACCGAAGTTATGCATACCATAATCCTGTTGGAAATTTATGCCAATAGTCCAATTTGGATAAGAATAAACTACAGATAGCTCCAATCTACCATGTCATATGCCTTAACCAGGTCCATCTTTAGTATAAAAGCATTGATTTTTTTCTATTTTATAGAATGAATCCCTTCCCATGCCACCCCCACCACATCCAAAATCTAACGGTTTTAAAAGAAACCAAATTGTTCAGCTGAAATGTACTTGCCTAGGAAAGGCTTTAGTCTCTCATCTATTATCTTTGAGATTATCTTATAGAACAGATTACAGAGGGAGATTGGACGGAAATCATTGAAGTCCAAGGGTATATCTTTCTTCGGAATTAAAGTAATGTAAGTGGAGTTTAGGAAAGAAGAAACTTGTTCCTTTCTCCCGGTCTCGTTAATGGTTGTAGTCAACTCGTCTCCAAGGATATAAAAAATGTAGATAAAATTCTACTGTCCATCCATCAGGAACAGGACTCTTGTCCTTTGAGAAGTCTTTTAAAATATTTAACACTTCCTCCTTCCTAAAAAAATGTAGATAAAATTCTACTGTCCATCCATCAGGAACAGGACTCTTGTCCTTTGAGAAGTCTTTTAAAATATTTAACACTTCCTCCTTCCTAACAGGTTTTCCAATTATCTCACAATCATTCAAACTAAAAAATATGGGAAAATTTAATATGGTCTTCAGTTGACTAGGAAGATTGACATATGAGGAACTAGTAAATAGGTTCTGAAAATGTGAAACAACTACATCTTTTAGAGATCTCTGATCACATACCACCTTCTCCTCATACTTTATGTCCTAGATAGAGTTTTGTAGTCTACGTTGGTTTGCAAACTAATGGAAAAACCTAGTTTTATTGTCTCTAGCTCGAATCCAAATTGCCCTGCTCTTTTGCCTCCATGTTTCTTTCATTTAATTTAGAATCTTCAGTTTCTGCGATTCCAAGGATGTTAGTTTATCCTTTCTCTCCTCAATGAAGTATTGAGCACCCAAGTATTCTGATATAGCTTGAATTTCCATATCAATATCTTGCATCTCTTTATGTAGTGCTATCTTCTTCTCTTTGTCCCAAGTTTTAACTTCCACCCTCAATAGAGAGAGATTTTACGAGATGCTTCTTAAAGGAGAGAGATTTCCAACCCTATATAGTCTTTCCCAAGTTTCCCGAACAAAAGAGCAGAAATATGTATGCTCCAACCATACCAGGTTAAACTTAAAGGGGTAAACCGAGTAAGAATAGTCAAACTCAAGTTGTAAAATGATAGCTTTATGATCAGATATACCGACCGAGTATCCCCAAGTTCTGTAATGACCAATGCTATTACACAGAGTTTTCGAAGAATATAATCGATCCAATCTCTTGGAAATGCCTTCTATCCAACACCTCCTTTTCGACCACGTCAACAACGCCACATTTTGATTAATATCAATCAAATCTGCCTCATCAAATAAACGAAGTAAATACTCTGCCAAAGGGTCGAATGATTTACCAGCACCCCACACTTACTACGAAGAAGTGGTGAAGTTCATAGCACCAGCCACAATAAGGGATTCATATCTTAGAATCCCTAAAAGAGAGATCTTGTCCCAATACTCCTTTCTCATTCTATAAGGTCCATATATATTCAAGATATGAACAGGATGTGGGTACCCTGGAATAAAACCTTCTAATAAAATACCTGCAATGGAATGATAAGCTTTCATGTTAGCCGCATCTAGGTTCCAAGCAACCAGTGTACCCCCAAAAAACCCACAAGAGTCCATTGTAGTGACCAGCCAATTGGGCTTAATTTTAAGGAAATAATTGCAGGCCAAATAAGTGGTAGTCATAGTTTTTTGTATAAGAACTACACATGGCCTAGTCACCTCCAACATTCTCTTTAAAGCATCTCTCTTAGGCCAGCTGCCAAGACCTTGAATGTTAAAAGAGACCAATTTCAACGAGGAACCCCAGAAAGGGCCACATCATCTCTAAGAGCCCCAAGTGAATCTCTTCGGGAAGAGGAGGAAACCCTCAAAATCCCCTTGTCAAATAAAGAAGTGATATTTGGGTTAAGACCACCATTAACAACCCTCCCATTGCCTCTTTTCACTTTTCTGGGTTTACGAATGGTAACATTACGATTAAAAATGAAGGATATAGGAATAATAGAGGGATGCTTCTAAGTAGAAGAGGAGTAAATGTCCAAGGGATCTTTTGTAGAAGTAGACCTTGTATCCTCGGCTGAGGAAAAATCCCTGAGAGGAGAGGTGGTATGGAAAATACCCAACGACAAATATCTAGAAAGTGTAGGAGAAGGAAAATCCAAATCTAAGGCTAACCCATCAACACTCCCTTCAGGTTCAGTTGAAAAAGAGTTCGGACAGTCTCCCATGTCCACAGGACCAGGAGAAATAGGATTAGTAATAACTTCTTCCCTGGCAACATAAAGCTCTAGAAAATCCAGCGGCTGGTCTCCCAAAGATTCCCTCGAAAGAGAAGCTGATTGACAGAGCTCAAAACCCTCCCCCTTTTTCTAGGCTAACGAGGACTTATCCAAACCCAAAGAAAGAGTAGGGAAACCCTCAACAGAAAAAAGACTTAACCAATTCATCCAAAGACAAAAATTTTGGTAAAGAAGGAATACTCCTATAAAAATTACCAATGAAGTCCGATGCTGAGTGATCATCTAAGGGTAGCTGGGATTCCATATCTTCCACCTCCTTTTCTGAACCCTCCTTCTCATCAATAAATCCATCAGCAATGGCTTATGAGTGATGAGTAGTGCAATGATCCTTTGAATTCCCTATTTTGTGACAGATGTGACACCAGAATAAAACCCTCCAATAATCTAACGATTGTATGAAGGAACCCCCCTGACAGATTACTTCCAATTCACCCTGCAGCCCTCCGACTGAATCAACCTCAACCAAAAGTCGAGGAATCTTTAGTTCTATCCCCAGAAACTGCTCCTCTTCTGAAAGTATGTACCTCCCAATGGATTTTTCCACCACCATGAAGCCTTTTAATGTCCAACACTGGAGGGGAAAACTCGACAGAAGAACCCACAGATGGCACTTCTTCAGTTTTTCATTTTGGGGGTTGAACCCTGAATGCCACCTAGAAAAAACCAAGGAACCATGGCCAATGACCCAGAACCTTTTCTCAATGCTCTACCTATCTTCCTCAAAAAGAAACTGAAATATAATTGATCCGTTGGATAAATAAAAAACCCTAGGAATATTTTCAATGAAGGGTTTCCATTTGCATTAGATCCAGTCCAAAATATCATGTCGGGTAAGTTTAATACACTCAAATTTTCCCACTAGGGCCCTTTGGCTAAGCGCCAAGACCATATCACGGGTGACAACCTTTCTGAATACACAAAGCAATCTGCCCTTCTTTTCCAGTTCAAAATGTAATGGGGGACCTTGTCTAAGAGTTCTCGTTTGCGTCGTATTCCTCCTTCTAGTACCACTAGAATTTAAAAGAGAGCGAGAGGTTTTGGGAAGTAGGTCAACCATCCCACAAGACCCTTTCCCCAACTTCTCTCCCCATGACCCACCATCATGCATCCCCCAGTTTTCAAAAATAACATGTTCAGTTGGGTTTGTCAGAACCTTTGGAAAGCCATTTTTCAAACCCAAATGAAGAAGGTGTATGAGACACATGGTTGGCATTACTAAAGTACTAAAAAATTTACTAAACTTGAATTATTTATTTATATTTGTTTCTTAAAGAGATAACATGTGAAGTTGTAACCTCTAGTGACCTTGTGATTTATGTAGGAATATTCTTGGCATGCTCTTTCCTTAGTTCAAATAAATTTCACAACACCATAGTACATAGATATGTTTCCCTATGTGAGTAGAGTGTATTATCCCACCAAAGCAATCATGATCATTCCTTGAAGATATCTTCAATCCTCTAGGAAACCTAATGTTCCATGAACCTAAAAGATTCTTTCAATATGACTAGTAAAAAAGGGTATTTCTTAAACTCGACTCATACAAAGATGTTAAAGTTCATCTAGGTGGAGGTTAAGGTTTTTAAATAACTAATTAGGCATATCAATATTCCCACTACCTATTTTAGGTACCAAACACTAGACCATCATATTTGAGATTACTTGTTTATTGTCAAACCCACCTCAATTTCGCCCTAGAAAAACCAAGCTCTTCAATCCCCTCAAAATTTGAGCAAACATTTCCCATGTTTACCAATGCTAATGAAGATGGACGAGTTCAACTAATTTGAAGGAATTTGTAGTCTATTAACGTTGCACATACCTTAGTATATATAGTATTTAGAAAATCAAAGAATACCAACCGAACTCATATTTGCAGTTTCAAACAAACTAATGCAACATGGCATTCTTGTCAATTCCCTATCCCATTTCACAAAGAAGCTATGTCAATTCGCTATCCGAGTTCACAAAGAATATATGTGTTTGACTTGTCAATCAATGATCTTATCCAATCTTCAGTTGCATGATTTGACAATACATCCAATCACAATAATTTATTATTACACTCATCTTGATAAGAAAATGCTTGTGTTTATCTTGTCTATTCCAACAACGCAATCCAACATTATGTGCCAAAAGATCACTTCCCTAACCAATAATGTGTTTGTTGGACATAACTCCTCTCTTCTAACCATGCAATCCTAGCTAAAATATAGCTACCTTAAACAATAAATCCAAACATAGTGGAATTCAAATCTTGTTATTATTGCATTTTGACACAACATTTTCTTATGGAATCCTCGCAACTTTAGAGGCAATTACTAGTCTCATTCTTTCCCATTGTTATTTTAGTAACATTTATAAACATGTTATTAAACTATAGAAATCTTATTTGTGATATTAAATGTATGTGAGCTTATATTAATAAAATGGAGATATTTCCCTGTATTTAAGCTAAACATATAATTTTTAATTTATTAAATTGATTATAATTATTTAATATTTGATGCCATTTTCATTTCTTAAATTTTGGAATATCCTTTCTTGCATTTGCTTGGATATTTATAGAGAATGGTTTCTATCTATCCTTTGCATCTTTCATTTACTAAATTTCTATGTGTTTGAATAGAGATACCTAGTAGATGGCTAATGATGATAGATTATATTTTTGTTGTTATTAGTTTTGCTTTCTTATATAATTTGGTCATAATATACTTAAAAATTTATCATTTTAAAGTGATGACAAGTAAAATGATCCTTTTTACTTTTCCCAACAATGTTGCTCTACCCATGATTGAGATTGATGTAGTCATTCAAAATTTGAAATAATAAATTATAAAAGAGAAAAAATATTAAAAATTACTAGTCAATGATGCATGATGCATATATATATGGTAGTTGATGATTACAACATATGACTTAATTATGCCACTTAACTCTTTTTACTCTCCCATATGTCACTCTACCCATGATTGTAATTTATTAGACTAATAGATGTTTATTTCTTAAAATTTGGAATTGGACTAACATCTATACTTTTCCTTAATTACACAAAGATAAATTTCCCAAATTACATGAGGATAACCCAATGTAGATTGCTTTCTGTCCACCGTTTAAATAAAAAAAGTGTAGTAAGAACAGTAAATCATTGAGTCATTAACATTATATACACGTGGTGAGAACAATCATCACAAAATATTACGTGGATTGAAACGGGTGGTAAAGACAAACATGTGATGTTAATGTTATCTAATAAAACAAAATGCTTGACGTCTGTATATGTTAGGTTGTTTTCAATGTTATATGTTACTATATGATGTAATAAAACAACATACTGGACTTCTGTACCACAATTATTCTGTATATGTTTTTCTTATCACAATTATTGATAAAACAAAATACTTAATGTCTGTATGTGTTATTTTCAGTACCACAATTATTTTATATATGTTTTGTTTTACCACAATTATTGATAAAACAAAATACTTGACATCACAATTATTCTGTATATGTTTTTCTTATCACAATTATTGATAAAACAAAATACTTAATGTCTGTATGTGTTATTTTCAGTACCACAATTATTTTATATATGTTTTGTTTTACCACAATTATTGATAAAACAAAATACTTGACATCACAATTATTCTGTATATGTTTTTCTTATCACAATTATTGATAAAACAAAATACTTAATGTCTGTATGTGTTATTTTCAGTACCACAATTATTTTATATATGTTTTGTTTTACCACAATTATTGATAAAACAAAATACTTGACATATGTATAAGTTATTTTCAGTAACACAATTATTTTGTATATGTTTTTTTTTACCACAATTATTGAATCAATAATAGAGTATTGCAAATAAAATCCAACCTATCATAGCTTTTGCACTTCCATCGTTCGTAGTTCTCATTTAATGAATTTCAAAACCCACGGAGCTTTTACATCACGTTAATCACGGATTCATACATTTTCATTTATTTATTTATTTATTAAAGTTCTTATTATTTATGGTGATAAAATTAATGATTTTTTTATTATGTCCATTTAGATATATAAATAAGATCTATATTTATAAATTCATAAATTCATTCATTGGTAAAAAGGAATATGTTTATTTAATTTTAATTTAAATTATTATAAATTTATCTTTATAGAATTTATAGAATTTTTTTAAGTATAAAGATTTAAGAAAAGTTTTAAATTTCTAAGAATTTAATCAAATAAATAAATATAAAGTTTAAATATAATAAATATAAAATTAAGATGGATTTACACTACTTTTAACTTTAAAATACCTAATATATTAAAAAGTCTGTTACCCTATCACACCATCTTCCATACCAAATCAAATTCCTTTAACATTGCATCGCATTCACTTCTATCTAACAATCTTCCATCTACCATATTTGCATATCCATTATGATCAACATTTATACGAATTATACTTTGTTGTGAGAATGAGAACTATGATTCTCAAAACCTATATTGTAATCCTTTAACTTCTTTACTCGTTAATATATATGCATATTGATTATGATCAACATTTATATTAATTATACTCTGTTGTGAGAATGAGAACTATCATTATCAAAGCCTACATTGTGGACCTTTAACTTCTTTATTCGTTAATATATATGCACAACATTTTCTTTGGTATAGCTCCATTCACTAGATTTGTTTTCACTCACGTTTTTGCTTAAATGAGTATTCGATTAATTATTTATTTCACTGTCGAGAATTAATGTATTTTGGGAATTAGGTGTTTTTCATCTTTTACAATGTTTTTTAATGTTAAAATTAATATATTTTTTTTTCTAACTTACACGTCTTAGTTATAGGGAAGGAGTTACACATCCCCTCCATATTTGATTGTAGAAATCATCACTCAATCTAAATAAAGTTTTTTGAAATATGGATTTCATCTTAGGTGGGTGACATTTTCTTCGGGATTTGGATTCATGAGTGTGGTATTGGGGTGACAATTCAACATAAATGATTTGGCATATGTGGAGTAGGTTTGTTGTGTAGTGTTTACAATGGGCTTTGAAGAGTGGTGGGGGTTTTAGTGGAGTGTTTAGTCCAAGCATTGAAGACAATTAGCGTGTTTGGTGGAGTTTGGCATATTTTGTCCACTGTTTTGGAGGCCTTGTACTTTGCTTTAGTGTAATTTTTCCTTTCAATTATTCACGTGGATGTTGTCAATAGTGTGTCAACAATGGGTTCTCATGTAGGAATTTGGTGGAACTTTGGTGCTCTTGTTACCCTAGCACAATTTTAAAGGTGTGTCATACAATCTTGATTATGCTCATTGAATATTGGTCTATGTTTACTTTGGGCATTGAGGATGAGGTTTGCATTTTTCTTTCTAGGGTTCCCATTTGTTGTTACTGCTAGTGTGGTGGAGTTTGGTGTTAGTTCGAGGGTTGAATTAGATTCTTTATGTTGTGTTTTATGGGTTTCTTTTACATTCTTGTTTGGTGCATTCTTGTTTGTCATGGTTTGGGTTGGCCGAGTTCACATTTCATAAAGGCACAAGGATCTTTTTGTTCTAGCGCATCCTTGGATACATCATTCTTCAAATCCATCAATATTCTTTTTAAGAAAATGAAAACCCCTTTATAGAAGAAGGAAAACTGTAGTGTAAGTAAATACATTAATTTACGATTTGTTTAATAATTTTGACTATTTAATTAGTATTAATTTTAAAGTATTTTCTTAACACTAAACTCTTTTTAATAAAGTTTTAAACAAACATTTTAAATAATAAAAATAAAAACAAAAACAAAAATTATTATATGAAATACATCCATTACTAAAGGGGTAGAAAGAGAGAGAGTGAGAAAAGGGGTTAGTAAGGGTTGAGAATGAGAGAGAGAGAGAGAGAGAGAGAGAGAGAGAGAGAGAGAGAGGTGTTACTAAGGGTTAGGGAGAGAGAGCGGGGGGTGGTGGTTAGTGGAAGGGGGGAGTAGGGGTGTGTGTGTGTGTGTGTGAGAGAGAGAGAGAGAGAGAGAGAATGGGTGGTGTTATGGGGTTGGTTTAGAGATAGCGATAGGGGTGGGGGTTAGTAGTAGGTGGAGGAGTAGAGAGAGAGAGAGAGAGTGGCGGGGGGGATGAGGAGGAGGAGGAGGAGGAGGGGGGGGGGTTGGGGATAGAAATAGATATACATAATAGGGTTGGAGGGTTAAGGGTGTAGGGAGCATTACATTAGTGAGATTGTGTGTGAGAGAGAGAGAGAGGTGGGGTTGTTAGGGAGTTGGGGTTGCGAGAGAGGGGTGGGGGTTAGGTTTAAGTGTTTGAGTAGGGGAGAGAGAGTGAAAGGGGGATAGTGATGATTAGAGATGGAGGGATAGAGATGGAGGGATAGGGAGAGAGAGTTAGGGAAGCATGTATAAATTTTTTGTACAATTTCTTTATTGTGTCAAGATGTGATCCATATGGGAGAACCTTTCATGTATAATTAACATTTGATGAGGTATTGATCATCCATTTCTAGAGTGTACTTTATTTTCCATAGTTGGAACTAGGAAGCTTAACTATTTTGGTTCTAGAACCATCAAATTTAGCTCCTAAAGTTGCATTTTGAATTTATGGGTCCCGGAGTCTTAGTGTCCCTTCCATTTTGGGCTTACAAACTTGGTCCTAATCAATAACGACCCATTTCTCCTTACTTTTAGTTCCTCCCCACAGGAAGGTTCACTATAGTTGTAATTCCGCTCCATCACTTATTGCATTGGTACTAGGGGGCATGCTTCAGTTATAGTGTAGGCATGGAAGCTATTAGTGATGGCCACACTAGTAGATCCTATCCATGCGTAATAGTATTAGACTATGTAGGGTTATAGTAATAATATTATAAGGTAACAAGATTCATAAGAAACTAAATCTATAATAACAACTTAACTACTAATGACTAAGGCTAAGACGGGGGTTGGAAAAGGCGAAAATAATATATATTATGATCTATTTATTTATTTAGGGGATTATTGCATGGGAATTTTTTGCATTAGGACATGTGTCCCTCCTATGGGAGATTGCAAAAACCTTGAAAAGGACAAGGAAGAAGGTAAAGGGGGATTCCATCTTTGTTTCTCTACTTGTGGCGTTTGGGAGGTTTGGAGGCTAGGAGGGTAGGATATGATTTTTGTACATGATATACGATTGATGAGCTTTTGATGGCTTGGTATTGTTGAGTGAGGGCTCGGGGGTTCTCAGTATACAAATACAACTGAGGGGTTGGTTGGGAGGAGAGTGGTTTTCCCGCAAATAGTTTCTTGAGGAGATGCTTAGAGGATGGATGACCCATAGGATTCAATGTGCATCAGTAATTTTATCTTACAAATTTAGGTATGTGTTCTTGATTCCTACGGCCTTTGGTGTATTGTATTATCATGCGGAAACAATGGGTCTCTAGATGATAATAATTTTATGGCTTCCTTTAGTGTTAATGTTGCGTAATGGTAAATTCCATGGAATAAAATTTAATTGTAAGACTAGAATCTTTCCTTGTTATAAAAGTATGGGTCTTACAATAGTTTCTTAATTTGTTTGAGGATTCCATTAGGAGCTACAAGGATGGAGAACAAATATTAAGTCCTTGATTGAAGGACATATTTACCAAGATGAGTCCGCCATTGAGGTTGCGATCAGAAATTCCACCTAGACACATTTTTTTTCACCCTTGATAAAAGCTCTTCCGATGAAATATTATGATGGGAGTTGTCGATGAGCAGTGCATGTATATATTGTAATGGAAGGGAAATCCTTTGAAAACCTAGGATATTGGGAATATTACTTTGAACATTGAGAGGGACATTAGCAAAGAACAATTGGGACATACTTTGATTAGTTGCAGGTGACTAGAGGTTTCCATGCTATAAGGTCCATATATATTCAAGATATATATTCAAGATATGAACAGGGTGCGGGTACCCTGGAATAAAACCTTCTAATAAAATACCTACAATGGAATGATAAGCTTTCATGTTAGTCGCATCTAGGTTCCAAGTAACCAGTGTACCCCCAAGAAACCCACAAGAGTCCACCGTAGTGACCAGCCAATTGGGATTAATTTTAAGGAAATAATTGCAGGCCAAATAAGTGGTAGTCATAGTTTCTTGTATAAGAACTACACATGGCCTAGTCACCTCCAACATTCTCTTTAAAGCATCTCTCTTAGGCCAGCTACCAAGACCTCGAATGTTAAAAGAGACCAATTTCAATGAGAAACCCTAGAAAGGGCCACATCATCTCTAAGAGCCCCAAGTGAATCTCTTCAGGAAGAGGAGGAAACCCTCAGAAGCCCCTTGTCAAATAAAGAAGTGATATTTGGGTTAAGACCACCATTAACAACCCTCCCATTGCCTCTTTTCACTTTTTTGGGTTTACGAATGGTAACATTGCCATTAAAAATGAAGGATTTAGGAATAATAGAGGGATCCTCCTGAGCAGAAGAGCAGTAAATGTCCAAGGGAGATTTCGCAGAAGTAGACCTTGTATCCTTGGCTGAAGAAAAATCCCTGAGAGGAGAGGTGGTATGGAAAATACCCAACGACAAATATCTAGAAAGTGTAGGAGAAGGAAAATCCAAATCTAAGGCTAACCTGTCAACACTCCCTTTAGGTTTAGTTGAAAAAGAGTTCGGACAGTCTCCAATGTCCACAGGACCAGGAGAAATAGGATTAGTAATAAATTCTTCCCTGGCAACATAAAGCTCTAGAAAATCCAGCGGACAGTCTCCCATGTCCACAGGATCAGGAGAAATAGGATTACTTTGTCTGTTCCTCCATGTTTTTTTACTTTTTACTTTGTATTATTCTTTTGTATTTATGGCTGATAATATGAAGAAACATGGACAAACGTTACAAGATCTGGACCTCGTATTTACTTTTTACTTTGTATTATTATTTTCTGTTTATGGCCGACAATAAAGACAAACATGGACAAACGTTACAAGATCTCCCTCATATTTACTTTTTACTTTGTATTATTATTTTTTGTTTATGACTGACAAAAAGGACAAACATGGACAAACATTACAAGATCTCCCTCATACTGGGTTGTAGAGTGCCTCTCGACGCAACAATGGACACACTATATTTTTATATTATCTGACAGCTTTGATAGTGATTATAATTAAAGGATTTTCACTGCTTCTATATATACAGGAATACCATGAGTGTAATTAAAAGATTTTAGCTTTTATAAGATATGTAGATGAATATGAATAAGCAATCGACTAGATATAAATTGGGTTAATATTCTTCTATGTTATTTGTTTCATTGCTTTAATGGAGTCACATTTATTACTATTCATTATGCAAGGGATATATTCATAATGGACCCAAGACGAACTGGGTTAATATTGTGCTCTTCTATTTGTTTCATAATTTCAATGGAATCATATTTTTTAATTTAATTTTTAAACTATTAAAATAACAATAACTATAGGTGATTAAAAGACATAAAGTTTAGATTTAAAATAATAACAATAATTATGGGTGATGAAAAGACTTGAGATTTATATTTATGTTAATAAAATGAGTTAGAAATTTAAAATTAGGTTATTAAATAATAAATAATATTACTTATCAAAAATATTTTATAATGTAAAATGTTCTATATAGTTATTCTAATTATTAATGTTTCATATTAATAAATCATAATATATGATATTAATAGTAGCATTATTTGAAATATTTTAATTATTATTGTTTTATATTTATATCAAATATTAATATAACATACTTAATGTTAATATTGATACTTATTATTCTATTAAATATGTTTCAATGTGTAACATTTAATATTTGTATGAGAGATGTATTAATATTGAAAAGATATATTGATTTCTAAAATATATCATATATAATAGTAAATTTACATTTTTTATTTAAAATATAATATAGTAATTTTAAAATTATAAATATAATTAAGAGAGAGATCTTATTTTAGCTTAATCAAATATTTCAAAAAAACAACTATAGATAAATATTTATTTTATATTTGGATATGTAATATTTAATAATGTTGCATATATTTAAATAATAATGTTTAGATGTATAACATTATTTCATAGATTTAAATAATTATGTTTCAATTTATAACATTTAATATTTGTATGAAAGATTATTAATATTTGAAAGATATATTAGTTTACATTTAATATATAATATATAATAGTAAATTTGTACTTTTTTAATATAATTATCCACTAATATAGTTAGTTTACGAAAACATGATCAATATAGTTTAATGTGTTTATAAATAAGGTAAAATAAAGGAATAATATTATCGATAATTTTAATGAAGCTGTCTAAAAGTTCCGATGATTTAGCCTGTCGAGACAAGTTAAATTTAAAAATTAGGGAATTTGTGTTGATTAAATCATTTTTCTTAACATCTAGATGAATTGAGTAGCCTGGAAAACCCCCGGGGCATTTAATTATGCGGGATTAATGCAAGATTAATACAAGTAAGCATACAAGTGGTTGTTATATTTCATGATAATATTAAAAGTCATGCATACATAAGCTAGGTTCACCAAAGTTAAAAAGATAAACATCTACGGCATACCAAACTTACCTTTACAATCAACCATGCTACACCCAAGTTAAATATATAGGCATTCATAAAACAGCATAAGCAACCACAAGGAAATGAACCCAATTTTCGGAAATTGCTTTAAATTTTCTGAAAATTTTAAATTTTTATCAAGCACACCACACCATAATTTTATATATGATAAACCATGTCTCACCTAACCTAAATATATAATGGAACATAATACACAAAAGTTATATAAATGTATACAATGTCACCCGCAATTTTATAACCAAATTCAACCTAACTTAGCTTTGATTTCAATAAAGTATAATCACAGTAAACCAAATTCAATCATGGTAGAGCTAACTTACAAATATTATCAACTAAGCCTTAACAATGTGACCCAAAAATTAGTGATTTTGCTTACAAATAGTAACCATAATAGTGTTTGTTATATTTGATGTTAATATGTAAAGTCATGCATACATAACCAAGTGAACGAGCATTTTCTGCCCTTCAACTCTTACCATGCTATACATTGGTCAACAATGGATTAAAGTCAACAATTGATTAAAGTGAACCAAGGATTAAACTCAACTATGGATTAAAGTCAACATGTCATAAAGTCAACATTCTTTACATTCAACCTTGATTAAAATTAACCTGCATTAAATCCAACATGGATTAAAGCCAACATGCTTAAACTCAAGTATGGATTAAAGTTACAATGCTTCAACTCTGGATTAAATTCAACTATACATTACAGTACATCAACGTCACCAATGAAGCAAGCCATATTAACTAAGATTGAATTCTACCTTGGATTGAAGTCTACCTTGGATTAAAGTCAACCTTGAATTGAATTTAGAAATATTAATATTGTTAATGGACTGAGGTCAACCACAAATTGAATTCAACCTAGGATGGAAGTCAACCATGGATTGAATTCAACCTTGGATTGATGTCACCCATGGATTGAAGTTAATCTTGGATTTGATTCAACCTTGAAGTAAACCATGGATTGAAGTTAATCTTGGATTCGAGTCAACCTTGGATCGATGTCACCCATGGATTAAAGTTAATCTTGGATTCGAGTTAACCTTAAAGTAAACCATGGATCGATGTCACCCACGGATTGAAGTTAATCTTGTATTGGAGTCAACCTTGGATTGAAGTCACGCATGGAGTGAAGTCAACCATGGTTTGAAGTCAACCTTTGATTAAAGTCAACGTTGATTTGTGGATTGAAGTTAACCTTTGATTGAAGTGAACTATGAATTGAAGCCAATTGTGGATTGAATTGAACCATGGATTGAAGTCAATGTTGTATTGAATTCACCCTTTGATTGAAATCTACCATGGATTGATTGAAATCTACCTTGGATTAAATTCAACCTTCGATTGAAGTCAACCATGGAATGAAGTCAACCTTTGATTAAAGCCAATCTTTCTTAAAATTTAAACATGGATTGAAGTCAACTATGGATTCAAGCCATTGCGCTTGAAATCAACCATGGATTGAAGTCCACCTTGCTTAAATGTTAAGGATTGATTGAAGTCAACCATGGATTGAAGTCCACCTTGCTTAAATGTTAAGGATTGATTGAAGTCAACTATGGAATGAAGTGAACCAAGGAATGAATTCAAGCATTGTATTGGAATCAACCACGGATTGAAGTCAACCTTCAATTGCAATCAACCTTGGATTGAAGTCAACCATGGAGTGAGTTCAACCTTTGATTGAAGTCAACCATGGATTGAGGTCAACCTTTGATTGAAGTCAACCATGGATTAAAGTCAACCTTTGATTGAAGTCAAGATTTCTTAAAATTTAACCATGGAGTGAAGTCAAATATGGAATCAAGTTAACCTTGGCTTGAATTCAACCATGGATTGAAGTCCACCTTGCTTAAATGTCAACTATGGATTCAAGTAAAGTATGGAAAGAAGTGGACCAAGGAATGAATTCAAGCATTGGATTGGAGTCAACCATGGATTGAAGTCAACCTTCGATTGTAATCAACCATGGTTTAAAGTCAACCTTGATTAAAAGTCACCTACGGATTGAAGTCAACTATGGGTTAATGCCAATCAATCACTTGTAAAAGTATGGTTTTCGATTAAAGTCCACCATGGTTCAAATTCAAGCTTGGATTGACCTTGTTCAACATTTTCCTATGGTTGACCAAGGTAGAGTTAACCGTGGTAAACCAAATTCAATTATGGGAAACCAAAGTCAACTAAAGTCAACCAAATTTAACTAAAGTCAACCACATTCAATCCTGGTTACCCATACTCTACCAAGATCAGCCAAATTCAACCATACTCAATGAAAGTCAAAATAGTGAACCATGCTCTACAAAAGTCAGCCTAAGTAAACCATGGTCAGCCATGGCTAAGCAAATTCAACCATGGCTGACTAGGACAAACATGGTAATAAATACTCAATCATAGTCAATTAGCCAACCAAACTCAACCATAGTGAAACAAAGTTATCTATTTTAAATTATAGGAGAAGAAATTCAACCATAGTTCTAAGCCCATCATGTCATCCTGGACTGTTATGGAAAAAGTTTTACATGTGTAAATGACGAAGGGAAAACTGTAGAAATAAAAGGCATCCCAAGGAAGGTGACCCTTAGGCAGATTTCAGCCATGCAAGTTAAGAAAGCAGTTAGGAAAGGATGCCAAATGTTTGAAGTAAACGTGGTAAATGATGAGTTTATGGATAAAGAGGACAAACTGAAATTAGAGGACATACCTGTCTTAAAGGATTTTAAAGATGTATTTCCTGAGGAGATTCTAGGATTACCTCCCAAAAGAGATTTAGATTTTACCATAGAGTTAATACCAGGAGCAGTACCAAATTCGAAAGCCTTGTACAAAATGAATATATTGGAGTTAAACGAATTAAAATCACAGTTGAAGGAGCTTATTGACAAGAAGTATATTAGACCCAGTGTGTCTCCTTGGGGAGCACCTGTCACTTTTGTTGAAAAGAAAGACGTAACCTTAAGACTGTGCATAGATTATTGCCAACTTAATAAGATGGCAATCGAGAATAGGTATCCATTGCCCCGCATAGATGATCTATTTGATCAGCTGCATAGAGCAACAGTATTTTCGAAGATTGATCTAAGATTAGGATATCACCAAGTACGGGTTAAGGATGAAGATATTTTCCAGACAGCTTTCCGAACTCGGTATGGACATTACAAGTTCGTAGTCATGCCATTTGTCTTGAATAATGCCCCGACTATATTTATGTGTTTGATGAATAATATTCTGCATAAATACTTTGACAAGTTTGTTGTTGTATTTATAGATGACATTTTAGTGTACTGAAAAAGTAAAGAAGAGCATGATGAACATTTACGGATTATCTTACAAGTACTAAGAGATCATCAACTATACACCAAGTTTAGTAAGTGTGACTTCCACAAAGACAAAATTCAGTATCTAGGACACATAATTTCAGCATAAGGAATCTCGGTTGACCCCTAAGAGATAAGGGCCATTAATGACTGGCCGGTTCCTAAAGATATGTAGGATGTAAGATCATTTATGGGCATTATGGGGTATTACAGAAAGTTTATAGAGAATTTTTCAAAAATTTCCAACCCCATAACTTCCTTGCAGAAGAAAGGAAGAAATTTGTTTGGGATCATAAATGTGCTGACAGTTTTAAGAAATTAAAGGAACTATTGATGACGACACCTATCTTGAGGATAGCTGACCCCAAAAAGGATTTTGTAGTTTGTACAGATGCACGCAATGATGGACTTGGCGAAGTCCTGACACAAGAAGGGCATGTGGTGGCATATGAATCTACAAAACTTAAAGTACATGAAAAGAACTACTCTACTTGTGATTTAGAGTTATTGGCAGTTATCCATGCCTTAAAAATGTGGCATCACCACCTTATTAGCAAGAAATTTACATTATTAACAGATAACATGGGACTGAAATATTTATTAGATCAGAAAAACCTGAATGCTAGACAAGCTAGATGGTTGACGTTCTTAAGTGAGTATGATTTCGAAATTCAACATATTAAAGGGAAGGAGAACAAGGTTGTAGATACCTTGAGTCGTAAGGCAAAATTAAGTTTCATTTCAGCAATCAATACTTATTCAACTGATTTGGAAAATCAGATTTTGGAAAAGAGTGAAATAGATGAAGAATACAAAAAAATGAAAGAAAAGACAACAAACAACAGTTCTGAAAATTGTATGGAAGATTACAGTATGAAGGAAAACGGTTTATTACTGTTTAAAAATAGATTGTATGTACCAGACATACCAAAAATAAAATTTTTGATATTAAATGAGATGCATAAAAGTCACTATTCTGGTCATCCAGGTTATCAAAAGACCATTACTATGTTGAGAAAAGAATATTATTGGCCCAGAATGAAGGATGAAGTAGCAGAGTACATAGCTAAATGTTTGGATTGTCAAAAAGTGAAGGTTGAACACCAACATCCTACTAGATTGTTGCAACCGTTATCGATACCAAGTTGGAAATGGGAAGTGATCAGCATAGATTTTATTACTGGATTACCTAAAAATCATAAACAACATGACTCTATCATGGTGGTAGTGGACAAACTCAGCAAGGCAGCACATTTCATACCCGTAAAGACTACTCATAAATCTCCAGAGATTGTAGAGATCTTTATGAAACAAATTTTTAGACTACATGGAATATCGAAAGTAATAATTTCAGATCGTGACTCGAAGTTTACGGGAAACTTCTGGATGTCACTGTTTAAAGGGTTGAACACAACTTTAAATTTCAGTACAGCATTTCATCTATGGACAGATGGTCAGACATAAAGGGTAAACCAAGTTTTAGAAGATTTATTAAGAATGTATGTTAAGGATCAGCTTGGTAAGTGGGAGGACTACTTGCACTTAGTAGAATTTGCTTATAATAATCATTATCATGCATCAACCAGACTTAGTCCTTTTGAAATTATTTATGGTAGGAAATGCAATACATCTGTTTCATGGAATGATCCAGTAAATAGAGTTGTTTTAGGACCTGAATTATTGCAGGAGCTAGAACTAATTGTGAAACAATTGCAAGGACATTTAAAAGCTTCCCAAGATAGGCAAAAGAGTCTAGCAGATTCAAAAATAACTCATAAAGATTTCCAAGTTAGTGAACATGTATTCCTCAAGGTAAGACCGAAAAAGAGTTCACTGAAATTGGGGAGTTGTGCCAAGTTGGCACCCAGGTATTGCTGTCCTTTTGAAATATTGTCTAAGGTTGGAGCAATGGCATACCAACTGGCTTTGCCACCAAACTTAAAAATACATAATGTTTTTCATATATCATTTTTAAAGAAATATGTGCACGATACTACTCATGTTGTAAAATGGAATGATGTACAGGTCGGACAAGATGGAGATTTTACGGTGGAAATGGATTGTATCCTCGGAAGGAGGGAAACCATTCTCTGGAATCGCAGCATTGGGCATGTGAAGGTTGTAACATCCTCCTATTTTACCCTTATGATTGTAAATGTAAATTGTAAAATGGTTTTCTGGTGAGGAGCTCAAGGCCAAGGCCCCACCAGTAGACCTTGATAGGCTATGCGGTTAATTCCTAATTGTTGTAAATCGTAAACCGAGGAGACTAAAGGAGTACATATCTAAACAACGGGAAAATGAATCACTAAGGGGAGGAGCGAGATGGCTAGGAAGCCACGGATGACAAATGCCATTTTGTTGCCAGTAGGATTTGGAGGGAAAAATAAGTGTTTTAATTATGTTATCCTAGTTTTAAAGGTTCATTCTAAATAGGATTGTCAAAGTAAATAATAACACAATTCAAATCTCCTAGTAAGTGGGAAGACTTAGCTTTTTAATACTTTCTAAAAAAATAAAATAGTCTCAATGACACAAATAACTCACTAGAACTAAACGTTCCTTCAACTCTGAGAGAAGTAATAATTTCTTCTTAGGTAATAAGGGCAAGAAGAGTGGAATTATATATATAGGGAAGATATATATAAGGGTTTATATAGAAACAAAATATCATAGTTTTCTTTTATATAAATAGTCAATTTATTATTGAATTAAATTAATATGAAACAACCCTTTTAAAAAAAAGTGTTATCCCTTTTATAAATTTAAGGGATTACCATTATCCTCATACCCTAAAGTTTATTTATTTATTTTATATATTGGGAGAGGATCGACAAAACATCTTCTCCAATGGGTATTAAAGTTATACCTATTAAAATGGTTCACGAATTGTATGAAAGTTTTACTGAACATTACAATTACTTATTTAAACTCCTACTCGACGAGGCTGGTATCATTGGTGACCTACCTCCAGCTGTTCAATCCAGAGTTTGGGGTTATGGTCGGCTTCTCTAAGAGAGGAGATCGAGCCATCATGAAAGAACACTTGTAAACTACACACTTGGCAACCTTGATCAAACTTTCGACCTCCAAGTGGCTAGAGATCTTCCTATAACCTAACGGATTGCATTTGGCGTAGGGGGGAATATCTGTATGTGGAAGCTAGCGGAGATGATCGTGGCTCTAGAGGAGCATGATCTGAGAGCCTTTAGATGGATCTGTAGACTATTAAATGCTCCGATCTTCATAGCTGCGCAGGAAAATTATGGGATCGGAAATGTAGTTGAAACCTATTTCTGCTCATTCATTCTGCTGAATGAGGAGGGATTTGTTAGCCGCGTATAGTATTTGCTGCAGCGAAATAGTATGGTATTTGTTAGTTGTATGGAATGTTGCATTTGGAAAAGGTAGACCTGGAAGGAAACAGGTGAATAGTTGTGGAAATAGTTAAGCCTTATGCTTGCTATCGAGAGGGTGAACCCTGCGAGGAGAACCAACAAGTCCCATACTCTGTGATTGAGGGTGAACTCTGCGAAGAGTATCATCGTTGCCAATCTGATTTTCTTGGTGAGAACGATCGCAGCAAGAAGAGGAATGTGATCCACAATTGTATTAGAACGTTTCCATTGATTCAGTGGAGGTTCGATCTCAGAAGGGAGATTTGAAGAAATTGGATCCACAATGAGGACGGTTCCATTCACCTCTGCGATCTGAGAATGAAGATCCTGATATTGGATCTGTGATGAGGACGGTGATGTGATGATTATACCTCTGCGTAATTACTGGTTTTAAATGCATGACTATTGTGTTAAATGGGGGGAACCGGATGCTCGGCAAGAGGAGGAGTAGGAAAGGAATAACATCTCGGCGATTCCTCTATCAGAAGATAGTTTTAGCTTTGTAAGAGAGTACTGTATTGAAATACGCCCAGCTCAGATGAGATCACGAGATCCCCGTGGGAGATCATCCTACTGGTCTTCCTTGGTCAACTCGCTGCATAGCAAGCTCGTATATTTCAATTGATGGGGATCAGAACTACATCCTTCGGGCATGGCACATACGGTGAGGGATCTACTTGGTGGAGTGAGATACAGGTATGTTCATTTCACTATCAAATCACTGCGTGATCTAGTGGTGTATGCATGGATCCTCTTATACTGTATCTTGTGTATTGTTTTTTTAAATGGAAATTACATACTTGTGCACATTGCATTACTTAAACGTAGATCCCTGTCAGAAGGGTAGTAGTGTGCAAAAATGTGAAAGTTCTCTATAGAGAATAGAGACAGAAATGCTTAGACTTATATGTTTTACTTTGCTTAAAGTAGATCCTTTTTCATAAGGTTAGTAGTGCGCAAAAATGTGGTAGATCTCTGAATAGAACATGGGCGGAATTGTATATATATGCTTATGCGTTTTATTTTGCTTAGTGCGGAACCCTGTCAGAAGGACATTAGTGCCAGAAGTGTGACCGATCTTTGTAGGAAGCAAAGACAGAAATTTATATGCTTATAGGATTTACATGGTTTAAAGTTGATCCTTGTCAGAGAACAATAGCGCCTAATATGTTATGACCTCTGTAGAAACCTAGATAGGGTTGTCATCATTCTACTTCTGGTTATGCTCTGAGCATGTGTAAGCGTTTTGCTAGGGTTGTCATGGTCTTATCTCTTGTACCTTGGATTATGATTAAGCATTTGGATCTCCGAAGTTCCAGAGTTACCATGGTTTATACCACTGCTTAATTTATGTTGTCATTGCTATGTCTAAAATTGTTGGGTTCTAGGCGGTTGTGGAAGAGGTGATGGGGTTTTCCATATGATGTCTATTTGAATGAAGGAAAAACTCATTTCATTATGATAGTGGAAATTTTTATAGAGGTTCTTTATCTTGAGAGAGATTTAGATTTCTTAGAAAGGTTTAGATGACTTGGCTTCGCATTCTTATGATTGTGCTTATCACTTTTGCTTGAGGAATAAGGTGTGTTTATTATACTTTGGATTGATAAAAAGTGAAATTCCTTACCAACCAATCCATCCCATCATCTGCTTATCGCACATAAACTTTGTATTTTAGTTGTGTTAATGCTTGTTTTGGATGTTGGTTGCGGTGTGGTGAATTTTTGTACTTAATTTATAATTATTGAATATATGTTATTTCCGGATAGGGGAAAAACCTTTCTGCTTATGTCCAAATATGTAATACATTGCTGTCATAGGTTCCTTGGGAAAGAGACGGCTAAGTAGAGGCATGATCCATGTGCTTTACTTAATAATTATTATTGATCTGTTCGAAATCAACATGGAATAATCCCTTGTAACGATTCTGAGATAGGCTTTGGATGTTTGAAATTACTCTCCATGAGAGAAGTGGTAAGAAAGATGGAAGTAAGTATAGTAACATTGGTGTTGCCGGATGTAAGCTCTATTTTGATAATTAATACAAGATGCGACTCTCCTTTGGTGGACGTAGCCCAATGTGATTGGGTGAACCACGTACATTTTGTCTCCCCATGTGTATGACTCTATTGTTTATGTCTTGTCAATAATTCTTGTTTTGCATGTTTATGTCGTAATGATTATGTCTTGTTTCGCATGTTTATGTCTTAATGGTTATGTCTTGTCAATAAGTCTTAACTGGGTGTTTATTCATAGAATGTGTGTGGAAATGATTTGTGAAGGCATTTTGTTATGATAGCATGCAGCTGTATAGTTCCTTTATATATAATGGTCTCAAAAGAGATCCATGGAGTTGTAATGGTAACATTTAATAAAATAAGTAAATTGATTATTATAAGAATGTCAAGTGTAGGAATAAGGGTTAAATAAATTTTATCTATTTCTTATAATATTGAACCCGCTCATAAATATTTTTATTGTGAGGATATCTAATGGAAGAAATTTTAATTTTCACCAATTTACTAACTCACAAATCCTAGAGATGTTACAAAGGTGCAATGGAAGTACCTTATCCCAGAAGAGGCAACCTGGGAGTTGGAGAGTAGTATGTGGGCAACATACCCAACTCTGTTTCAGGAACACTCAAGGAGTGATTAACAAACATCGAGGATGATGTTGAGACTTAAGGGGGGTGTATGTCACCTACCCAAATTTCTGAAAATTATTATTTTATTTGCAAAATACTTTATGTTAAATTTAATTACAAAGTTTTGTAATTATGATCAGTTTTGATCAAAGATGAATGTAATTACTGAATATTATTATTTAAATTAATTAATTAGGAGACAAACACCCAAGAGGACTGTTAAATGAGTGTTCACTGACCCACTAGGAGGAATGGAAGTTGTTCAAAGGTATGGGACAGATGGCATCAATTGCATCACACCACTAGTTGTTGGTTGTGGGACAACTACCCCTAAAAATGTGGCATTATCCCCCAAGTGGAGGGAGTGAGCAGGAAGGTCATTTAATGACCCAGTAACATCTGAAAAGGCCTAGGCAGCCTATAAAGGAAAATTCAAATTGAGTAGGCAGCTCTTAATCAATATTTCTGCAGAATATTTTCCTCATGTGCATCAGGTGATCACTAAGAGATTCGAATAGGGAGGCTAGTGGTGAGTGCAATCTTAAGTCTGCAAATTGTTGAGAAGAATCAGAGAAACTAGTGAAGGTCTATTGGACTGCTAGTCCTTAAATATTCAACAGTCAATGCTACTACAAGTGGAGGTCCTATTTCCTGAGTTTCTTCCTCCTGGTGGTTCAGTGAACATGCTCGGGGATCCTAAGGCAGTACTTGACTGTTTTCAGGAATTGGTTGGGTGGAACAGTCTTCTTGGGATGTTTGTTGCCCTACAAATTATCCAGGTTCTTACAAATTTTCTACCTTATCTTAGCTAGTAGACTTGTTCTGTATATTTAGTAATTTATGTTTCCTGTTTTCGAAATTGAATCTAATTCTAAATTTATTTGAAGTCTGAAAGTTAAAGTTTAAATGATTTTTTGAATTGACAAACCAGTATCTATATTTTTTCCCATGTTGTTTTTTGCATCGTACTCCAGTATAGATATGCAAATTAAGAATAGATGATAAGATATGCATTTTTCCATTGAATTCGATAAGATAAATATAGTAATTCATGTGTTTATCAGTTTCTTCCCTATAGTAAATAATTGTAGAAAGTCATGTATAATATTTAATATATATATAAAATGTTTCCTTAGTTATATGAAACACAAATAATGTTTACTTCCTGTACAGTTGCATTGTATCATTCTTATCATCACTATGTACATAGGAAATAGATAAAAAACATCTTTCTACATATCATATTATTTTTGCATTATAAAATAACATAGCCGCAATACATGAATGCGATCATCACATCAAGACAGTACATAACAGTCATCACATAGTTTTTCACTTTGCACTTATACATACTATTATCGTTTCTTACTATAATTTCTTCCTATAGTTTTACAGCTTAAATAAATATTAAAATTATTATAAACATTTTATTGCTACCAGTCATTTCATTCAATAGATTTTCGAACTGTAAGTGCCGATTTCCAATCTAAGTTCATTTTCAACCCTAGCTAGATTTATCTTTTTTCTTCTCCATCGTTCTTTTATTTTTTGGAACAAAAACAAAACAATGCCTATTACTAATCGAAATCCAAGTTTCGGTTTCAAAGACCTTTCTAAAAATCTTTATTCAAAACATAACTTTTTTTTTACAAGAATCGATTAGGGTTTGACCTTGCATCTTTTCATTTATAAAAACAAAAGGGAAAACCTTTCAACTATTCATATCCTACAACAACTTTTACAACCTACATAGACTTTGAATCAAATCCAAATTTCTTTTTATTTTTTCATTCAATATCTTTTCAAATCAAAACATGAACTAGGGTATGGCCCGTTCATCTCCATTAAAATGTTTTGAAACACCATTTCCTTTATCATATTACAGAATTATTAACTAAGACAAGTTTCACATACCCGACTTATGTTTTTACTCATTAAAGTTTTCAGTTAGATACCAACGAAGAGACAAGCCCTTTCGGGTTCACATTCTACAAAGTTATCTTCTATGACAGAGTACATAAACCATAGCTTGAAGAATCGCGATGTCAACTTATAGCATCAAGTCTTTTAACACAATCATTTTTACACAAGGATAAAAAGCATACATTTGATTACCAAGAAGTCATATATTGTTTTTACAGTAAACAAGCCCTCAAATCCATTTCGTATCCTCATAATTTAAAGAAAAACAAGTCATGACCCTGATTTTTCTTTTCAAGAACTTTTACAAAGACCCGACTTCCGGAAAACGAAGACATTAGGCTCGGAAAATGAAAGTCACAACATGTTTTTCCAAAACAAAGCATACAGGGTTTACACCCAAGCTCAACATTGGAAACCGGTCCTCAAAACCCTAAACATTGACGAGCTTAACATTCCCCAAATTTTGACGAAGATAAATATCAAGGTAGAAACCAAAAACCATTTAAACAACGAAAGTTACAACACCGAAAACAGAAATCATTTGTTTTATAGCGGTGCTTCAAGGTTCTTTAAACATCAAACAAACAACGAGTCACGGCTAGAACAAGTACCCATCTTGAAACCACATCAACCACAGGCATAGAGCACCTACGAGGGTTTCGGGAGACCCGAAGCTTACCCGTTTTAGAAGCACGCTTTATTTTCCAAAACCCTTGCTCGAATCTGTATCCACAACCTGCAACTGTCAAGAACAATAGTTAAATTTGAGACAATTTCCATTTTCTAAACTGAAAGATGAATTACATTAAAAGAATCATTGTTCACTACAGGAAAAACTTACCTTGCTAAAAGCTACCAAAGCATTCCACTTTCACTACATAAATGATGGTTTTCCATGCTGGTAGACAAGATAGGAAAACCCTTTGACTATTGTCATCTGGGTGTAACTTTCACTCTTTATTAAATGAAAAACTCATAAAAAATATCAACTCAACGACTATGTGAACTAGAGAACTAGACTCTCTTTTGACAACGCCATTACAACGGCTAAAACCTGCCACTCAAATCTTACTTACAGGATTCGAGGTCGAGGCCTCTTGAAACTTACAAACCCTAGAATTTTTGGGCAACCTATCGGCCACACAAACCATAACAATAGCAAAATGAACAACTTTCAATCTCTCAAACCAAAACAACGATAGAAATTTGGGATTGCCATCCAACGGTCCAAACTCAATAAAATCAACGATTATAATAATGCCAGCGAATTAGCATTGGGACATACAACCTCTAGATTTATTACCCCATCCATTGATCAAGCATGGAAACATCGTTATGGCACCCAAAGGACCAGACAACAGCCAACTCGGAGGAATGCACTATAAAAATCGTCATACAGAGGATGACTCAGCCAGTAATGCATCGACTTTTCAATACATGGATTGTAATAATTCCCCGTATGCTGAGTGGTGAACCAAGATATTAATGCAAGATCAATACATTATCTTCACAGCAACCCAAGACCATGTCATATTAAAATGATTGTCAACTCGAATCCTGTAAACATTTAATACATGTCAGTACTTGGAATTAAATGTATAACTTATTCAGGGTATGGTTTTACAAACAAAAACCTTATGATAAAATCCATATAGTGGATAATAGATTTCACACTATAGCCACGACTACGACTCAGTGTACCTAGGTTTAAGTTTAGCCATGTATATTAAATTCGATTTACATATTATTTGTTTGGTGCATTATAATATGAAATCAATATTATAATTTTTGACATATAAATGAATAGTTAAAGTGATGGTAGGATAAAATTCTATAAGATTATTTGGTTATTATGTTATTCCTAAGTTTTTATTTTTGTAGCTATTAAAAGAGATATAAGTATGGAAATGTTAATTTTAAATGAGACCATGATTCATAACTAGTATAAAATATATGCTTTGGCTATGGGCTTCATGTCCTATCTCTTATCATATTGTATACGATGATTTACAAAACAATTATGACTTAAAAGTATACAAGTACTTATTATTTCAAGACAACGACAGTGTTAACCTCTACAACGACGATGATACTAGCAACTAATCTGCCATTCTGATGATGTTATTAAATGACATTTGGAAAATCATAGTGGAGATGTAAGACAGTGTTGGAAGACTAGTAAGTAGTACTAGACATTCATACCTAAAGATATTTTTTTCGCAAAGGATTTTTACAACATATCTATTTTGACGTTGAAATTGAATTCCACTCATACTTTTAAACTTTACAGCCATGAAACTTCTTACCTGTCGTCTGCACATTAGAACATTCAATTTGTTTCAGCATTACGGCTACGTAAGCTCCAGGGTACCTCATAGGACCCCCTTATGCATCAAAAGTCAAACTATCAATATCATTGCAAAAGAAACAGTGTCGCATAAATTCCATTCTATTCGTACATTTGTTACCATAATCATGTCAGTTATTAATGTATTTAAATTATCACTGTCACATTGCTACTAAACAGAATTAAATTATGTTTTAGTACAAATAACTGTTCAATTTAATTGCTGTCACAATCAACATTTATTATTTCGCAATCTTAAATTATCGTAATTAATGTTGCATTCAAAAATTTTAAATTTTTATGAAAATTTGGGATGTTGCAAGAAATGCTCTGCTATTTGGTTTGACAAGTGATGAATTCATCAAGGCTATGCATTGTGCATCAACCAAGGAGGTTTGGGACAAACTCAAAGGTATATACGAAGGAAATGACATAGTAAAGAAAGAGAAGCTGGAAAAATAGTCTAGGAAGTTTGAATATATGAGAATTACAGATGAAGAGAACATCACATCCTACTTCCTAAGATTAGATGAGATAGTTAATGCTATCGAGAGTCTTGGGGTCACTCTAGATGAAGAATTAGTTGACATGAAATATTGAGAACTTTTCCTCAAAGATTCAATGCGAAGATATCTTGTTAGAACATCGAGCTAATCTTGATGAAATAACAAAGGATGAGCTTCAGGGGATTCTCAATGCATATGAGATGAGAACAGAGAAAGAGACTCCCATCATAAATGAAGCTTCCTTTAAAGCCACAGGAAAGGACAAGCATGGTCATGACAACAAATGTTATGATGAAGAATCAAACTTTGTCAAGAAGATGAAAATAGGATGAGGCAAGTTCAAGAACAAGTTTACCTTTAAATGTTTCAAATGTGGAGGAGTAATTCATTATGCCTCAAAGTGTGCTTACAAGGAAAATGAAGACAGTGACAGTGATGAGGAATTTAGGTCATACAATCGAAAGACTCTGCGCTCACAACATAGACCTGAGAACAAAAGGAGGATTCCAAAAACAGAGGAACAGTCTGTACACTGAAGATGCAATCAATGAGTCTAAAGGAAGAAACTAAGGAAGTATTATTTATGGACCATGCAGTGGAAGAAAGCAAATATGAAAGGAAGAAGAGCAATTCAAATAATACTTCAGTTGCGCAAAGTAAGACAGGATCACTAGACAAGTATTTCCTCAGTGGTTCATTCAAAACACCTCCAAAGCTAGTCACACCTCCAAAACCTATTGAAGAGGTCAATACTAACATTTAATTTGATGATGAAGATACTGCATACATTGTCTACAAAGGGGAATTGATAAGTGCCCTGGACGAGTTAAAGAATTCTAAGAAGAAGAATAAGCTATTTCAGGAACAACTATCAAACTATGAAGAATAGGAAAAGTCATGTCAGGAATCTGTTGGTGCAGATATGTGTGAAAGGTTAACCATCTATGAAACTCAACTACATTTCCCACAGGAAAAGGTTCTAGTAATTGAGAAAGATAAATCTGCATTGAGAGCTTCACTGGAGGAATTAGCGCAGAAAATCAAGATGATGACAAGTCAACTTGAGGAAAAGGATAAAGAGATATCTTATCTAGAAGTCAAGTTGATTGAGATAAAGGGAACATACAAGTTCACATATGCACACAATCAGGAAGTGACAAGACAAAATATGAAGATGAAGTGAAGAACAAGTTGAAAGATAACACATCAATACTGAACGGGATTCAGAAAGATAAGAGACCACCAGAGGAAAAAAATAGGCTAGGTTATGTAAAGAAATCTATGAAGATATGTGAAAGAGAACGTTTTTGAAGTCAAGATAAGACTTTTAGGCATGATGGTTCCTTCAACTATAACTTTGTTCGATATACTAATCAAAGAAGGGTCAATGCGGTGAAATGTGCAAGATGCAACTAATTTGGCCTTATTGCAAAATATTGTCGAAGTGTGAGATGTTATGTATACGACTATTTTGGACACAAAGCTATGTACTGTCGAAGAGCAGTAAAATTTCTGGATGAATATTTGTTGTGCAAAGGCTATTACACTCAAAGAGACTTCAGTGGAAAATATCCAGAACATAATCAAAACAGAAGTACGCACAACAAATCTTGGGTCAGAAATATCCTCAGAAGTGCACTGAAGATACAGATAATCCAGACACAGTAAGAAATTCTTGCTTCTCTAGCCAGTCCCATAAGGACTATGGGAGACCCTTGAGTTAAACATGATGCATCTAAAGGAAATCAATGGGATGTTAGTTAGGAGTGTAGTTAAGAATGCATAATGTGTGGTTAAAATGTGTTTGAAGTTAGAATATGATCGCACATGATTGTATGTCAAGTTGATTATTTTGTAGAAAGGGAAAATTGTATACATACATTAAGTGGTTATATATTTACACTGCATATGATACATTATGGAACAAAGAAGCATCACATTGAGTTCAGTAGCACAAATACAAGAAGAAAATATTTAAATGAAGAATCAAATAATGTTGAAAGATATGAGTCTGCGCAAAACGGGTATTTTCATTATATTCATATTGGGCATGATTACAAAAATTCCACGTGTAAAAGACTCCATGTCGAAGCAAAGAATGGCATATACAACAAGAGGAAAAATTGAGAAAATGTCGAAGCATTCTACAGTAGCAGTTCGAGATCGAGTTCATATTCTGGTCGGTTTGCAAGATGTACCTCCACATCCACTAGAACCATGGATGTACATTCAAAAGCAGGGTGCAGAGGAAAATGTTGCAGAGTGGAAAACGACAATGGTCTACCATGTTGAGGTTGAAGACAAGACAATTTATCCAGAATCTGCTACTGTTGATGCTCCAGATTATCAACCTGATGATTCAGAAGGGTCAATTGCTCAAAATGTCTGTGATTTATCTAAGACTAAGAATATTTGTGAAGAATCTGGTTGTCCTGCACTTGTTGCTTCTAGGAACCCATGTTAGTTCTCAAGCACAAAAACTCAGTCTGTTGAGTCTGAATGGAAAGACACACATTCTCAAGGGAAATGTTTACTTTGTGATAAAAGGAATCCACCAGAAGGAATAGAAATAACTAGAGGTTGAATCAGACAACAAATGCAAGATGGCAATGCGATACGGAAATGCAAGGATGCAAGAAGTGATGAATCAGACATTTCTCACATATATCTTATATAATCCATTAAAGTAGGTTTGTGTGCATGCATTTAGTTGATGAGATAGAAATTCATTGTCACACAACATCAAAGAAGGTGGTGGAGTCGCCAAAATTAAATGCCCAACTTAATGAGTTTTTGGAAATAGTACAAAAATGTGGAAATTTGATTCATTGCTCCATATGATAAAGAATGTTTCCTCAAAAGGATAGAGTACGGAAGCGGCACGTCATAGTTTCCACACAAAGTGAATGGCATGTCCATCTTTATGCCAAGTTGGACGATAAATGAAAAACATGCTAGATCTTTGGTTGTCTTGGCTAAGGATGCAACAACATTCAATGCGACAAAGCCCCATGAGAGTGCAGTAAATGCAGTAGGTGAAGCAGTCAGGCGCATGAAATATAATGCAAAATCAATAAAGGACTGACTTAGGCACTGCGTAGTGGGTAAGTAAGGAAGACACCATGATAACTACGCAAGGAATGCCGAAGTATTGTGACAGGAATATGATATCAAGGTAAAATAATAATGTAACATGTTTTTTCAGAAAAGAAATCAAAGTTAATTATGAAAAGATATCAGTACAGAAGTTGTGCAAATCAACGAAGCACAAAGACAGAGGGAGTTAATTTAATTTTGTTTAATTTAATTTTTTTTGGGTGGGGGGGGGTTTCAATTTTCTTTTAAAAAATTTAATTTTTTTAGTTCTATACTTAAAATAGCTAAAAATGTGTTAAAACGGGTAGAAATATCTTTATTTTCTCATTTTCGACAATTTTTCCCATTGAAATGAAGTACTTAAAAGAAAAGTTAAAAAATAACTTCATATATATATATATATATATAACTAGCTTCTAAAAGTTAAAAAATCAAAAATGTATATATTGTTTCATTACAAATAGATACTAAATGTATATTTCTTTGTCAAATTTGAAAAAACACATTTGTAAATAAAAATTATAGTTTTTTTTATGACCAAGATGTTTCAAAATCGCAAAAAAGTGTCTCAAAATAAAAAATGGTGCTACCAATGTACACACTTTTTGAAATGGATGTAAAAACAACTACTAAAATTGACCCCCCCAAAAAATAGAACAGTGTCGAGTTCTCATCAAGTTTTATAACTTGTTTACAGTCTTCCCTACAGTTACTATGCTCATAGAGTTGACAACAAATGTAATCAAAGATAATGAATTTGGAGCATTAAAACAATTGAGTTGTTGTGTGGATGTTGAACAAGCTCAATGATGTGCAAACATATGGAGGTCTATGGCTAATATGAAATATTTTCTTTAAGATTTTGTTTCAAGGTAAGTCTTTTGTTCCATGTACATATGTATGTAAATCAATGTCTTTCAATATAAAGAAAGCATAGCTACTTTTGATTTGTCTATGAACAAATTTCATTACTTGCCAATACAAGTTCTGTTGGTTATAAAAAGAAATAATTTCTTCATATTACAACTTTTTTTCTTTTTGTTTTTGAAATTTCTTCTATATGGGTTTTTGGTTTTTTAACTAACCCATATTAATATAACATTGCTTGTTAAAGTGTATAGAGTAGAACAATGCAAACATTGTCACTATATTAAGGAATTCTTAAAATCAATAATCAAATTTTGATGTACTATTACATTTTCAAATAAAAAGAATGATTTGTTTTTACATGTCAGCATTGAAGGATTCAATATCTCAACGCCCTTAAAAGTAAAATGAGCCCTTACCTTTCAAATTTGATTCCTGATAGTGATTAAATAATTTTTGAATCCATATCCATTAAATTCAAATGAAGAAATGAAAGTGAAATTCATCTCCATGAACTATACTTAGGGAGCAATACAAGTCATCCTTAATATGAAAATATATAAGAGACAATATTTAACATTTATCCATAAATGTACAATGTCAGTGAGCGATCAATACAACTATAAATTTATATTAAAAAAAATTCACCGAAGGCGCTACAATGAACATTTCTATATGGAGGGCGACTACGCTCTTTTAATCCTAGATTAGGGATGGATAGCAGGGATGTAGTGGTTTGGCATATATCCTAAAAAGGATTCATCAAGCACACACATCTGATGGCCCAGATTTACTCTTGGCAAACAACATACTGAACAGTTATTTGTTAATCAAGTTCTAGGGCACCGTATTTTTTTTGTTAATCCACCTTTTAATGGTTAATCCTAGCCTCTTGCCATTCAGGAGAAGGTTAAATGAATCATTACTTGGTTAAATGAATGGTTTTAATGGCTGAAATGAATCGTTTGTGGTCTGGCTACTGCTTAATGTGTAGAGCAATAGTTTTCTTCATATTATCAGTTTTCTTTATATTGAGCAGTGCGAGATTCTAGCTTGTTTATGGTTTGGATTATCAGTTTTCTTTATATTGAGTAGTGCCCACTTCTAGGATCAGAGTGTTTCAGGTATTGCATAATGAGAAGCACATTGGATAGCTGGGATTCAGTAGACCTTTTTTCCACCAAACCGTTCTAAGTTTCGTGATGATCCATGTTTCAGGGATTACAAATACATGGCGCATTGAAGACCTCACTCTTGAAGAATATCATTCCATAGGATTCCAATCCAATGGCCTTGAGGTAACACTGCACAGATTCGTCGAGTTCACCATTCACATAAATTTTCTTATGGATAACAGTCCGTAAATACCCACATGTTGAATTTTGCTGCCAATTCTGTTATTTTCATGGGCGAGGTTAACATGTTCAAAGTGTTAGTTATACTGAATATACTGATATAAAAAAATATGGTGATGATGGCCCTTTATTCACCCGAATGTGAACATTATAATAATATACGCCATTGTTGACCACTTTAAGGTTCCCAATCCTGTGGATTGCTTAAATATTATACCCAATATATATAAAAGATTGGATATTATGGCTGAAATATGTCATGTCTTGAGTTACAGTCATGATAATGAATTTAGATCTGTGTTTTAGTTCTCTCCAAGCCCAGATCCTATCTCTGATATTTGTCCAAGCATTTAAAAAGGATTTATCTATTGTAGTCCACGTTGTGAAAATCTTACATGGGCCATGTCCATTCCAGAAATGATGCAGTGAAATAAGATGAAAAAAATTAAACCATGAAAAATTTGTCAAGATATCCAAAAACTGTAGACCATGACATTACCTGAATCTTAAATCCATGCTTTAAAGGCCAAGGAAGAGACGTGAGCTTGGGATTTCATCGGAGGATTATTGTGTTTCTTTTATAGTGATTGCAGGTAATTACTGTGAAGGAATTCTATCAATACACCAAGAAGAGAGGCAATAAAAAAACACACAGTAGCATTGGATGAGAGATGGATGGCGGAGGTCATTAATGTGGTGAATCTGCATCATGTCTAAAATACACAACATTAAAAAATGTAATGCTGAATACCAAATGTAGCGTTGAATAGCAAAAGCATGGGATGAACACCTTAATGGGAGAATTAGACCTTAATGCATTACAATTACTCAGAGAAGTTGCAATTTATCACAGGAATGACACCTTCTCTATGACAATATTTTCCAAAGATATACCCCACGGGCTTGCATGCCATGCAGTTTTGGCGATGGGAATTGGCACCTAATCTTGGTGCGATGGTGTATTAAATCAAGTCTGCAATTTAATTTGACTCTGTCATTACCTTGGATGGACATGGCACTCGAATAAGCTATTTTATTCATTGCCTATAGGTAACATTTGGCTTGAAGAATCTCTATGTGTTAGAAACAGGTGACAACCGGCTATGACGGTAACTATGTAAGTGACTAACTAAATATGCAGTTATTAGTAACCATGTAAGAAATGTATATGTTTATTGTATTCTCGTAAGCGAAGATATTGGAGAGTTGTGATTTGTTGTAAATCTTTAGATTCTAAATAATAAGAAATCGATACCATTGCTCCGTGGATGTTTCCCTAAGAGAGGGTTTTACCACGTAAATCTCTGCGTATATGTCATGTGTGTTTATTTATTTTCTTTCTTGTTTTATTTGCTTCCACTGCATATTGTGTTCTGTGGCTATTAGATCCAACAAGTGGTATCAGAGCTTGGTATAAAGCCACAGAGAATGAGAAAGCCGAATGATCATTGGTTTGAGAAATTTAAATTTGTTTTACGGGTCAAAAGTTACCGGAGGAGAGAAGCCTGAAGCCTGAGGAAAAGGGGCGGTAACCTTCAACTACCGAGGGTCCATTGCTTAGTGAGGCACTGTAGTATTGAGGCACACTTACGAAATCCGAATTCTGGAAATTACCGCGGCACAGTACCATCGGGGAGCGCGGTACTGTTCTCTGTTTGAGGTAAAGCGTGAAAGTTTTTTTTTTTTGGTTAAATCGTGAATGGGTAAATCGTATTCTTCAAATTGAATGAAGGTATTTAATGAGTGGATGCGCACATATGGTTTGAGTTTTATATATATTTAAAAAGGTGAATATATATTAGAGCCATGATTATAAAAAGGGAGTTAGAAGGGATGGTTTATTAAAAGGTTTTTTGTTATAAGGTTTAAAGGTGGGAGTTATAAGGTTTAATATATATTATTTCTTGATTGTTTAAAAAATAAGAAATAAAACCTTTATTCCATTGTTTTGGAATTTTAAAATTATAAAACCTTTATTCCATTATTTCAAAAAGGGTTTCCCTTATAAAGTTTTTGACCTGGTGTTTTCTTAAGAAAATGGCAAAAACGCAGAGTGTTAAGTTTGAAATTGAGAAGTTCAATGGGAGCAATAATTTCGAGTTGTGGAAGGTCAAGATGCAGGATATGCTCGTGCAGCAAGGAGTGGTGAAGGCACTAGCAGGGAAAATAAAGAAACCCGCAGAAATTTCAGATGGAGACTGAAGCGAGATGGATGAAAGAGCTCTTAGTGCTATTCGTCTGTGCTTGGCCGACGATGTTTTATTTAACATCGTATATGAAACTACAGCAGCAGGTCTCTGGACAAAGTTGGAAAGTTTGTACATGACTAAATCCTTGACAAATAAAATCCTCCTGAAGCGGCAGTTGTTTACCTTGCATATGAAAGAAGGTACAAAGATTTCTGAACACTTGAATGCATTCAATACTCTTATTTGTCAGTTGACTATTATGGAAGATATTATTAAATTTGAAGACAAGGCGATTTTATTGTTGTGCTCTCTGCCTGAGTCGTGGGAACATTTTGTAACCTCTATCAGTTTTAGTTCTACTGAGTCTATTACCTTCGATGAAGTTGTGGGAGCCTTACTTTCTGAGGAAACTCGAAAGAAATCTAGCCTTGAAACCTCGACATCAGAAGTAATGGTGGCCAGAGGAAGAACCAGTGAAAGAGGACAACATTCAAAGGGTACATCAAGGTCAAAGTCGAAGGGAAAAAAGAGTAAATTGAAGTGCTCGTACTGCAATAAAGCAGGACATCTGAAGAAAGATTGCTGGAAACGCAAGCGAGCTTCTGAGGAGGAGGACTCTACAAAGGAGGCGAACATAGCCGAGAATGATTCAGGTATGATCGATGAGGTATTATCTACATCTACTATTTCACAATACCATTCTGACTAGTTAATTGATTCTGGAGCATCTCACCACATGTGTCTTCATAGAAATTGGTATTCGTCATACCAATCTATAGATGATGGGGTAGTTTATATGGGAAATAATGTTACATGTAAAACTGTTGGAGTAGGGAGTATCAGAATTAAAATGTATGATGGGACTGTTAGGACTCTAATAGATGTGAGACATGTACCTGAATTAAGGAAGAACTTGATATCAATGGGAGTTCTTGATGATACTGGTTACAAGTTTACAGTTCAAGGTGGAGTTATGAAGATATCAAAAGGTATCTTGGTTGTTATGAAAGCAAACAGAGTTGAGAACCTGTATAGACTTGAAGGGAGGACGGAAGTTGATCACGCAACAGTAGCATTGGTTGGTGCAGCAGCAGACATCACTCGTCTATGGCATCAGCGGTTAGGTCATATCAGCGAAAGAGGTATGAAGGTACTTGCTGATCGAAAGTTGCTTCCTAGTTTAAAATCTGTAGATCTGAAGTTTTGTGAGAACTGTATTTATGGTAAATAGGCTAGACAAAAATTTAAATCTGGAAAACACACTAGTAGAGGTATCCTAGACTATATACATTCTAATCTTTGGGGTCCATCTCCAAAATTTTCTTATGGGGGACCGTCATATTTTGTCAATTTTATAGATGATTACTCGAGGAAAGTTTGGATCTATTTATTAAAGAGAAAAGCTGATGTTTTTGATATATTTAAGCAGTTTAGAGCTTTGGTTGAAAAGAGCACTGGCAGGTTCATTAAATGTATTAGAACAGATAATGGAACCGAATTTACTTCGAAGGAGTTTGATAATTATTGCAAGCAGGATGGGATTGAGAGGCATAAGACCACTGTTTACACTCCGCAGCAGAATGGCATTGCTGAACGCATGAACAAGACTCTTATTGAAAGAGCAAGGAGTATGCTCAGTAATGCAAAGTTGCAGCAGGAATTGTGGGGAGAGGCATTTCTTACAGCTTGTTACCTAGTCAATCGATCACCATCAACAACAATTGACTGCAAAATTCTAGAAGAGGTATGGACAGGTCAATCATGTGATTATTCTAATCTTAGAGTATTTGGTTGTGAAGCCTATGCACTTATTCCGAAAAATCAGCGTTCCAAACTAGATCCTAAGTCAATAAAATTGATCTTTGTTGGATATGGTGATGGTGTTAAGGGATATAGGTTGTGGAATCCTACTATCTACAAAATCATCATAAACAGAGATATAAAATTTGATGAACTTTCTCTGACAAATTTAGATGTAAGTAATGATTTGAAACAGGCTAATGTACCACAGTTTCAGCAAATTCAGTTTGATACACAGTCATCTGCGAGGGGGACTCATGAGGATGTCTAGGAAGAGGATATTCATGAAGACACTCCTCAGGAAGAGGATGAGTAGACAGAAATAGAGGAAATACCACAGCAAACTCTACGGAGATCTACGCGGAACAGAACTTTTCCAAAGAGGTATGATGATTTCGTTTTAATTTCTAATGAAGGAGAACCTAACAGTTATAAGGAAGCATTAGAAGTGTCTGACAGTGACAAATGGAAACATGCAATGAAAGAAGAAATGGATTCTTTGGCAAAGAAAAAAACATGGGATATTGTGGAACTTCCAGAGAGTAGGAAAGTGGTTGGCTGCAAATGGGTGTACAAACTGAAGAAAGGAGCTTGATGAAACTGTTCCGAAGTACAAAGCGAGACTAGTTGCAAAATGATTTTCTCAGAAAACAGGTATTGACTTTCATGAGATTTTTTCACCAGTTGTAAAACTTGTTTCTATCAGAATTTTGTTAGCACTAGTTGCTTTATATGATTTGGAGTTAGAGTAGCTAGATGTCAAAACAGCTTTCTTACATGGAGATTTGGATGAGGAAATTTTCATAGAACAACCAGAAGGGTTTGTTCAAAATCGCAACAAGAGGTTTGTTTGCAAGCTCAAAAAATCATTGTATGGCCTGAGGCAGTCTCCCAGGAAATGGTACAAGAAGTTTGATTCTTTCATGGTGTGTCAGAATTTTACCAGGAGTGAGTATGATCATTGTGTGTACTTTAAAAAGTTGGAAAATGACATGTTCATTATTTTGGTATTGTATGTTGATGATATGCTTGTCGCAAGCAAGAGCATGTTTGAAATCAGCAAGTTAAAGGCTCAGTTGGCTAGGACATTTGATATGAAGGATCTAGGAGCAGCAAATCAGATCTTGGGCATGTAGATACACAGAGACAGGAAAAATGGCAAGCTGTGGTTATCACAAAAGAAGTATGTGGAGAAAATACTTCAGAAATTCGGTATGGATAAGGTGAAACCTTCTAGTATCCCTTTAGCTTCTCATTTCAAGCTTTCTTCATGTTTGAGTCCTAAAAAATGATGAAGAAAAGCAGTATATGTCTCGTGTACCATATGCTAAAGCAGTAGGAAGTTTGATGTATGCAATGATAAGTACAAGACCATATATTTCACATGCAGTTGGCGTTGTCAGTAGATACATGGAAAATCCAGGAAAAGAGCATTGGGCAGCAGTGAAATGGGTGCTTCGGTATCTTAGAGGCACAAGTGACTATTGTATCACTTTTGATGGTTGCAGTGATAAAGTCTATGGTTATGTTGATTCTGATTTTGCAGGTGATTTGGACAAGAGGAGGTCCACTTCAGGTTATGTTTTTACTCTTGCAGGTGGAGCTATTAGTTGGATGTCAAAGCTTCAGAATATTGTTGCTTTATCTACTACAGAGGCAGAATATATAGCTGCTTCACATGCTTGCAAAGAGGCAGTTTGGTTAAAAGGTTTGTTGGGTGAGTTAGGAAAGGTTCAGAACTCTATAAAGATTTTCTGTGATAGTCAAAGTGCTATTCATTTGGCTAAAAATCCAGCTTATCACAGTAAGACAAAACATATTCCTGTAAAATATCATTTTGTAAGACATGTTATTGATGAAGGTGGAGTGGTTCTTGAAAAGGTCCACACTCAAAAGAATAGTGCAGACATGTTCACGAAGCTAGTTACTTCAGAGAAGCTACGGTGGTGCTTATCTTCTCTAGGCTTGCACGAAAAGTGATCAATAGAGCAATGAGCAATGGTATCACGTAAATTGTTGTCAAGGTGGAGATTGTTAGAAACTGGTGACAACTGGCTATGACGGTAACTATGTAACTGACTAACTAAATATGCAGTTATTAGTAACCATGTAAGAAATGTATATGTTTCTTGTATTCTCGTAAGAGAAGATATTGGAGAGTTGTGAGTTGTTGTAAATCTTCAGATTCTGAATAATAAGAAACCGATACCATTGCTCCGTGGATGTTTCCCTAAGAGAGGGTTTTACCAGGTAAATCTCTGCGTATATGTCATGTGTGTTTATTTATTTTCTTTCTTGTTTTATTTGCTTCCGCTGCATATTGTGTTCTGTGGCTGTTAGATCCAACACTGTGTAAACAGGGCGAGTTAATTCTCTTTTTAGACACATCTTTTTAACAATTTATTTGATTTTATGTTCCTATTTAATGTTGTTAATAAGTTTTTTTTGTCCTTTGCAACAATGTTACATCGCATCTTCATGAAGGAGTAATGGGTCAGTATCCATTTGCTTACCCAGAAAGCAAGATTATTATTCTGGGTGATTTTGAGGACTTTTAGGATGATTCCAATTATGATATGCATTTCACTTCTTGGTTAAGTAGGAAGTTCAAGAGTTATTTTTCTGAGCTACTCAAAGAGATAGAAACAACAGGAAAACATTTCCTGTCCAAAGAAATATCCTTATTGGAAGATGCACAGGTCATCTCTCTTCTGAACTTTTTACCGCATTCTGCCTTTGTGACTTTGTTGAAGAATCGGATTGAATCTATCTATGAGCTAAGCAGAGACTTATCCATCGATGTCTGCGAGTATATGGACAAAGTCATGTCATGTGATAGATATTCAAACAGGAAGCTAGCCCAAGCTTCAGTCTGCTTCAAGGAAAGCTTTTCAAGCTCTAATTTACAGGAAAAAAATTGAATGCATTCGCTACTTTGAAGAGATGATGGAGATGGATAAAAGTATAGTTCTCACTATGAGTCCGAACTACTTGGCAACACTGTGGTCCCTGCAAGAAAAGAAGAAAAAATTCATGACTTCCATCGAAGGAAAATGGTCACGCATTAGCATCGAAGGTATGGGAGAAATTAATTTGATGGAAGTGCCAAAGGAAAGTGTCCTTCTGGGAGATGCATTCGAGTTGAATATCATCCTGATTGCTTATTGGAACGTGGTAATTAGATCAAGGCTGGGGGATCAGTTCCCTCTCCATCTTCGGTTCATTTCACAGAAGTTGGTTAAAAATGAAGTTGGGAGGAGTAATATTTATTTAGACAAAGATACATAATTTAGAAAAATAAGTGTAGATTTATTAAGTATTTATAGGATTAAATAATGAAGTGTAAATTTTATTATTATTTAATATAGATTTCACCCATGGCTATGGCAGAGATATTGATAAATTTCAATCATCTTGCATACATATATGTTGATATGCGTTCCTCGGTTTATTTTTTGATGGTTGATTGTCATTCCGTTCATTTTCAGTGCTTTCTAATGCTGGGTTCGAATGGTGCTTATGCAGGTTAATGTAGAACACCCTTAGTGCATCTCTGAGCCATTATACTTGTGTAATCTCTTATGCAATTTGTGCATTAATTTAAAGTTCACAAACATGCTTATTCTCTTGTGTAATCATTTTTGTGCTAATTTTGTTTATTGTATCTACCGTGACTAACATGTATATCGTTGTAAAAGTGTAAATCACAATAATGTAAGTATAAGATCAAAGTTATAGATGCCATCATACAATAAACTAATGCCACTCAATCAAGTTCCTCACTCTTCCATAAATGTTTTATCAACCAGAGATTTATATAAAAGAAGGAAAAAAGGGATTATTGTAATTCTATGTTATTTCCTAGGTTTTATCAAGCATCGAAATGGATCAAATTTCCCGAAGTGCATTATTTACTTTGTATTATTAGTTTTATGTTGTATTATTTTTTTATTCTTTTTACTTTGTACTATTTTGTATGTTTGTCCAAACTTCTTGTATTAATACTTTTTACTTTGTATTATTCTTTTTTACTTTGTATTATTCTTTTTTACTTTGTTTTATGTTGTATTGTTTTTTTATTCTTTTTACTTTGTATTACTTTGTATGTTTCTCCATGTTTTTTTACTTTTTACTTCGTATTATTCCTTTTTATTTATGACCGACAATATAGACAAACATGGACAAAAGTTACAAGATCTCCCTCATATTTACTTTTTACTTTGTATTATTCTTTTTTGTTTATGGCCGACAATAAGGACAAACATGGACAAACGTTACAAGATCTCCCTCATATTTACTTTTTACTTTGTATTATTATTTTTTGTTTATGGTCGACAATAAAGACAAACATGGACACAAACATGGACAAACTTTACAAGATCTCCCTCATTCTAGCAGCTTTCACAGTGATTGTCATTAAAGGCTTTTTGACCGTGATTGTCATTAAAGACTTTTCACTACTTCTATATATACAGTAATACAATGAGTGTAATTAAAAGATTTTATCTTTTATAAGATATGTAGATGAATATGAATAAGCAATGGAGTAGATAGAAATTGGGTTAATATTCTTCTATGTTATTTGTTTCATTGCTTTAATGGAGTCACATTTATTATTATTCATTATGCCAGGGATATATTCATAATGTACCGGAGATGAAGTGGGTTAATATTGTGCGGTTAATATTGTGCTCTGCTATTTGTTTCATGGTTTTAATGGAATCATATTTATTAATTTAATTTTAAAACTATTAAAATAACAATAACTATAGGTAATGAAGAGACATAAAGTTTAGATTTAAAATAATAGCAATAATTATGGGTAATGAAAAGATTTGAGATTTATATTTATGTTAATAAAATGAGTTAGAAATTTAAAATTAGGTTATAATTCAAAAATATGTTATAATGTAGAATTTTGTAATAAATAATACTACTTTTCCATAATGTAAATTTTGTAATGTAACTAATTATTAATGTTTCATATTAATAAATCATAATATATGATATTAATAGTAGCATTATTTGAAATATTTTAATTATTATTGTTTTATATTTATATCAAATATTAATATAACATACTTGATGTTAATATCGATACTTATTATTTTATTAATTATATTTGAATGTGTTACATTTAATATTTCTATGAGAGATGTATTAATATTTAAAGATATATTGATTTCTAAAATATATTACTAAATTTACATTTTTTATTTAAAATATAATATATTAATTTTGAAAATATAAATATAATTAAGAGACATATCTTATTTTAGCTTAATCAAATATTTCAAAAAAACAACTAATTCATTTTATAGATAAACATTTATTTTATATTTGGATATGTAATATTTAATAATGCTGCATACATTTAAATAATAATGTTTGGATGTATAACATTATTTCATAGATTTAAATAATTATGTTTCAATTTATAACATTTAATATTTGAATAAAAGATTATTCATATTTGAAAGATATATTAGTTTACATTTAATATATAATATATAATAGTAAATTTGTATTTTTTTAATATAATCATCCACTAATATAATCGGTTTATGAAAGGATGATCAATATAGTTTAATGTGTTTATAAATAAGGTAAAAGAAAAGAATAATATTATGGATAATTTTAATGAAGTTGTCTAAAAGTTTAAAAATCAGGTAATTTGTGTTGATTAAATCATTTTTCTTAACATCTAGATGAACTCAGCAGCCTAGAAAACCGCGGGGCATCTAAATTATGCGGGATTAATGCAATATTAATACAAGTAAGCATACAAGTGGTTGTTATATTTCATGATAATATTAAAAGTCATGCATACATAAGCTAGGTTCACCAAAGTTAAAAAGATAAACATCCAGGGCACGCTAAACTTACCTTTACAATCAACCATGCTACACCCAAGTTAAATATATAGTCATTCATAAACACCATAAGCAACCACAAGGAAATGAACCCAAGGAAATGAACCCACTTTTCGGAAATTGCTTTAAATTTTGTGAAAATTTTAAAATTTTATCAAGCACACCACACCATAATTTTATATATGATAAACCATGTCTCACCTAACTTAAATATATAATGGAACATAATACACAAAAGTTATCCAAATTTATATAATGCCACCCACAATTTTATAACCAAAGTCAACCTAACTTAGCTTTGATTTCACCAAATTCAACAAAGTATAATCATAGTAAACCAAATTCAATCATGGTAGAGCTAAGTTACAAATATTATCAACTAAACCTTAATAGTGTGACCCAAAAACTAGTAATTTTTCTTACACATAATAACCATAAAAATGTTTGTTATATTTGATGTTAATATGTAAAGTCATGCATACATAACCAAGTGAATGAGCATTTTGTGCCCTTCAACTCTTACCATGCTATACATTGGTCAACAATGGATTAAAGTCAACAATTTATTAAAGTGAACCAAGGATTAAACTCAACTATGGATTAAAGTCAACATTCATTACATTCAACCTTGATTAAAATTAACGTACATTAAATCCAACATGCTTAAAGTCAAGTACGGATTAAAGTTATAATGCTATTACAGTACATCAACGTCTCCAATGAACCAAGCCATATTAACTAAGATTGAAATCTACCTTGGATTGAAGTCTACCTTGAATTGAATTTAGTAATATTAATATTGTTAATGGACTGAGGTCAACCACAAATTGAAGTCAACCTTGGATGGAAGTCAACCATGGATTGAAGTCAACCTTGGATCAATGTCATCCATGGATTGAATTTAATCTTGGATTCGAGTCAACCTTGGATCGATGTCACCCATGGATTGAAGTTAATCTTGGATTCGAGTCAACCTTGGATCGATGTCACCCATGGATTAAAGTTAATCTTGGATTTGAGTTAACCTTGAAGTAAACCATGGATTGATGTCACCCATGTCTTGAAGTTAATCTTGTATTGGAGTCAACCTTGGATTGAGGTCACCCATGGAGTGAAGTCAACCTTTGATTAAAGTCAACGTTGATTTGTGGATTGAAGTTAACCTTTGATTGAAGTGAACTATGAATTGAAGCCAATTGTGGATTGAATTGAACCATGGATTGAAGTTAATGTTGTATTGAATTCACCCTTTGATTGAAATCTACCTTGGATTAAATTCAACCTTCGATTGAAGTCAACCATGGAATGAAGTCAACCTTTGATTGAAGCCAAGCTTTCTTAAAATTTAAACATGGATTGAAGTCAACTATGGATTCAAGTCATTGCGCTTGAAGTGAACCATGGATTGAAGTCCACCTTGTTTAAATGTTAAGAATTGATTGAAGTCAACTATGGAATGAAGTGAACCAAGGAATGAATTCAAGCATTGTATTGGAGTCAACCTTCAATTGCAATCAACCTTGGATTGAAGTCAACCATGGATTGAGGTCAACCTTTGATTGAAGTCAAGCTTTCTTAAAATTTAACCATGGAGTAAAGTCAAATATGAAATCAAGTCAACCTTGGCTTGGTCAACCATGGAATGAAGTCCACCTTGCTTAAATGTCAATTATGGATTCAAGTCAAGTATGGAAAGAAGTGGACCAAGGAATGAATTCAAGCATTGGATTGGAGTCAACCTTGGATTGAAGTCAACCTTCGATTGTAATCAACCATGGTTTAAAGTCAACCTTGATTAAAAGTCACCTACGGATTGAAGTCAACTATGGATTAATGTCAATCAATCACTTGTAAAAATATGGTTTTCGATTAAAGTCCACCATGGTTCAAATTCAAGCTTGGATTGACCTTGTTCAACATTTTCCTATGGTTGACCAAGGTAGAGTTAACCATGGTAAACCAAATTCAATTATGGGCAACCAAAGTCAACTAAAGTCAACCAAATTTAACTAAAGTAAACCAAATTTAACTAAAGTCAACCACATTCAATCGTAGTTACCCATACTCTACCATGATCAGCCAAAGTCAACCATACTCAATGAAAGTCAACATAGTGAACCATGCTCTACAAAAGTCGTCCTAAGTAAACCATGGTCAACCATGGTTAACCATTTAAGTCAACCATGCCTGACTAGGTCAAACATGGTAAAAAATACTCAATCATAGTCAATTAACCAACCAAACTCAACCATAGTCAAACAAAGTTATCTATTTTAAATTATAGTAGAATAAAGTCAACAATAGTCAACCATATTTAGTTAGTAAACCCAAGTCAACCATACTCAAACAAAGTTACCAAAGTGAATCATGCTCAACCATAGTAAACCAATGTTAACTATGGCCAGCTAAAGTCAACCATAGTCAAACATGGACAACCATGGTTCACCAACGTAAACCAAAGTCAATTATGGCCACCCAAATTCAACCATAGTTGAACATGGCTAACCATGGTCAACCATAGTTAACCATGGTCAACCACAAATAACTATATCCAACCTTGTTAACCATATGGAAAATTCAAACAAGGTCAACCAATCATCAATCATGGAAAAACAAGGTTAATCATGGTCAACCAAAGTTAAGTGTGGCCAACCAAAGTCAACCACATCTAACCATGGTCGACCATGGTCAACCATGATCAACCAAAGTCAACTATGGTCATCAAAAGTCAACCATGGTAAACTTTGGAAAAATAAATTCACCCACGGTCATCCATAGTTAACCAAGGTCAACCAAAAGTAACCAGAGTCAAACATGGTCAACCATAGTCAGTTAGTCAACCTAACTCAACAACATCCATCCATAGTAAACCATAGTTTACCGATGTCAATTGACTACAAAAGTCAACCGCAGTCGATGAAAAGTCTATTGCATCCATACAAAGTCAACCATGCTCAACCATAGTCTACCTTAGCTAATAAAAGTCAACCATAGTCAAACAAAGTTAACCATAGTCAATCATGGTCAACCATAGTAAACCATAGTCAATTATGGCCAACCATAGTCGAATATCGACAACCATGGTCAACCATGTAAACCAAAGTCATTTATTCCTAGCCACACGAAACCATAGTCAAACATGGTCAACCATAGTCAACCATGGTAAACTATTGTCAACCATAGTTGACCATGGTCAACAAAAACTAACCATAATTAACCATAGGCAACCATTGTCAAAAGTCAAACAATGTCAACCAATAGTTAATTATGGTAAAAAAAAGTCAACCATATCCAACCATCGTCAACCAAAGTAAACAAAATCCAATTATTGCTAACCAAGGTGAACCATGGTCAACCGAAGACAACCATAGTCAAACAAGGTGAACCAATAGTCAATTATGGAAGAAAGAAGTTTTCCATAGTCAACCACAGTGAATTGTGGTTAGCCATACTTAGCCATGATTAACCAAATTCAACCTTAGACAATGAAAGTCAATATTATGAACCATGTTCTACGAAAGTCAACATTAGTAAACAAAAGCCAAATATGGTCAACCATGGATTCACAGAGTCAACCATGGTCAACCATGGTTTCACAGAGTCAACCATTGTCAAACAAAGTTAACCATAGTGAATCATGCTCAACCATAGTAAACTAAAGTCAATTATGGTCAACTAAAGTCAACCATTATCAAACATGGTCAGCCATGGTCAACCAAAGTCAGTTATGTCTATACACAGTCAACCATAATTAGACATGGTAAACTATGATCGACCATAGTTGAACATGGTCAACCATGGAAAACCATAAATACCTATAGCCAACCTTGGTCAACCATTATCAACCATAGGGAAGAGTCAAACAAGGTCAGCCAATAGCCAACCACAGTTAACTGTGGTAAACCAAAGTCAATTATGGCCAACCAAAGGCAACCAAATTTAACTAAAGTCAACTAAATTCATTCACAGTCAAACGTGGTTACCCATACTCTTCCATGATCAATTAAAGTCAACCATACTAAATGGAAATCAACATAGTGAACCAAGCTCAATGCAAGTCAACCTAAGTAAACGAAAGTTAGCCATGGTCACCCAAAGTCAACCATGGTCTACTAGGTCAACCATGGTAAACAATACTCAATCATAGTCAATTAGCCCAGCAAACTCAACGATAGTCAAATAAAGTTATCTATTATCAATTATAGCAAAACAAAGTCAACCATAGTTGACAATAGTCAACCATATTCAATTAGTCAACCAAAGTCAAACAAAGTAAACAATAGTTAATCATGCTCAACCATAGTACAATAACATCAACTATGGGGCCAACTAAAGTCAACCATGGTTAACCAGCGTAACCCAAAGTCAATTATGGCAACCCATATTCAACCATAGCTAAACATGGTTAGGCATGGTCAACCATAGTTAACCATGGTCAACGACAAATAACTGTATCCAACCTTGGTCAACCATATGGAAAATTCAAATAAGGTCACCCAATCATCAATCATGGAAAAACAAGGTTAACCATGGTCAACCACATCTAACCATGGTTGAAAAAGTCAACCATGGTAAATTAATCAACCAAGGTCTACCATGTTCAAGCAAAATTCAGCCATGGTAAACCAAATTTAATGAAATTCAATCATGGTTTACCAAATTCAACCATGGTCAATTATGGTAATTTTTAGTCAATGATGATCAACAATTGTCAACCAAACTCAACCAATAAACAACCATCATTAACTATGTTCAACTAAAGTTAGCCATAGTCCAACAAAGTCAACCAAATTCAAACAGTAAAATAATAATGGAATTATAATCAACGAAAGTCAACCATATCCAACCAAAGTCAACATAGTGAATCATCATCTACAAAAGTCAACCATCGAAATGTGCTATAAACATGCGTAAAAATAATTGTATCAAAAAAAATTTCAATGCAGTGTTTAACAATGTTTTTGCTTTGTACATTTCCTTCCAAATCAAATTTATTCCTATATATTGTTTTTGTATGTGTTCAATAGAAATTCTAATTTCAAAATATTTACCTTTTTCTGTTATTATTTTTTTCATTGTATACACTATATGTTTTTTACTTCCATGCTTTGATAATATCAAATACATTTACAAATGTCATTTCACATCTTATATTCATAGATAACTTCTCCATATTTTCCATAAATATTATTGTTTTTTATTATTAATTATTTCATGATTTTAATTATTTTCTTTTCAGGATTGATTTAATTTACATTTATTTTACTTTTTCTAATCAGTAATTTGAAATATAAATGGAAATTTATTTTATTTAATTTTTTAAATATAAATTTAATTTAATTCTTTTTAAATATAAATTTAATTTGAAACAAATTCTTATAAAGTAAATTTAATTACTAAAATTAATTATTTTACTTATCTTTAATTTTTTTATATTTATTTAATTTATATTTTTTACTTATTTTTAATTTATGTAAAAAGTATGTTGCTTGAAATGGCAACATTATTGTCTAGTTTGAAAAGTTCTTAGTTTAAATCATTGATATCATTTATCAAAGCATTGATGTGAGCGAGAGCATCTTCCTTTGTTGGTCCACGATTGTCTTTCATATAACACGATATCAAGGAAGATTCTTCTCCACGCAACATTTCTTCTTACATTTACCATGGAAAATAAAATATCATCTATATTCTAATTTTATATCAGAATCACTAAGTTCAAAAACTTGTTCCATTTGTTTTTGATAATAAAACGCTATAAACAATACCTCATAGCTCCGTGTGTCACCTTTTTATCCAAGAATGGAACACGCCAAATAATTAAGGTTCAAAGGAACGTCTATTTCCTGCAGTACGTTATGAGGAAAGGGAATATTGTCCAATGTGAGGATGGGTTGCATTGTGGCTATGCCATTACCGTAACTAACTTTTCCATTATCCAAATTACTCCTCAAATGTTGGCAAATAATCACTAAAAATCCACTTCACTTTGTTCATATTAATGCTCCCACTGCAAAGGAAATTAACTAAGCATTAGGCAATCATGAAAATGTATATGTATGTTTTAATATTGTTATCCATAGAGCCTATCGGGCATAGTTGATTGTGTCAAACACTATGTATACTAACTTTTTATAGTTTGGAAGCCACTCTATAGCGGATGGATGTCATCTATCATAATTGGATAATGTGACAACTAATTTTCATAGATATGAATTTGGTTGATATGTAAGTTCGTAGAGTCAAATATCATTATTTTGATAGTGAATGTGGGAAATTGCTGTAAGCTTGTTTTTTACTATTGTAATCTCCAACTTTGAGCAATAAGAATACCAATACTATTTAGTTTATGGATGTTTCCCTTTCAAGAATTTTACAATGTAAAATATGTGTATCAAATTCTTGTAATTGCCATTATTTTATTTATATGTTACTTGATCTCGTTTTTTACTTCCAGTGCCAACAAGTGATATCCGAACATAGCGAAAGTTACTCGATATGAAACCAAAAAGAGAATAAAGTTAGAAAGTTAAAAAATGATCAAAAGTTTTAAAAAAATCCTTTTTTTAACCATATCACTCATGTGGATGAATCATATACCTAATTTACAATAACAAAATAATCCAAAAACAAGTGAGTTGTGATAAAAATCAATTAAAAGCCATTATTAAATAATATAATATATGTATATAAAAATTACAAAATGTAAAATTAATATAAATTTTAATTGCTCACAATTTTTTCAATTAATCACAATCCAATCAACATCGCTTCATGATGATCTTTTCAAAATGTGCTATGTAATGAACTTTTTTAAGTTGCACAAAGTCACTTTATCACACAGTAGCAAAATATATTGGTAGTTGTTGTACAGAAATTCAAACCAAGTTAAAAATATGGCGAATATTCTAGATGATATGGGTTAGGTAGAGTTAACCATTTATTTACCAAATTTTGACATAACTGAATTTAGATAGAATTTATATTGGTTCAATAAATATAAAACTCCAAAGCATAGGCGACTAATAAAAAAAAATTTAAAATGTTTTTTCAAATTCTTATAAATTTACCATCCCTTAAACAAAAAAATAATTGTGAATCAAAGAAAATAAGAATTTACCATCATTCAAACAAAAAATAATGTGCCTTATTACTATTGTGTTATTACTATTACATTGAGTTATTACTATTACATGTAGTTTTTTTATTTAAGTTTTATTCTATATGTAATTGTTATTTTATTTTTATTTTTTAGTATTTATTATTTATCAAAAAGTAAATTTATGTACTTTTTTTATTCTCATTTTTTTAAGTCATTTTATATAAAAATAGATTTGTGTAGTTTTAATTTAATGAATAATGAATGAGATGTTAAAATTTGGAATGATTACATATAATCTTATTTTTTTAAAATTAAAATTATATGTTTTTGGTATTTATAAGATGTCTACTCCCATATTTTAGTAATACTTGATTTTTTTGTTACTTATTTTTTCTATAGTGTATCCCAATTGTAGAATCCCTACTCTAATCTTACCACTATGCTTTATCATGTATAATGCATGTTGCTATGAAAATGAACTATTTCTAATTTGCACAAGATCACTGTAACATGTATAATGCATGTTGCCATGAAAATGAACTATTTTTAATTTGCACAAGATCACTTGAGAGTGCAACTTTATTTTGGGCTCTCTTGGTGAGATGATCATTTATGATAATGGTGCCAAGATAGTGGAACCTTTTTTGGGCTGGTCGGCCAAGACAATGCAACAAAGGCTCCATGGAAAAACATTTACTTTATGATCACAAAAGTTTTGAGTGGATGAGTCGATGGTACACATTAGCATTCATATGCTTTTATTTCAAATAAAAAAATGAAATATCATAAATATGAAAGAGAGAAAGAAAATAAAAGTATTTATTGCAATATAGACAAAATAGAATTTTAAATAAACAAAGATTATTATTATGGTTTTTAATAAATTGTATGTAAAATATCACAACATTTATGTCCTTTGAGGTCACCAATTATTCCTTCAAAGTTATAAATGTGTTTTTGATGCATACCCAAGTGTTTGTTGGAGATAATTCCTCCCGTCAACTTGATGTATCCACCAACCGCCGTACAAGGAATTAATACATTTAGGTGGACAAGTAAATGAGCCTCGGGTGAAGAGGCATCATATGTTCAATGTATCTTGTGTGTTCATTCAGAGAGTTCTGGAAGGTGCGAGAAGGGCCGCAGAGCTCCACGGTGAAGGATACCCTGTTTTTGTTTGTCTTGCTTATACTCTGTTTTCTGTTATGCTCTGCCTTCCCCTTCATAAAATATGTCATGGTATCAGAGCACAGAGTCACGAATCCCCCTTCACCAGCCATGTGAAGGATCCGAGTGTTGTCTGGTTATGCACAGAGTTGGTCAGCCAAGCCAAACTGCTGCAGAGAAAGGCAGAGGAGTAGGAGCAGCCATCTCCAGTAAACCCCAGCCACAGTCGCTGGAAGAGCTTTTCAGAAAGCTAGCCTTAGCCGAAGGCAGAGTTCGCAGAACAGAGGAGCCGCCAGCCTGAAGGTGAAGCCGGCGCGGCCATTGTAGAGCGAGCAGACTTGTTGTGAGGAGCCACCGGTCGTGAAGGTGGAGAGCAGAGAGACACTGGTAGTGAGCCAGTCAGGCCCGAAAGAAGCCAGGAAGTCTGTGTGAAGGAGATAGCCGCCGCACCTGGATGAAGGAGTCAGCCTGTGGAGGTTGTATGTGGTGGAGTCCCGCTGTCATCCTGCACGGTCGATTTCATTAGAGATCCCGTGGAGCCACTTGCTCTGGAGAACCGTTGTGTGAGAGGAGGTGCATGTTCAGAGGCAGCAATCAGCAGTGGAGAGATTCAGAGATTGCACCCCTAAGAAGAGTGACAGCAGTTGCTATTATGAAATCCAAGGAAAGACTGAGTTGATCTTAGTTATTTGTATGTCCACGCTTTAGTGTAAGGCGCTGCCAAAGGAGACAACTGAGTGTTGGGATTGCTGTAGAGATTGGAGGTGTGAATTAAGCACAACCCAGAAAACACTAAAAGAGGAGCTATCGTGTGTTGGAAGGCTCGATCTGGTGGAGGCCGCATAGAATGGCCACTGTCTCAGAGTAAATGCCTGGAACTTTGGTTCTTCCTTCGGTACCTCGTGTTTGTTCTCCTTGACAGTTGCCTCAGAAGCAACAGAAGCATCCACTGGAATATTATCCCTGCCTAAGCCAAATACAAGCTTCCCTGATGGACCGACTGGAGTGGAGGAGGCCGTGTTTGGGGGATTGAATTTGGTCCGAAATTGTGCTTCGACTGGAGATACTTCGGCTGCACTGTCAGCATATTGTGCTGCGACGGGGATACCTGCTATTGTCTTTCTGCCTACAAATCGCATCTCGCTTGCACAGTTGGTGCAGCCGATTGCCAATGGTGCATTGGTGCTCAGTCTTGATACTGATTTCGATGGGTGTATGAGGCTGATCCGGGAGGTGACTGCAGAGTTGCCGATCTATCTGGCGAATTCGCTGAACAGCCTGCGGCTGAAGGGGCAGAAGACGGCGGCAATCGAGATCCTGTAGCAGTTCGACTGGGAGGTGCCAGATTGGGTCATCGTGCCCGGTGGGAACTTGGGGAATATCTATGCCTTTTATAAGGGGTTCCAGATGTGCTAGGAGCTGGGTCTGGTGAATGATATTCCTCGCCTTGTTTGCGCACAGGCTGCCAATGCCAATCCTCTGTATTTATACTATAAGTCTGGGTGGAATAACTTCAAGCCTGTGACTGCCAATTCCACCTTTGCATCGGCGATACAGATCGGTGATCCTGTGTCGATTGATCGAGCTGTTTATGCTCTTAAGAATTCAGATGGAATAGTCGAGGAGGCTTCCGAGGAGGAGTTGATGGACGCTGCAGCTTTGGCAGATCTGAAAGGTATGTTTATTTGCCCTCATACTGGGGTTGCTCTTGCAGCATTGACGAAGCTTAGAAGTAAGGGGGCGTTATTGACTGGTCTTGCAGCCAGCAAGCGGTTTTATATTTTTTTTTAGGGGCGATAGGGAAGGAGAAGCAAGTAGGAGACTTGCGAGAAGAAAAGACAAGTGCCAGCACAGAACTCCTGCACCAAAGAAGAGAAGAAATGGGTTACAAAAGGAGACTCAGGGAGATTAAAAGAAGAAATACAAGGGCAGAAGTGAAAGCCGAGGCAGGGTTAGAAGCACAGAGGGTTCTTTGTGAAGAAAAGATGGATGTCGAACATGCAGGAAAGAGTACCGATAAGGAGGTCGTTGCTGAGGATAATTGGAGCAGCAGAGTTCTCTTCGTACCCCCTCATTTTTCAGGTAAAAATTATGAATTTTGGGCTATTAAGATGAGAAGTTTTCTCAGAGCAGAGGATTTGTGGTGTTTAGTTCAAAATGAATGTGTGCATCCACTAGATTTAGAGGCTTTTGAAGCCCTGACCGAAGACCAAAAATTGCAGCAGCATGAATTAGCTCTGCATCTCATCCAACGAGCTGTGGATGAAAGTATTTTCCACAAGATTGCAGCAGTAAAGACTTCCAAGGAAGCATGGAGAATCTTGGAAGAAGAGTTCAGCGAAAGGGGGAGTAACATGTGCAAGCAGCCAACAGTTTCACAGTCTGTTGAAGAAGAAGCAGAAGAGAATTCTGCAGTTGAGAATCCTGCAGTTGAAGCAGAAGACAGCCAAGCTGTTTGTGAATCCCACGGTGTAGAGGCACTTGTGGATGAATATGAAGATGGAACTGCCATTGCAGCAGTAGAAACTCCAGCCATAGAAGCTGTTGAGAAATTCGGTGAACCACACACAGTTGTGGATAATGAAGTTGAAGAACCTGCTATACCAGCAGAAGCACTTTCCCCAAACATAGATGAAGAAGCAGTTGAATGGTCACATGAAATGGTTGAGGACTCTGTCAGCCAAGCAGAGCCTGCTGAGTTTGAGAACAGTGAAGCCCACTGTGTAGAGCCACAAGTGGATGGATATAACAAAGATGATGTTGGAGAGGAAGCTGCCATAGCAGCAACAGAAAATGATGAATCAGCAACTCAAGAAGTTGCAGGACAGCCAATAGAGGCTGAAAAAGAAGCTGAAGCAGTAGAACAAATTGAAGAAGAAGTGCTCATGAAGAGCATGCCCATGAAAGTAGAAGTTTTTCCTAACAGGTTAGATGTTTGTGCATGTGCAGGTGCATATAGGAATCAGCTTGCAATTGAGCAAAATGTAAATGAAAATGATGATGAAATCATTCAAGAGTTTCTAAAGAATGTGGACAATGTGATGTCCTTCTTTGAAGCAGAAAATGGAAAAGAAGGCAGCATTGGAGCTAATAAGCATAATGAAGATCATGAAGACTGTAACTTTATTGAAGAGTTTGACAAGATTATTGAAAGCTGCATGGAAGATGAAGCATTTGAATCCAATGATAATGGGAATTATGACATGCCAAGAGTGCTTAGCAGCACCATCCATGAAGAAATCTGCATTGAAGATGCAGAGGAAGAAGATAAACCAGCTGAAAACATTTTTATGAAATGGAGTCTTGAAGAAATCAGACACTATCATCAGATGATGTCATGGCAGCATGCCAATGAAGAGGATGAAAACAAAATGAAGGATGTGAACAGCATGTGGAATCTTAAAATTCCCACAACATACGAACTAAGGATGCTGAAATCAGAATTTGTGGATGAATATACATGGCAGCAGTTCATTGAAGAACTTGCAGACAGTGATGGAAGATTCAAGCCCAAGGAGCTTAAAGAAAACATGAAGAAGAAGGTGAGAATGAAGAAGAAGATGAAGAAGGACGCTGAGTTCAAAGTCTGGAGCAAACGAAAGAAAAAGAAGCCGCTGCATCAGCATGCAGCAGACAAGAATGGTAAGATAATTTTGAGTTTTGACATAAACTAATGTAAGCCTAGCTGAGACTTAGACCAGCAGGCATTAATGTTTCAACGTTTTTTTGTTGAAAGCCCATGAAGGCACTGTATGTATGTGTTAGATGTTAATAGTTTGTTTATGGTCAGAATTAAGGGGGAGTGTTGGAGATAATTCATCCCGTCAACTTGATGTATCCACCAACAGCCGTACAAGGAATTAATACATTTAGGTGGACAAGTAAATGAGCCTCGGGTGAAGAGGCATCATATGTTCAATGTATCTTGTGTGTTCATTCAGAGAGTTCTGGAAGGTGCGAGAAGGGCCGCAGAGCTCCACGGTGAAGGATACCCTGTTTTTGTTTGTCTTGCTTATACTCTGTTTTCTGTTATGCTCTGCCTTCCCCTTCATAAAATCTGTCAGTGTTTAGGGCATACTTGCGAGTCTACATAAAGCTTGTGAAGAACTATGGGAGAATTGCCACCCCTTAACATTTTTACTTTTTAAGAATGCCTTATTGGCCGCCTTGGATGTCCTCTCTTTTCACAACATGAGACTAAGCTATAACTCCATATACAACGTTTAGGTATAGAGTGTAAAATCAGAAATTCAAGGACAGATTCAAGGACAGTTCTCGTCACCAAATCATTCTTCACTTCAAAAGCTATCTGAACTCCATATGCAACGTTTAAGTTTACACCGTAAAATTAGAAATTATGAAGTTGAGTTGTGATTACATAGGAATAGGGATAGATTCAAGGACAGTTCTCATCACCAAATTCTTTACTTCAAGGTTGGTAACGCTGAAGCCATCCCTGTATTTGTAGAGGTAACATAAAGCTCTCAGAAAGTCAAAAGCATATTTCTTGGAAGAAATGGGAACATTGCAATCTGGTTTGAGAAGTTCCCAGTTTAATTCATTGATCTCTTTCTTGATCAAAGTGTTGATGTGAGCGAGAGCATCTTCTTCTGTTGATCCAGGATTGTCTCTCATATAACACGATATGGAGGAAGCTTCTTCTCCACGCAACCTTTCTGCCTGCATTAGCCATGCCAATGCCAATATCATCAATATTCTGATTTTAGATCAGAACCACTCAATGCAAAAACATATTCCGTTTGTTTTGATAATAAAAGGTTACAGGAAGTACCTGGTAGCTGCGAGTGTCACCTTTTAGTCGAAGAATGGAACATGCCAAGTCATTAAGCCTTGAAGGAAAGTCTATTTGCTGCAGGATGTGATGAGGAAAGGGAACGTCCAATGTGAGGATGGGTTGCAATATGGTTACGCGATAACCGAAACTAACTTTTCCGTTATCTAGGTACTCCTCAAACGTTGGCAGATAACCACTGGAATTCCACTTAGCTTCGTTCATATGCGCATCAACATAAGCCTCCCACTGCACAGGAAATTAGCAAAGGAAATTAGCAAATAATCACCCAGTGAAATGTGTTCTGAGAATCGATATGTATGCTTTATTATTGTTCATACATATATTCCGGAAGCGACTAATTTCATATATTCCGGAAGCGACTCTGTAGCGGATGGATGCCATCTGATCATATATATACATACACAATTAGTAAAGAAATCAATTAGTAAAGAAATCAATCTGTAGCGGATGGATGCCATCTGATCATATACATACACAATTAGTAAAGAAATCAATCTCTAAAATTTTGTTGACATGATAATCACTAGTTACAGTACCACCTCTTAACTGCCGCTGTGAAGAGTTGGAGCTCGTCCATCGTTCCGAAGGTGTCGTAGATATCGTCCAGAACCGTTGCCACATGACCCAATTTGGCAAATCCAATTCTGAATGCAGAATGTTTGGGCTCAATGTCAATGCAAGAGGCCAAAATGTAGTATTCCACGTGACGATGCCGGCTGAATGGCAGTTGAGAAAAACCCAAATCTTTCCACCATCTGCACACAAAATTCGAATATTTGACCACTCAAATACGAAATTGTCTGCAGAGAGGAAATTGTCTGCAGAGAGGATATTCCAACGACACAGAACTCCAATTTTGCAAGTTCTAAAATTTTCTCCGTTTTCATATTTAGCTTCCTGGAGACAAACAGCAAATAAATTATTTTACATGGAAACTAAACTAAAGTCTTGAAAGACAGATGTGAAATAACTGGCTTACTGATAAACAGGGTCATGTCCAAATACGTCGATGTAGTTTCTTGCTTCCAATCTTGGTAAATTTGTGTGCCAACCATATTCCAGAACGTACTCTATCTGGCAAACACAGAATTTACAGTAGAAAACACAGAATGCGACATATTTGTAAATTAAACAATGTGATATTAGTATTACTGCCTCACCTCTCTTGAAAGACTCGAAACCGGAATCTTTTGGAGGGCTTCTTTTAAATATATTCTAGCGAAGATTTCAGCCTCTTCCATAACTTTCTCCCCGGGAAAGGCAATGAGGGAAGCCCTAAATAAATTCAGAATGGTTTTTATTTCTCCCTCTGTTTTAATGGCGGAACAACCAAACTTCGCCTTCTCTTCTTTGAATTGTTCCAATACATCTGATAAGGTAAAACTCAATAAAGTTGAGGAAGGTAAAATTAAATGCAAAGTCAAAACAAAAAATTTAACAAACGTCAAACAAAAACAACAGTAATCGAAAACAGTCAGTTATCATAAAATAAATTATAAAAACAGTTTATTGAGTAATATAATTTAAGAAGTGAATGTATATCAATAAAATCTGAATCAGTGTGGATATTACATTTTAACTTAGCTTGGGATTGGATGGAGAGTCGTATTTAATCCTCTATCAAATTTAAAGATCAAACATATTACATTTTAGTCACTTGAGCTGTATAAAGGTTCTCTCAAAGGGCCTCTCACCCCAACCAGTTAAACTGTGATTGCCCTGAAGAGACCCATTCTACATCCCAATAAGATATATGTAACTTCTTCTGTACTCATTCTCAAACTAACACTTATCATTCAAAACATTTAATCTCTCTAAAAACTTGATCTCTTTTAAAATGAATCTATACAAGTAGATATCAACATTCTCCATCCACCACATAGTCACATAGTCAATGATGCTTATCATGTGGATGTATATCTCAATAGTCATCTACTAATAATAAATCTGAATGTATATATAGTCACATAGTCAATGATGCTTATCATGTGGATGTATATCTCAATAGTCATCTACTAATAATAAATCTGAATGTATATATACCTGAAGACACAGTGTATCCGTGTAGTCGTAGAGTTCGAAGTCCCAAGGCGGTTGAATTCAGATCAGTCACACAACTCTTTGTCCCACATCCAATGCCTTTTTCGTTCCAATGACTGCCGCCCAAAATAATATGTTTGTTATAATCGTAATATAAACCATAAACTCTGATAACGTTGTGGGCATATACCTGTAAACGTAATCGAGTGTTGCTTTTATCTCATTTTTGAAATGTTTATCGATCCCCAAACGTTCAACGTTATCGACCAACAGAAGGCGTCGAAGGAGATCACCGACAGGAGAAATGAAATCTCCATCCTCCAGAGACATTGAACTGAAGAGATCCTTAACATCCCCAATAAGTCTATCCGCACGTTCACGGTAATAAGATGCCTGATCCATATTATACCATTAAATACACTAAATTAGATTAATTAATTGTGAAATAAAGAATATGCAGAAGAATAAATAAAAATGAAGGTAGTAACCCACCCCATAAGGCGTGGAGAGCGACTGTATGAAATCATCGTCCCAGAGATTCAAATGATGATTGGCTGTGCGTCTGTGAACGAAATCATCACCTGATACGGCTGTTCTCAAAGTCATGTTTATGGGAAGTGCCACATATTTCCTTCGGCTACACACTCCAGGAGTTGGGATTGTTCTACGGATAGCCTTAAGATGATCAGTAGAACTTATCAACGATCTCTGCAATAGCCATTCTATACGATAGCTTTTGGCCTACAAGGATATGAATCCAAGGATATGAATCCTGTGACTGCCATTGCCTACTTATACCAATATGTTTCATTGATTATGTGAATGCAAAGCGATGACAGATTCTGTGGTGTTTATGTGATTACAAGTAAAATGATCATTTTACTTTTATAGATTAAACCTTTAAAATTTGGGGTGGACCAACATTAATATTTTTTTACATTACATAAGATAAGTTATGTTTTTTACATTACATAAAGATAAGTTTTTAAATTGTAAGAGTGTAAGACAACCCTATATACAATAATACAGATTGATTTTATAGTAGTCATTTAAAATTCGAAATAAATAAATTATAAAAGAAAAAAGAATATCAAAAATAACTGTTAGTAACTATGGCACTTGTAAAAGAAAAAAGAATATAAAAAATAATTGGTATCTCGTGGCTTTACCCATGTAAAAGAAAAAAGAATATAAAAAATAACTGGTAGTAACTAATGCATTATCTATATATATCAGGTAGTTAACCCATGTAAAAGAAAAAAGAATATAAAAAATAACTGGTAGTTAGTAACTGATGCATTATCTATATATATCTGATAGTTGATGATTACAACATATGACTTATTTATGGCACTTAATTTTTCTTACTCTCCCATACTCTCTCCTACATTGTCCCTCTGCCCATAATTGTAATTTATTAAACCAATAAATATTTATTTCTTAAAATTTGGAATTTTACTAATATCTATACTTTTTCTTGATTACACATAGATAAATTTCCTAAATTACATGAAAATAACCCAATGTACTATACAAATTGCTTTCTGTCGGCCATTAAAATAAAAAAAAAAGTGTAATGAGAACAGAAAATCATCGAGTCATTAACATTATATACACGTGGTGAGACAATGATGTGTTGTTAATGTTATCTAATAAAACAAAATGCTTGGCGTATGTATATGTTATGTTATTTTCAATGTTATAACGATATTATGTAATAATAAAACAAATACTTGACATTTGTATATGTTATTTTGAGTACCACAATTATTTTGTATATATTTTTTTTATTACAATTATTGATAAAACAAAATACTTGATGTCTGTATATGTTATTTTCAGTACCATAATTATTCTATATATATTTTTTTACCACAATTATTGATAAAACAAAATACTTGACATCTGTATATATTATTTTCAGTACCACAATTATTTTATATATGTTTTTCTTACCACAATTATTGATAAAACAAAAGACTTGACATTTGTATATGTTATTTTCAGTTATATAATTATTTTGTATATGTGTTTTTTATCACAATCATTGATAAAACAAAAGAAGTCTGCATATGTTATTTTCCGCGGCTTCACTAGAAGGCAATATAATACCATGTTCATTCATATTGCACTATTAAATATTCATGAAAACCTAAAAATTATATTGCTTATATATTAAGGGGCAAAGGGTTTTTTTATTTAATGTAACAATACAAAAATGCTTTGGGGTCTTTTTTATATCGATGGGCTGACAAATATCCACCAAATGGAGATGGCGGGATCATGGTCGGATGAGAAATTGGGTTGAGGCAAGGCTCAGGCTTACTAGTATGCAGGGAAATCGCATCTTGAGGCATGTTTGAGCCCAAGGTGTTTCGTGGTGAAGTGCGTTTCCAATCGATCATAGTCGAGAGACAGTGGTCATTGACAACCAATTGTTACCAATAGCACTCAGCCAGTTGTTACCGATAGCCTTGGGAGGCTCTAAGCCTCGAGGGCCTGTTATAGGCCCTCGATAGGCCTTGGAGGCTTGAATACCCAACCACCCGTGCCTATTACAGGCCTTTAGAGGTTTAGGCAGCCTCCTAGAGCTTGTTACAGGACCTGGGGGCTGGATACCTAGCCCACAACAGGCTTAGTCAGCGATTGGGAAACTGTAACATGCAATCTAAATGTTGTACTATGTGCATTGGCTCTAGTGACATACAAGAAGTGATCTCCTATCTATTCATTAGACCATTAGATGTTGCAAATCATAATGATATGTGGTTGAGTAATTGCATTGTGAGTGAAGTAATGTGCATCCACAATATACATCGAAAGAAGCAAGGTGCATTGTAGAATGCATGTGGGGTCATAAGAGGGGTATCATATCAATATACTAAGTAGAAATATAGAAGGGTATGAAAAACGTTAATGAAAAAATTGATACATACAATATCTAGTGAAAATAGGGGTTTTTTTTAATTGGGAAGGCATATTGGGAGGGGGTTAAAAAAATGATTTTGGAAGGTATTTTCCAATATTTAGTGAAATTATGGATAGTGTTTCATATGCCATGAACAAACATGCTATGATAGCAGTTTATTGAGTGAAGCCCCCGTATTTTCACTATAAAAAGGTATAAAAAACGTTAATGAAAAAATTGATACATACAATATCTAGTGAAAATAGGGGTTTTTTTAAATTGGGAAGGCATATTGGGAGGGGGTTAAAAAAATGATTTTGGAAGGTATTTTCCAATATTTAGTGAAATTATGGATAGTGTTTCATATTCCATGAACAAACATGCTATGATAGCAGTTTATTGAGTGAAGCCCTCGTATTTTCACTACCACAATTATTCTGTATATGTTTTTTTTTACCACCGTTATTGAATCAATAATAGAGTATTGCAAATAAAATCCAACCTACCATAGCTTTCGCACTTCCATTGTTCGTAGTTCTCATTTAATGAATTTCAAAACCCACGGAACTTTTACATCGCGTTAATCACAGATTCATACAATTTTATTAGTCCCTGCTTCGCAGGGATTATAGTGATCCATTGGTCACTATGGCTACTTTGACTTCAAATAATTTCAAATTATTTGAAATGTTAACCAAAGTTCTTAAATTCTTTTTTATTAAACTAAGTTTTTTAAATATACAAAAGAAATTATACATTTTTAAAATTAAATTAATTTAATTTATGATTGGCTAGCTACAAAGATTTGACATTTTTTCCCTAGTGTGCAAATAAATTATTGAGATATAAAAATAAAAGAACATAAATGTGCCACGTATATACTTATTATTGCTGTTAGATACGATTGGAGATATGCATTATTGCTATAAAATACGATCTGACAATTCCAAGTACTTGCATATTTATTATGCAATTCCAATATTTATTGCAGCTGTCACCGCGTTCTGGGCCAAATCGTCATTATCATCATTCAGACCCACCTCAACTCCGGTTCCTTTTTCCCACTCTAAAGGACGACTCTATTTCTTAGCATTGTAACTGAAACCAACCTCGTTTAAGACTGAGTGCCCTGAGGTTAGTAATACTAGGCAGCAATTTTCTATCACGAAAACTACTATCCCATTTTCACATTCAGTTTCACCTGCTGCTAACTCATGAATTTTTTAAGTTTGCCATGGATACTCATCAAGGGTGTTCCCATGATTCAATGATCATATACAAAATGACAGCAACATGAATTATACCAGAGAACTAATTAGACAGAGTGATAGCAATATGGAATATATGAGAGAATTGAATCTTGTGAAAGTTGATTTACAAAACATGGCCTCTGAGAAGGGCAAAAATAGAGGTAGTTTCAAATATTGGTCCAGATGGAAATAGAGAAAGAAACAACTCAAATTCGTTCAAGTTTGACAGATGTTTTTGGATTAAAACAAGGAGAGGATCTTCTTATTGGAGCACAAAAGCAAGTTGAAGAGTTGAGACAGCAATGGAAAGTAAAAAATCAGTTAGTTTATGTTGGTAATTAGTTCAGATGTTGAATAGTCCACAGAGGAACTTTATCAACAAAGCAATAACAAGGGCACAAGTTCTCATATGAAAGGATATAAGAGGACAGGTGCTATAAGCCATCTACTTCTTACCAATGATACTGATGCTCTACACTGTCCTATTTCTATGGAGGAGTTGACAACCGCAGGGGATCACAGGGGAGCCTTCCCGACATGATGACCACACCATTGACTCAAGCAGCCATGTCCTAACAGTCCTAAAAGCTTCGAACCCTTGACCTTCTTTCCTATAACATGATATTGAGGAAGCTTCCTTTTTCATGGATTATCCATGGAAATGACAATATCATATGTATTCTGAATTTATATCGAAACCACTAAATACAAAAAATTCTTCGACTTGATTTCATAATAAACGTCTATAAATAGTACCTCGTAGATGCAAGTGTCACCTTTTCGTCAAAGAATGGAACATGCCAAGTCATTAAACTTCAAAGGAGAGTTGATTTCCTATAGAATGTGATGAGGAAAGAGGATGTACAATGTGAGGATGAGTTGCAATGTGGCCGTGTGATAACCAAAACTATCTTTTTTGTTATCCAAGTACTCCTCAAACGTTGGAAAATACCCATTGGAAATCCACTTCACATCATTCATATATGCATAAATACTAGCCTCCCACTGCACAGGCACAATTAGAAGAGGAAATTAACTAATCATCACCCAATGAAATATGTTCTTAGAAATAAATATATGTATATGTATGCTTTCATATCGTTATACATACATCTTGTGAGGCATAGTTGAGCGTATCTTGGCATTGAGACTTTTCTTCCTCTCGCACTATTTCATTTACAAATTCATAAAATACCATGTACAATAATTTCATATATTTTGCAAACGAATCCATATCATATGGATGCCATCCAATGATATAATAAAAATACAATTAGTAAATAAATAATTCTTCCAAATTCATTGAATTGATAATCACTAGTACCACCTCTTAATTGTCGCTCTTAAGAGTTCGATCTCATCCATAAGTGTCATAGGTATTGCCTAATACCATGGCCACATGATAGAATTTGCAAAATCCCAATATAAATGCATAATGTTTCGGTTTAATAGAAATGCAAGAGGCCAAAGCATAGTATTCCACATGACGATCTCCAATGAATGTCAGTTGAGAGAAACCTATATCCTTCCACCATCTACACACAAAATTTGAATATCTGACCACTCAAATATTAATTTATATGTGAAGAAGATACACTACTACATAGAGAGGGGTTTTGAGACAATATTTATGTAATTGTCTCAACTTGAGACAAAACAAAGTTGTGTATTGTCTTAAATATTGTCTTTAAGCGCATGTCTTAAACTATTGTCTCTATAGAGACAATATAGAATAGATCAATTATAGACCATATTGTCTTAAGTTGAGAGAATAAAAAAATGTATATTGTCTCAAATATTGTCTTTCTAGAGACAATATCGCTTTTGTCTCTCCAATGACAATATATAATGCAAATACTTTTGTCTCTACTGAGAAAATATCACTTTTGTATATCTAGAGACAATATATAAAACAATGAATAAAAACATTTAATCATTTGATTAAAATCAACTAAATATTATTTTCTTATAATAAACTACAACATCCTATGTTGTATTGATTTATGGTAGGGCATAATGGAATCAAATCACCAACCTTCTATTTTGTAAGGCATACGCTCTACCATTGAGCTAACACCCTTTAGAGAATTAGGAGAAAGAGGTAGGTTATTGTGCAACACCTAATAGGTGTTATTAAAAATACAATAAGTGTGTTATTTCTTAAATATTAATTTTATAACTTAGATGCATATTCTTCTACAATAAAGTGTATAAATAGTTGGAAATATGGTATGCTATATATTACCCTTTTTTTGCATGGGGTGAATTGAATTCAATATAGAAGGTCATGAAAGACCCGGTTATGCCCTCATAACATCAATAGGGACTATCCTTTGAAGTCTGCTTGTAAATTCGGGGAAGTCATAATAGTCTAAGCATGATGAATAATAGTTTTGGGCAGATTTCTCTTGGAACGGGGTTTGGGACAAAGTGAATTTGTGCATGACAACTAGACAAGGGGCTAGTCTAAAGAAGTTTCAATCCATTTTAAATAGAATTAAATCTTGTGACAAAGAAGTTTCCCTTTGGATTAGGAGTATCAGCACAACTGATGTACGATTAAGGTAGAAAAACTCCTTATTTACACGATCAAGTGCGCATTTAATATGCACATTATTTCTCTCCATATACAACAAAAATAAACATACCTGAGTAAAATATATTGATATGCAGCATGCATACACATATTTCCCACTCAAGGAGTGAAATTTTTTCGTGGTCAACATACATTTGTCTAACATTTTGATACAATTTGTATCTGTTAAATGAATTGCAAATTTATGTTTAAAAAAAAATATCAGCTCCAAACCGTATTATTATCCAAGATTTAGCTAACATACCTGACACATATGAAGGCCTAAAGAATTCATCTGTACATGCCTTAATCCGTTTTTATCACATGGATGATGATACTTGCATGTCGCACCAAAATTGAAAGCTCCTATCTCCAAGTAATAATGCAAAATACATTCTCTTCTTAATATGAAACTTCTTAATCTTCTATAATACCATTTACCATCCAAGGCAAACAATAAAATGAAAGAGTACAATTTAACCAAAAGTTTGTGTCGCATAGGTTAAAGAACTCACAAAGCTAAGATCCTCAAAGGAGCTGGAAACAACAACTCAGATCAAACTCTTTTATGTATATGATCAAGTTGCATCCATCTGGAAGAGATAGATGACATGTGTCAACTTGCACAATAATCGAACCACGCTTGTAGAAGAATTCCATCCTACTTGATAAATCCCAGATTATCTTTGCCTTTCAATTATAACAAGTGATTTTAGTAGCTTAAAAAACAATCACAACTGGAAAATGACTGTGAATCCTCTGTTCTACTACAATCTAGTTTCATGCCCTTCAAATCCGGACCCTTTTATTTTGTTCATGTTTCTTGAGAAGTGGGTTCTTCCATGGAACTACAAAATAACATGTACATAAATAAAATTTAAACCTTTATAACCTACATAATTTATACAAACACTACTATAAGAACAATAATATCAATGAATGCTTGTTATAGTCTAGTATTATTTAATTGCATATATTTACATGATAACTAACATATCTAGAGGTTCCAATATAAGTCCATCAAGAGTGGGATTCCCTCCATAAAAGTGTGAACAACATTTCTATGAAATGAGGATGGATATCATGTCAAACTCAATACTAGTCATCCAAGTGCCTCCAATGAGTGTTCTCCAATAGAATAACATCCCAAAATATGCAAGTGGACCAACGAACTCCATGAAACAAGCATGTGAATGAGGTTGGAATAGGGTTACAACCTCCTTGAAATCATGCAATAGTCCTCTCTTAATGTTGATGCCCCCCCTCCAAATTAGGCATAAGGAATCTCCAATCCACAAGATACATGTGCCAAAGGTGGTGGAAACCTGGAATATGGCCTTAAAAGGTTGATCAAAATCCTCTTAGGCTTATTGTCCATGAAGTTTTTGTTTTCTCCCAACAAATAGCATCCCAATAGGATGTGAACAATAGAATTTGAATTTAGAAAAACCCCTCTAAAATTAGTCTCAAACCAGTGTGGTCCATTTGGTATATAAGTCGTCATAACTTCCAACAACATAGTATTGTTCCTTAATAGCATCCCGAAAGGATTCCTAGGTGGCCGTGACTGTAAATAATGAGGGTTCCTTTGTTTCCTTTTGCTCATAGAAAGTTTCCCACCAATCTTTGACATGGGGAACGGCTTTGAGGAGTGCAAAAGTAATCTTTTCTCTATTCGAAAAGTTATGGACAGAAAAATACCCTTCTAGTATATTCAACCTCTTGTCTACAGCATCTGCATCTATCTGAACTTCAAATATAGGAATATCGAAGTTGATTTGTACCTTGAAGGAGGCGGTGCTTCTGCTCGAGAAAGACGTGTCGCATGTTAGTAGTCGATGAAAGATTTGCGCAAAACTATCCATCATCTTGTTCCTCTGTTGCGTGAGGGCTTCTTCAAGCAACATTTTGAAAGGATTTCATGTCCCATCATCTTTCTTTTCTCCTTCCATGAGAGGTCGCTTGGGCGTGTGAGATCTTTTGTCCTCAAGAGAAACAAGCTCGAGACCCAATTCTGTGTACCCTAACTTCGTTGGGGACATGCATTAAGATGACAAGGAGAAGACCGCTCTGATACCATTGATCTGGATTTTATGAGCAAAACGAAATGAATACAGATTATTAAAAGATGATTAACACAAAATAACAGAGATACACTAAAATTGGTTTTCTATTCAATAAGGAAATAAGTTGAAACTGTAAAATGTAGCGGAAAACAAGCTTGCTAGGATGTTGGTGGCTTATCTCTGAGAAGAGATGTAACGACTGTGCTCATTCACAAGAAGATGATTACAGTGAGGCTCTGAAGGCCTTTTTACAATACCCAAAATCCAAAACCCTAACCCTGGAAGATGAAAAGCCAACAGTTTTATGGACCCCATTTTGGGTAGTTTGGTCTATCAACTTTCCGGGGGCGTAACTTTAGCATACGATCTCTGTTTGGGGTGCACGATAGCTCGTTGGAAAGATCTATCTGATAACTACAACTATTGGCACAAATTTGATGTTCAAATTTGTTGGTCAACCATACCCCAAAAAACGTCATTTAGGGCCTCAAAACGGCTCTCGAAGTTCAAAACCTGAAAAACTACTAAAAATAGTAAATTACCAAAATTGCCAGAAAGTTGTTTTGAGCTAGTTGGGAAAGGTGGGTCGCAAGCGATATCCATCTAGATCAATGAAGGAGGAAGGAAACTATAACTCATAGGCCACTTCTCCAATCTTGCCTATAATCTTCCAGTGTCCATAAAATTTTGGAGCTAGTTTTTTTATTCTTCTATTGTTTGAGAGTATATTGTTTATAAAGTTGTAGTGTCAAATAGAAGTTCATTCACCCTCCTCCAATTGTCTTTCACTTCTATATTGATTTGCTTGTTGCTTCATCATAGTTTGATATATTTAAAGGTTTTCTTTAAAGATTTGCAAAGTTTATTTAGTTTTTTCCATATGTGCATTCACTACCTCTACTTTGGAATAATCTTGTAAAAAAGTTTGATTTATTTAAAGGTTTTCTTTAAAGATTTGCAAAGTTTATTTAGTTTTTTCCATATGTGTGTCATGTACCCACCTGCTGACTCAATGCAAGGCAGGAAACGTGATGCCAAACTCAAGGCTTTTACGTGATCTCAGCCCAATACTAGATTCACATAAAAGATAAATGGGTGTGCAGATGTAAAACAATCAATTATGCACAGCGGAAACAACATCCACACAATCTTCACATGCATTCATCATGTCAATTTCAGTCATTAATAAAAACATTTCAGAAATAAATACATAGACAGAAATACTTATCTTCATTTCAATTGTCCCAAGCAACTAGCTATCTTGCTGCAACGTTCCACCCAACCATAGGCTCTTCGACAGCTTATACTGAGTCCGTCCGAAGGCCACCCCCGAGCTGGGCATGATTCTCACAAGGACAAAGGGGACATTCACGCTCACATTCAGTCCATTAACCATTTTATTTTAGCCAAGCTAGTATAACTGGGTTTATCAGGCTACACTTGCACAATGGATGCTCATTCCCAAGCTCAAGCCAGAACAAGGGATTACCCATCACCCATACCCATCCTACTCTTCTTCCTCACAGCAAAATGATTATTGACAGGGTTACACATTTACAATAGAGGTGTTCATAAAACAGGGTCCACATTGGTTCTCCCAACTCGTGGTTCACCCAAACGAACTGTGGAATTTTGATTTCAACCCCAAGGAGCAAAACCGATTTCTCCCCACTGGTTAGGATCCTTTCCAATGGCCTAAACGACCTCCAGGAAGACCCAAAACGTTCTGCTCTCTTTCCCCACTCATAACCAACACAAAAATGCCCCTTCCCAGCTAAAAGATGAAGGGAAACATAGAAAAACGAGGGAGGAAAATGCCCAGGCAGCTAGAGCTGCGTGAGAGAGCAAGGCCATGCTGAATAATAGCTTAGGGAGCAATTTCGTGGCTCCCTTCTTGCCCAAGGATACCAACACGATTTTCCATGAAGGGTGGCTTGCCCATACCCGAATTTGGACAACCATACCTCTCCATTCCCAAGGCATTAACTACCCCAACCAACTCTTGGGAGAAATCAATGGTTGGGTACAAAAGTCAGCATGGGTAGTTGAGGGTTTGATGGGTTCTCTCATTGACACTTGGCTTGACTCTAGTGGCTCAAGGGTTTGCCCTCCCAATTCCTTGTGAAATCATGCCCCCATCTCTTTGTTGCATTGCATAGCTAGTTGTGGGTATTTTTTTATTAAAATGCATATTACATGATATTTGAATTTCCACTGTGCCTTGCTAGCACGCGAACCATATGCATCGTGAAATCGATGGCGGGGCCTTGGCCTTGAGCTCCTCACCATGATTTCATAGCAAGAGTACATCATTTATAATGTTAATGCCATGGGGCCAAACTAGGGACATTACAATGTGCATTCACTACCTATACTTTGGAATAATATTGTAAAAAGGATGTAATAGTAGGAGTTGGAAGATGTATGATAGGAATATTATACCATTATTATACTAAAGGAAGCCTCGCGACCCAATGAGAATGAGATTGCTTTGTCCAAAGAAAAATAATGTAGATAACCTTCTAAAAAATTGTTCCTTGAATTTATGTTTTTAGGGTGATATATGGGCATTTTGGATATTCGTGTGAAATAATGGCTTGCTGTTGTAGGGAATCTACAGGTATGTGGGCAGCATTTTAGAATCTGAGAATAATGCATGCAGAGTTCATGCCTTTCTACTTGTCATTTTGGTTTCCTTTTTCTTTATTTTATAAACAGTTTTTGGTGGATGGCCTAATATGCTTTCTTGGCCAAGATATCTTACTGGCGACTCCCAAGTGATTAATGTCCCATTAACATTGTTTCGGTTAGTTTTGTATTGCATACACATACATGTTAAGGGGCTATGAATAATTTTGATCCAAAGAGATGATTGAACATTAATGGAGCTTCGAATGGAACACTGACTAGAATAGGAAGTTGTCATTCAACAGAAAGGAAAGCGATGGTGCAACAAATCCGAAAAGCTATCTAAATCACTTAATATGGCTTCCTTGTGCAACTTACTAGTGGTTCTTGTGTACTAGAATAATCACTATGGCATGGGAACATCAAAATCTCCAGTATACTACGAGGAGATTATGTCCTAGGTTTCAATGTTGATGGAAAGGATATCTTTGCGGTGAAACAAGCTACGCGGTTTGGGAAGGAACGTGCACTTAGGAATGCGAGCTGAGCTAAAAGCAAAATTTTCAAAAGGAAATATATTCTATGGAAGATGTTATGAATTAAATCATAGTTATAATTTATATAGTTTTTATTAAATAATTAATCATAATAACTTTCATAATATTTTTGTATAGAAGCTTGATAAAGAAAAGAAATATCATAACATGTCTTCAGATTAGAAACTCTTAATATATGAGAGGTAGAAAATGCCTCTGGAGCATTCTAGGAGCGAGGGAGCAAGTTTGAGCATTCGAGAGAAAGACTGGCTCCTACGCAGCAGAGTTTCTGAGTGAATCCGCTTTGTCGTATGCTAAAGCACCTCCCTGGTTTGGAAAAAGATCTTGTGAAAATGATATAGAGGTACTGGAGAGTGAAATTCATATTCATATTAATGTTAGTCACATGATACTTTGGAATACACAATCCACCGAATGCTAAGATGGTACTGTGTGCATTCTTTGTCGAATATAAAATGATGGTTTTAATTGGGGTTTGAGTCAATTAGTATAGTCATTTAATTTGTGGTTAGTGAACACATATAGGTCACATGTAAAGTGGCTCTCTTACCAAAAAACAAGAAAGGGAAACAAAACCAGAAACCGGAATGTGAAGTGGCTCTGTTACCAAAACAAGAAAGAGAAACAGAATGAGAAACCGAAACGGTACGAGAAACGGAGTTTCCAGGTTTAGTATAGAAGAAACTAGGAGAGAGAAAACCAACAAAAATTAAAGTTCCCATAATAGTAATGAACACATTTAGTCATAATAATGAACACGTCTATTTTTCCATATACCTTGTTTTTAGATTGGGTTTAGAACAATGGTTTTTCCATATACCTTGTTTTCAGATTGGGTTTAGAACAATGATTTCGCCATATACCTTGTTTTCTTATGTTTTCAGAATTTTTTATTACTCTATTTTAAACTCCAAACAAAAATGAATAGAAATACAACTACAATCAGAGAGATATATCTGGAATGAATGCATATTAAAGAAAATTAAATGCAACAATCACAATATGTTGAAATTTTTTACTGATGCATTATTACATTGAAAGTATTTTTTACTGATGCATTATTACAATGAAAGTAAGTATAACAAAAGAAAATAGTGACAAGAATAATAGTGTTAATAATTCAATATATTATGTTGATTATAGGAATATCTCAAATTTTTCCTCTAGCAAGAATAGTCCTATGCAAAATGCAAATAAACTTAATAATCTAGATGTTCAAGGTCACTTGCTAGAATGGTGGAGGAGCTTAGCCAATTACAGAGCCATGACTTTGGTCAACATGATGTCTGGTGTTATCTAGCATGTCTTCAACATTGTCTTGCAACACCTCAAGTGGAAGATCATCATATCCTTCATCTTGTGAACCACCATAATCCCACATCCTACTGGGCCATGTTTGGTACTCAAGTTTTTGTCGAGATAGAAAATGTAGATTTGAGTGTACAAACACCAAATCTTGTGCCTTTTGTAACATCCCAAAATTTCATAAAATTTTAAAAAAATTCTAAGCATTAGATTTAGCATTAAATGTTGTGCGGAAGTAATAAATGTCTAATAAATAACTGAACTAGATAATAATTAATTACAACATGTAAAAATCTTTTTAATTGTCTTATCGACAATTAAGTACATTAATACTCCTATGTCACTTTTACTATTGTCATTATGAATTCGAGTTACAACATGTAAAAAGCTTTTTAATTGTCTTATCAACAATTAAGAACATTAATACTCCTATGTCACTTTTACTATTGTCATTATGAATTCAAGTTGTCACTTGCTACCTACGCATACTTTTTCATGAAACATAAGTATTGCGATACTATAACTTCAATTATATAATTATCGTTTTTAATATGATGCGTGAGATTTATGTTATACTCCTACATACAGCTGCGATCATACTATGACTTGGTTGTACTTTCTGTTAAGGTCTGATAGGTGGTACTTATACTATTATTTATTTATTTGTACACTCTTATTTAATTAACTTCTTGTTGGTAGTTGGTTTCTGGTGTACAACTTTGAGGCTTACTTAGCTTAAAGCTAAAGCATCGTCTCTTTGACTGTCCAGGTTACAGGTTGCATACTTCTGGTTTTGATGAGATAGTGCGATGTTTTCTATTTAAGCCTTATGTTAGATTACTAAAGACCCTAACCTTATTAAAAGTGGTGACTATGTAAGTTCAACACCAAGGTTTATAATTACGTAGCGTATCCATATTTAATGTGTGATGTTATATTATGAGAAGGCTAAGGTGATCGATATCACTCTTCATCGTTCTTGTTTAATACACTTACTTTAAGGTGGGAGCCCTCATACTTTGCTAGCATGGTGAAATCGACAGAACACTTCATACAATAGTGAACTATGGTATTACTAAGTGATATTTCGGGGTATTGACATTTGTTATGTTTTAAACTATGGAATAGTGGGTTGTGAGCTTTCATCCAACGCCATATTAATCCATGCAATGGGAACTATGTTAAGACTATGGTAATGTGGGTTTTCTTGTATATCAATGACGTGGTGGTAGCTGGCACATTAAATTTGATCACGTGAATGTTATAACTACATCATGGTAGTGTCAAAACCCTACTGCAAGGTTTGGGGTTTTTGGTCTTTGGTTTATTGTTGCTCTACGTTATGGAGGAGGAGGCTAGGCCTTCTTGGCCACCATAGATGTTAGCATTCATGCTCCACTTCATCGTGTTAGTTGGGAGTTAAAGAGTGTTGGGTCATGGGGATTTATTCTGTTGCATTGTGTTTAGGGTTTCCAACCTTCGTCTCCTTCCTCGGCTTCGAGTTGTTATTAACCAGGTAAGATATAATACAGTAAGGAGACATCCATTCAATTTCAATACTTTGTTTTAACATTTGTATCGGTTTTTAATCTGGTTTAGAATTCTATGGCAGGGTAAGGTCTGTGTTCCACGTTGAAGTCAAAGGAACGAGCCACCATGGTGTACATCCACCGGTAAGCCTCGGTCAGACCAGTTTTCCTTTTTCAGCAAGGATGTAATATTTGGTTTTCTCTTCATCAATACAAACTCCATTTGTAGACATGGTTGTCGAGGTTACATTGCTAGAGTAGTTGTTTTTTGGGAAATGACCCGAGTTGGGGTTTTGCCTATAGAAGTTGTTTTAATGGAGTATCTTTGGTCCTCCTGGCAGTTTTGACTGCAATGTAATACTACATTATGTAAATAAGAAGTGTTTTACTCGTTTTCTTTGGTAATGTATTCTTTTTAAACCCTGCATATGAATTGTTTTGGAGTTTTGTTTTAGTTAAAGATTAAAGGGATGAACCTAACTTCAATTTATGAATATATTTGAAAGAATCTACAGGGTTTAAACCCCTATGTTCGTCTATGAAGTTTAAATGTTAACTTATAAGTTTTTAAAGGTTGATTGCTTAAAAACCTCGGCGAGTCGAGACTCGAGCCCATAATCCATCGTCAATGGTTATTTTAAAATATATTATTGTGAACCATGTTTAGCACAGTGGTTCGGTTCTGCAAAATATTAGTTAAAATGTTTTAAGCTGTGTAAGTAACAGCTTGGGAAAGCTTGTGTTGATACTCGAACCCTGGATCACTTGTGAAATGAAATTTGTTTTTCGTTAATGATTTTAATAATGTATTACATTGGAGTTTTGTTTTTAATGTGTAACCCAATTCGCTCTACAGGGTTTAGACCTAGGCCTAACACTGCTTGAATTTATATGTTGTTAACTTTTACGTTTCAACGTAAGGGTGAGCTCCCAAAGGGGGACTCGAACCCTCGTCTCTTTATTTTGGATTCTGTATGAAGATTATATTTTGGCAAGCAGAAGTTGTTTAAAGTTTTGATATTGTTTTAAAACGTAGTTAAACCCTTGGATGACCCTATACATGTCTCGATCTTGAAATGTTTGATTATGTTAAGCTATTACTATGTTACAATGGTTACAAGATTATACTCCTACTATATGTTATACGTTTTTACATTAATTCTTTATGTTAAGCTATTACTATGTTACAATGGTTACAAGATTATACTCCTACTATATGTTATACGTTTTTACATTAATTCTATGTAATAGTTCGATACTTGTATAATCGATATATTTCAATTCAAGTTGGAAAGTGATGATATTTTCATAATAGGTCTGTACAGAAATGTTTAGAGTTTCTATATTAATTGCATCGAGGATTTTGCATTACTGCTATAAGGGAAATATTAATATAATTTAATGTATTATCTCTGTATATTGTTTAAATTATTACATAGATAATATGCTAGGTTATTCGAGTAGTTTTGTTTTACAATATGACTAACTAAAAGAAAATGCTATGGTTTAAGAGTTGCATCAATGTTGAGTATGGATATATGATGTGTAAATATATAGACTTTGTTTATAAAACATTATTTTGGTCTTATGAAAAGAATAGTAAATGTTTGGCTAGATATTTCAGTTTGCATTATGATATGAAACCCTATATCATTTATGTTCGTGTTCTAAGATATATATAAATATATATATGTCTACTCTATATTGTTATTGATAACACTAAGATAGGAATATTTTCGATTTCTATTTTAAAAGAAAGCCTGTATTTAACTTCTGAAATAAACTATCATTCAACAGAGAAGCAAAGATGATAAGGAAATCAAATCTGAAACAATCATTCATTCTGCAATCATATCATTTCTAAGTTAATTAAATACTTCATGTACTAGAGTACATCGCATTAGGGTGAAAGGTAAAATACAGGAAGACATTTGTTTTCAATCATTCATCTATCTCAATCTGATCATTCATTCCGGTACTTAGAAATAGTTAAACAATCCAGAAATCTAACCTTTCCTATCCTACCTAATGTATATATATATAAGTTACTCATAGAAAGCTTATAAAGATTCATACAGTTTCAGAAATAGACAAACAGTCTACAGAAATGAAATGAAATAAACAAGTAGAACCTGATAATTTTTCTAGGGTGGACAAACACCCAAAGAGGCCTGTTCCTCCCAACCTTCTCCAGAAGAAGCAGCCAAATCACTTGCTCCCTTGCACCCCCGATCCTATTTACTAGACCACTAGGAAGAAGACTTTGTGTAGAAGCAAGGCACTCAAGTTGTACTTCAACAATAAATGGAGACTTGCATACACCTCACCTATGTACTTCAACAATCAATGGAGACTTGCATACATATCAAAAACCTCTGCACTCAGCAGAAATCAGACACACTTACACTACAACTCAAAACATAGCTTCCCCTCACTGAATCTCTTGTGTGCATATAGTGGAACCACAAGGTAAATTTTCTCGTCAGAAAAAGTGTGAGCCTCTACTCAAATTCGATGGCTTATAAAAGATACCTAGGTCTTTTAGTGGCCAGTTGCAATAAATGAGCCTCAAGCTCCAGTTGCACATTCCAAGGAACTTGACCACAATTCAAGGGAGTTGTCCCATAATAATAGCTAGTTACTAAGTTCATGATGCTTCTACTTGTCCATTTCCTTCTACCCCAGATTCCATTCCTCCTAGTTGTTCAAGAAACACTCTTTCATCAGTCTCTTTCGGTAAGTGTCTCCTACTTTATTTTATTTAAATAATAATATTATGCATTTACAGTCATCCTTGACCACTTGGTCAAATACAAAACTTTACAATAAAAGTTAAGACAATGTTTTCCTCAAACATAAAATGTCTCAAGTATTGGGTATGTTACAAACACCCCCAATTAAGCTCAACATCGTCCTTGATGTTGCTTTTTCTTCATCAGATCCTCCCTAGAATAGAATTGGATATGTTACCCGCATATTAATTTCCAATTCCCTGGTAGCTTCATCCAAGCGAAGGTGCTTCCATTTCACCTTTACCTACCCTATGGTATGATTCCGGAGCGTAATTTCCCTCCTATCGAGGATACAGTCCATTTCCACCTGAAAATCTTCTTCGAGATCCACCAGTATGTCATTCAAATTTAGCACATGAGTAGCATCGTGCACATACTTTTTCAAAATAGAAATATGGAAAATGTTATGTATTCTCAAATTAGATGGTAAAGCCAACTGATATGCAACTGGTCCAATCCTTGACAAAATTTCGAATGGTCCACAATACCCAGATGCTAATTTAACACAACTGTCAAGCTTAAAAGAACTTTTCTTGGGTTTTACCTTAACAAAAACATGATCTCCTACCTGAAATTCATTTTCAATTCCTTTCAGATCTGCATAACGTTTTTGTCTGTCTTGTGCAATTTTTAAATTGCCTTGTACATGTTTCATGGTTAGCTCCATTTCTTTTAACAAATCTTGTCCTAACATCAATCTATCAACAAGATCAATCCAAGAGATGGGAGTATTGCATTTCCTTCCATATAAAATCTCAAATGGACCAAGTCTAGCAGACTTTTGATAGTGATTATTGTAAGCAAACTCAACTAAATATAAATAGTCTTCCCATTTAGTTGGTTGATCTTTTACATACATTCTTAACATGTCTTCTAAAATCTGATTCACCCTTTCAGTTTGTCCATCAGTCTGAGGGTGAAAAGAGGTACTGAAATTTAATTTAGTATCTAAGCCTTCAAACAGCATTGTCCAAAAATTTCCAGTAAACTTAGAATCACGATCAGAAATTATTACCTTAGGAATTCCATGTAACCGAAAGATTTGCTTCATAAACACATCAGCAATGTTAGCAGCTTTAAAAGTAGTTTTAACCGAAATGAAATGAGCTTCTTTACTGAGCTTGTCCACAACCACCATTATTGAGTCATTCTGTTTTTTATTGTTAGGTAAACCAGTTATGAAATAAATACTTATAATTTTCCACTTCCATTCTAAAATTGGCAGTGGCTGTAATACACTAGTACAAAATGAGAGATAAGTGACTAGGTGACCAAAAAATTTGGTCACCACATCTTTTTCAAAGGATAAATGACCAAAATTGGGAAATTTTAAGTGAACTGACTAAAAGTGACCAAGATAAATGACCAACTTGGTCACGGGATAAGAACTAAACTAAAAATGACCAAGATAAATGACCAATTTGGTCACGAAATAAGAACTAAACTAAACATGACCACATAACAATTGGTCATTTATGTAGTCATTTTTAGTTGTGTCATTCCAACAATGGAAAATTATAATTTTGGTAATGAATTTGTACAATTTACTAAATTTTAACACTGCAGTGTAGGGGGTCTCCGAATCCATCTACAATGTGAAAATTTAGTAAATTGTAACATTAATAATATACAACTTGGATTATTTTTCAATACAAGTCTTCTAAGGGATCATTTCTTTGAGGCCATCCCGATACCTATTGTGTTAGATGATAGGAGAATCATTGAGATGCTCATTTAGGGGTTTCTCTACTAATTAGTGCCTTGAGTGTGGTGAGTTGATATCTAGATAATACATCATGTCTTGTATATAGTTTATCAAGTGATAACTGAGTTCTTCTACATGTGTTTGAGTTGAGTCTTAGATATTTGTCGTCTCTCCCTTTTGTAATTTTCATGTCCTAAAGTTAATGTCACTCCGTTCAGCTTGTTGTATTGGTTGTGTTCTTATTTTGTTTGAACAAAAGCATATTCATTTGACCATCTTGGCAGTCTATTAAAGTTTCAACAAGTTCATGTATTTTGTGTCATGTACATGATTTTATTTTATTTCTTAAGAAAATGAACTATCGCCATTAACATATAAAACATTAATATATCAATATAAAAATTCATATATAAACACAACATTAATATATAAATTCAAAAATATAAATTAAAACCAAAGTCAATGTTATTAAAATACATTTATGATATAATATTGTAAATATAAAAACAAAAACATTAATATATAAATATAAAAAATGATATATAAACAAAACATTAATATATAAATTCAAACCAAAGTTTATGTTATTAAAACACATTTATGATATAATATTGTAAATAAAAAGAAAAAACATTAAAGAGTGTTAAGACACATGTTCAAGCTGTATTGGAAACCCCAATAATTTGGTCGCCCGCCACGATTCTAGAGTATGTGACTGCACGATGGTTTGATGATGGCTGTCAAACCTATAACAATATGGCCTGTTTTACTCCACTACACAAATATTTTGCTCCATTGACACCAATTTGTTTTATGATGGTCGTGAAACCTGTAACAATATGGCTCGATCTACTCTACTACACAGAGATTTGGATCCAGTGGCGCCAATATTTTGCCCATGGCTCGATTTTCTCACCAATGAAAAGTCTAAATTTTTTCTTGGGTTTTCTTATGTTCTTGCCGTTCCACAACATAGATTGCTCAATTTCCTATTTTTCTTTCAGGAAAAGAGGGCGCCATGCAAATTTTCTGATGCATAGGGCCTGAAGAGGGTGTGAAGCATCTAGATGCACATTATGAGAGTCAAGAGCAATTCCAACACCAGATGCAAAGGTTGAATTAGCAATTTCCATACATGTACTATTCATTTCCTGGCTTAATCTCACCCTACTCGGCTTCGAGCTTCCGCTAAACCAAATTTCCTTTTGAATGCTAAACATTGGTACAATAGAGTTCAAATCTCATCCTTAACCAAATTTCTATCAACATCAAGAGTTTGAGCTATCGAATTCGGCCAAAATTGAAGGAAATTGTCTTATGACTTCTTGAGCCATGCTAAGGCTGAAAATCTGTGTGCTTTATAATTGCTTAGTATTGCTTTAGGCAATTATAAATCCTAAAAAGACTACCCACTATTGTCATCTACTAGGGTTGTTGATTTCCATATGCATCTCTCTAACAGTTTGGGTAGGGATTTGGTAGGGAGGCTCTGAATAGTTGTAATTTGGGATTTTGGGGTTTGAGTATGTGAAAATTATGTGCATGAGATGATACATAAAAATAATTGCATAGGTTATGGAGAAGATTTTGTGGGTTATGGCATGAAAACTTAAAAATTTATTGAAACTAAATGCATAGTTTTGAGATTTGGATATTCGATTTAGGGTTTTAAGCTATGTTTCCCCCTCCTCCACCAAAATATTTTGTACGCGGATTGGAAGTCGGGAAAATTATTGTATAGTCATTCGTTAAAGGTTATATTTTTTAAACCCCATGGAAACCTATTTTGGAGTTTGGATATTTGAGTGTTGTCAGCCTTAGGAGTCTCTTGAGCTTTGAAATCCAATGGTATTTGAAGTCATGGAGCCTGGGAGTGGGCACAAGCAAATTTCTATGGGGTTTGAACTGATGAGAACCGATGAAAGATGAAATATGTGGGGGTTTTTATTTCATGGGTTTCAGATGAAGTGGGGTATCTGGGGTATCTTTGAGATATGTTTTTAATTTTGTTAAAAGGCCTGACTCCATTGGCCTATTTTGAGATATTTAAAATAAGCATCTTTGGGGTCTTTGTTTTTACATGTTATTTTGCATCCTTGATATGCCTGGTTTGAGCTGCAATTTCAAACAATTATTTGATTGGTTGTGGGGGGAGTTCCAACACTACCCTAAATGGCAGGTGTTGAGTATTCATCTGCCGAAAATGTCACATTTCACCCCATTGGGATTTTTGTTGTGACAACGAGTGTGAACTTGAGTGCCCCATATGATGATCTCCATCTTCAACAAAATGGGCAATCACTTCTTTAAAGTCAACAACCCTAGGCACCATTATGTTCGTCCTCATTTTTTGTTGTATTTGAGCCAAATATTTGTTGTTTTCTAATTCTAGTAGTTCTTATAGTCATTTTGGTAGAGATTCATCATTTGACACACAAGTTGCATCCGCTACGAGAAAGCTCAAGTATTGGAATTTTGTAGGTACCACTACCTCTTTGTCATACACCAAATTTAAATAAGTATGCTTGGTGAGATTCTTAATGTTAGTTTGGTATTCCCATAGCAGTGATGGTATATGATCATCTAATTCTTCCTTGTCGACAACACAAATCTTAATAAACCCATGCTTCGACATCTTATTGTGGCACCCATTGTGTTGTTGTTTATTGGATGATAAGAATCACTAATAAGGTTTTTTATTAGGAATTCATTGGTGATCATATCATTCAAGGTTGCATGTCAATAACTAAGGATAGTGCCATAAGGAGAAAATAACTCCACAAAAGTCTATTTCAATAGACTCTCTCATGATTCTACAAGAGATCTTTTCTCTTTATGTTGCTTCTAGCTACTAACATGACATGAACTTGTTATTGTTTATTGCCTTACAAATAAATCTATCATATGTTTTAAAACAATTATTTCTTGATATATTCTTGGTTGGATTTATTATCTCTCTTCGTATTGAAATCATATGAGCTAAATTTTCTATGGTTGTATGCCTTACAAAGTTACTTACTTAATTGGCATCACAATTAGATAACCGGGGATATTAGCATAATGAGAAATGGTCTATGGTGTTACATTTTCTCTATATGCTCTCCCTACGTTTGACAAGTCAATACAGTGGTTAAGGTACTACTTGGGGAAAACCTAGAAGAACCTTTCTAATCCTTTTAAATATTGAACTCTGATTGCTACCTCTACCAACCATATGAAATGTTGATAAAGAGAAAGGGATTTGAATCCTTAACCTATGTCTTTTTAGACCCGTATTCTACCATTGAAACTATTCTCCTCATGAAAAAATGATTACTTGAGTGACCAACCATCTCAATATGATGTGACCCCTATGCCCTTATAAATATAATTGTTACCCCAACCCTCGATCTCCTTATCATTAGAAAATGAAGAGGTTTCTACCTAGGTTTATGTATTAATTCTTTTCCCTTATTTTCTTTCCCTCCATCTTGATTTGAGTTTCTAAAATTGGATAATATTATAATATAATATATTATAAACATGTATTATATATATAATCCTAAAAAGATATATAAAATTGGTTAATATTATAATATAATATATTATAAATATATTAAAAACATATTATATAATATATATAATCCTAAAGTATTATAGTATATAATATGTTTTTAATATATTTATAATATATTATATTACTATATTAACCAATTTTAAAAACTTGGATGGAGGGAAAGAAAATTGGGGAAAAGAAACATTCAGAGAAGAAGAAGATTATACAAATTTATTGTCAAGTCTCGACAATGTGATAAGAGCTCTAATTGGTGTCAAAATTATGGTTTTGGCCGGAAGGGAAGGGTTTTCTATGTGTGTTTGAGAGGCATTGTATAAGAGGTTCCTTCTAATATACATTAAATCCATATGATTCTTTTCATTCTACTTCTTTTTTGGATCTTCACATTAGTTTCTTCGGATATTCTATAGGGTTTTCATATTCTATCAAACCCTACCCGTTAATGTCAATGCCCTAAATTTTGCAGGTACTAGTTTAAGGGAATATGCAAAGAAGAAACTCGCAAGAAAAATTGAGGAGCTCAGAAGCATTGCCCACGACCGCCAGAGCTCATGAATTGATTAATCAACAATATAGGTAAGGATTTCAGGATTTGTATTTTTATCCTTCCAAACCCTAAAATCTCGAGAACAAATTTTTATTGCCAAGATAGTAGTCGCCAGGCAGTTCGAGGGAGTCAAGTACCCGGGCCAATTTCGCACAATAGATGACGTGGAGGGGCTTGATGCTCTTGAAGGAGAAGATCAAAAGAAGATCAAGAAATATTTTGAGGGTCTTCTTCATTGCCATTGTGTAAGTCTTAAGCCTATATTACAGGACTTCCCTTAGTGTCACTTCCCTCTCGTAGAGCGCTTAAGCATGCCCTTGCAGGAAAACCTTCACTTTTCTTTCTATAGATAGGATACGGTTAGTGAAAGCTTTTCTAATAGACATTAATACGAAGGAGGCAGGAGCAACAAGCATAGTAACCTAATCCTGAAGGTCTTCGATTTATTTTATGGCAATATTATATTCCTGCTCTCCCCCACAAATCAACCTGTATATGTAGTATAGTGTTGTCTCTAGTTTTACATATCTCACTCCAATTTGATTTTTCAATTGTTTTGAGCTTGATATTCCTGTCATTATCTTTTCAAACACTATCTGCAATCTTTATTACTTGTTTTTTTATTATTAAATCTAAGGTTTATCCCTCATATGTCAGCACATAGTATATGGTGGATGTTGAGTTTCCTAATGGACTTAGTTCCTTTTGTATGCATTTTGTATGTAAATTCATGCAACTAATATGATGACCTAGTTCGTATTTAGTCAAGTATGAAATATAAATTTTCAAAACTTAAATGGATCATATTAAATATAAACATGCTATATTGTTAAAATCTAAAAATTGTGAAGCTTTGATGTTAGCTGAGACGTCAATTTAAATATAGCACTGTGGTTGCAAACAAAAGCATGCTCCAACCAATGCATACAATCTTGTGGAGGGTCTCGATGAATCTGCCATTGAAAAATCCAAGAATTCTCGTGCAACTTGTAAAATTGCAATCAAAAGATAGCCAAAGGAGAGGTGAGATTTAATTGGTTCTGTTGTGCTTTCACGTCATAATAATTGTCCCAATGCCAAAATTTTGCTGCACATATTTAGATCCTAGAGATATATTTGATTATTTAGCAGACTTTCCTTTCAATTTGTCTTTTGCTTTCCTATCTTGTCCAGGTAAACGATCTAAAAAGGCCACATTCATAAGGAAGATAATCCAATTTGAGTACCTTGACGACTAGAAGATTATTTACTCGGACCCTCTTAAAGGGAGAATTATATAAATGAAAACATTAAATGATAATATTCTTTAATATCTGGGCCAACGTGGGTGTACAACTGGGTATCCAAGCAAAAATTTTATAAGGAAAAGAGAGCATTTCTTGAAGCCCTACTCCACAACTAAGCGCATTGAAACCTGACATTTCTACTTTACATGTATTACCATATCTAGTGGATCAAAACCTACCAGGTTTTACTACCCGGCATAAACCTCTACCTGGATCGACAACTAATGGCATTGAGTATCATCATTGGGTATTAGCATCTTATACACTTACCTCCTGTATTTACAACCGGCATCGAAACCTGACATCAGCTCTTGGCTCAACTAGCAATCCAGGATCGAGTCCCAGCATCGAACACCTGGACTACTGGGCATGAAAAACTAGTATGGAAAACACCTGGTCCTTCCTCTCTTTTTAGACTTTCGAGATCTTTTCCTCTTTCTGCATCTGATTATCTTTTATTGTTTTAGTTCATTAAAATTTGTGGGGTATGGTTGATGGTTAGATTCTTTGCGGTCATGATAAAATGTAGGTGTCCCCATTTTATTAAACCATTATCTCACCTTTTTGCTAAACTTTTGGCAGATCTGAAATCTTTTATTGAAACAACCTAACCATTTTAGCTATGACACCTTACAACTATATAAAAACAAAATATCTTTTGCCATGAAATAACATAATCGCATAAAAGTTAAAACCAGTATATAAAACTGAAAAAAAGGCACTTTCATGTTGTAATGGTTTGGTTAGAAGCTTGTTTTATTTTCACTTTCCATTCTTCTGTACTGTAGTTACGTTTAAATGGTATTTGATCTTAAATTAAATAATGCTAAATATCTAATCTTTGCCATTGAGATCTTTCTCGGCTCATCAATACTATGATTGAACTTAATTTTGTATTTAGATTGTTCAGGTTTGTATTTGTGATAGCTAGAAGCCTTCAATGAATCTTGAGAGGTATTAGTTATTGGTAAGAAACTAGGAACTTATGGTTATAGTAGAAATTAGTAGATGGGGGGTGGTCAATGGTGTCTCATAGTTCATCTTAGTTCATCTTCTGTTTCGATTTTTCTGGAGAGTAAAACTACATCAAGTAATACATATTTTGAATGTGTACATCCATCTTTTGCTGCTTATCCTATTGGTACTTCTCTGGCATTAGAATAGACACTCTCTTGATCTTCATAGTTGCCTTTTGTTGCTATAGAGCATATCAGTTTTTGGTTTCTTTTTAGAAATGCAAAAGTTGATACAAACAATTTTTTGCTCATCAATTTGTAATTGTAATTGTGAATGATAAGGTTCGGAAGCGGAGACCATTACCTCTAAAAGTGAGCACTTGGAAAACATTATTCTTTTTGGCATCAAACTTCACAGTTTCTTCATGCTCATTGTGTCACATACCCAAATTTTCGTAAAATTTAAAACTTCTCTAAGTGCCTAAAATGCCACTAAAATATATGCGGAAATATAAAGTGTGGGTTTACTTTCTTAAATTATTGCTTTCAAATAATTAAAACTTTGCAATGTTTATTACTATTTTATAAATGTCATTATAATTTAACAATGTTTAACACCAGAAACCTTTAGCTAAGATGCATTCTACAATGTGATCAACTATTAAGATAAATTAAAGAAATCATATAATCATCATAATGTACATACACCTCCAATAGAATAAGCCATATGAACAATGATCTACAAAGCATGCATATATCAAAAAAACAATCCCAACAAGAGTACATACACACAAGAGATCAAAGACATTCACGAGAGACCAAAGTAACGTGGTTCACCCGTACACGGGCTAGTCCACAAAGGTGTGTGCATCTTTTATTATTTAGAGAAAAAGTAGTAGGATTACAAAGAACAACTTAGTTGCTGCAACAAGACTCCATCTTCTTCCAGCAAGCCTCTACCTCATAGGGCTTTAAATGAATTAACTAAAAATAAACTAAGACCACACAATCCTTACATTTATGCTTCTAGTCATATTATGTTCAAATGTACAACCCATAAAGCATCTTTGTTTTGAACAAAAGGGAAGTCTTTTAAATATTTAGATATACAAATCTTAGTTCCCCTTTTTCTTTAAGGGTCTAATATCCTTCCAAGAGAATTTATACATCAAATTATTTACACTTTTTGGAGGCTTTGGATTAAAAATTCATACAAATCTTTTTTACTACCATAGCCACATATTATGACGCTTTTAAAGGATTAAAATACATATATAAGTGGTAGTATGATGTTATTTATAGTACTACTTTTCTTATAATGTAACCTTCTTGCACATTTCATATATATATACTTGAAATCCTTTTTGACATTCCTTATGTAGTTATGTTCACAAACAACTAACCAAAAGAAAATATCTTTATTAATTTAATGCCCAAATCCTTTGTATATATATATTTATATAAGTATGTACAATGCTATAGCACTTTACCATATCCTCTAAAATACGAGTAAATAAATTGATAAGTCCATCCTAGAAGATCATAACAATACTAACTATCATTTTTGCGTTCTACCTTATGTGATAAGGTGATTTCAAAAGAATGTTATGGAGAGCTAGGTATACGTTTAATGAATAGATACCTCATGGTTACCATTACATAAGATTTATTTCGATTAAGTTGATGTTTGCAACAGCGATGCTTAGCTATCTAAGTGATAAGGTTGTAATGAGAACGTCTCCGTATTTCTCTCGATTATATAATAACAATTTATGGAATTTCTCATTTCGTGACTCTGTATGAAATGCAAATCGAATTGCATTCATCGCAACACTCTGTTATCGTTCAAGTTCTTAAATGGAAAACTTCTACCTTCATTACTGAGCAGATCTTTATGTTAGAAAAAGGCGTAGCTGGGCCTTAAGGAAAATAGGCCACTAAAGTCTACAGAAAAATCATCTTTTAACAAACCAAATTTGAAACAGAAATGCAGCTTATTGAGATCTGGATATCATTTCCCTTTCTTTATAAATATAATTATAATTATATAACCAAGGTAATGGAGACCTAGAGTCCTCGGCGTAATATCTTATAACCTATCAAATTATGAAGAAAATAAGCTATACTGAGATCGCACTTCTAATGCAGAGGTCGCCTTTATTTTGCAGGGCACCTATGTATATATTTAATATACTTAAAAATAAACTATGCATGATGTAGTTATAAATTTTACAAAAATGCAGTGAAGTTAAATCAGTGATCTTAATGGGCTTCGGCTAATGAGTGTCACTCTTAACCGTTGCAGAGATGGAATTTATTCCAACCCCGAGATGGTTTTTCTCTATCAGCTTAAATATTTCAGAAAAACAACAATCCGTTTCTTTGTCAGATCTAGCTACAACACGATAGATGGATTGGACATTTCCCAAAATAAAACTCAAAACTTTAAACCTATATCCTGTTTGCATAAAAGAAAAACAGCCATCACTACCCCCTATTCGTTTGTGCGCAGAGAGCTATCATCACAAGGCTCTATTATAAAAAGAAAAACGCTTCTACCAAAGCCGACCCTCTTAGGTCTGGTGCACAGATTTAGTCTATGATGGGAATCGTAGTGCAGGATGGAATTATGCCAACTTCATAAAGATAAAAATAAATAAATAGAAACTCTTCAGGGAAATAATAAAACAAAGTTTGAACCCCAAACATAGGTTCGATATTCATTAGGGGCGTCTCTATTTACGATCTCAAGACAATGTAGGTATGCAAGGGAGAGAGAGAGACTTAAATCAAAAGCAGAAAACATGTATGCTAACAGCGAGGACTTAGCTTCAAAGACTTGACAACCAAAGTATGAGGTTTTTCCACCGTTCTCAGTGTCAAACGTATCAACATACTGTGAATCGGATTTTGACAGTGAATGGGATTTTCTTGACCGTTTTTTTTTTTTTTTTTTTCAGCAACCAAATACAGAACAAAACTTCATCAATGGAAACATATAAACTATATGTTGAGGTAGGGTTCCTTCAGTAGCAGACAGCTATTTAAGAATCAGAGAAGCACGCAAAAAGAGATTAATTTAATGGTGTAGAGATAACTCTTTTGGCACAAAGATCTAGCTAAGCGTCAAAGCACAGAAATCAGAAATAAACCGATATCACTTACCTCTTTTTAGAAACGATCAGTTGTCGACCTACCTCCTTAGCAAGTCTGCTATGTTCTACTTTTTCGGAGTTCACACCGCCTTGATGAAGGCGCATTCCTCTCACAAAGATCGCCATTCCCAGCTCTCGTAGGGTTCACTCCATAACAAAGCGCAACTAAAATTAATCTGATTCTAGAGAGGTTTGGTAGAGCTGGAAGCTATCTCCTCCATAACGCTTAGTCCAATTTCTTCTCTCTTCCCCAACTCCAATCCCCTTCATCGCAGATCAAAATGGCGAACTTTCCCCCAAATCCTTCCAGTCGTTCTCCCCCCCAAATCGGTATGCGACCATGCATTAAATACACTTTCAGTAATGTAGTCTTCCTTGGGAGGTCCGCCAAGTGTAGAGGGGATTCCTTGGGAGGTCCGCCAAGTGTAGAGGGGATTATTCCCCAAGGAAAGTCGACGGGCATGACTAGTCACTCCACGTTTAATTAGTTTGAAGTTTGGTTCCCTATAAGGAAACCCCCACTCGGCCATTTCCCCGAACTAGTAGTAAAAGAGTTTCTTTAGTGCACATGTACTCAGTATTTCGATTTTCTTGTGGAAGGTAAAGAAATAAAGCTCTACATTTATTTCTCCTAATCATCAAGCTTTACCTCATAAATCTTTGAGGTTTTCTAGATATAATTAGCATCATAATATTTACGGCATATGATACATTTCTTTTATTTCAAGGCGACTCTTAAAAATATAGTACTTTTTTTTAAAGTTAACTCCTTATACTAGTTTCCCTCTTTAAAGATGACACTATGGCATTCCATGCCTAGTTAAGATGATTTTTACGAATTTGGGATTAATCCTACCCGGGTCATCATAATTAGTAGGTAGGGAATAATAATCTAGTTAAATGCTTACGGTAAATCCTTCAAGGACGAACCTTTTGCACTATCATAAATTACGACGATATGTGAGGTTATGGTCATGGAGCCCATGGATTCCTATCCATTTTATCTCTCCCTTAATGGATTATTTGTCGCATTGCATTTAGTCTTGTCTAGACCTTTAGTCTATAATCAACCATTTACTTATTTGAGCATAAGTAACAAAACCAACAAGGCCTACTGGTGGGGCCTTGGCCTTGAGCTCCTCACCAGGGCCTCATACATAGTTCACAATATACAATTACAATTCTAAATAGGGCTACAAGGAGGGATATTACACATTGGCATCAAACTTGACAGTCACTACATGGTTGTTATTGCCATCACACATGACAACAACTTCTGTTAGAAATGCATTAGCAGCCAAGCCACTTCCCTGGCTGTCCACAACATAATCTCACACTGTCCTTATGGCTGCCAAAGAGCTAGAGAATCCATCCACTGTAAACCAAAAAGTCAATACAAGGTTTATTATTATTTCTGACAGCCTTGGACATATGAAAGAGCCAATGTTGTAATGTACTCAATCTTCTAATACTCTATGCCCGACGTTTCCATCCAAGTAGCCTTCCAAATCTTCTGAAGCCTTGACTCAGTGACTCCTATGCTTTCCTCATCTTTAGACCTCAAAGTTGTTACCAGTTTCTCTGTCCACTTATCACTTTCGGCATCATGCAGTGGAATGTAGATGCAAGTACACCGCTCTGCGCCATGGATTGATCTGGTACTGAATTCGTCAAAAATACCTGGTACCACTCTCTACCTTTCATCAGACTGGTCATCCCTAGGCAACAGGATTTCCTGGTTGCACCCATGGCAATGATTTCTCAAGCACTGGAGACAAGGGAGTAGGCACATGGAGTAGGCATCCGAGCACGCTGACAATGATTTCAATGTTCGAGGCATCCGATGAGCAAGCACGCTGGTGATCTCTTTCCATGTCCAGAATGTAATGCAGTTGCACACCTCGCATTGACAGTGGTCTCCATTAAAAGGAACCAATAAAAAAATGGTGGAATCAATGTTTCTTATTACCTTCATGGCCCTTCACATTAAAAAAAGGCTTGGTCTCTCCTCATTTTGCTAAGTGTAATTTGCCATGTGTTATTTATAATTTTTCATTCATGTGAATACGCATTTTCCTTGAGAAACATTTTGAGCACACAAATGGAGTTATGTATTACTTGAGCTTTCGACTATAAGAAGGTAAGAGGGTCAATGATGTTAATTAGTTAAAAGCGTGAAGTGAAGGTCCTTATAATAGATTTTTATTTTATTTTATTTTATGTGAATACCGTGTATGACATGGCAATGCTCAAAATAGTTGGGACAATAATGCTGAGGGAGGGGTAAGATGACAGATTGAGTGGATGATTTGATTAAAGAGTTAGGACAATAATGTTGAGGGAGGGGTAAGATTAGAGATTGAGTGGATGATTTGGTTAATATAAAACGATGCTGATTATTTATTTAGTCATTAAAGAATGGACTTCCATTAAAATTTGTGAAGTGAAATAATTAATCAATCATGATCAATTATTATTATAATCGATCATGATTGATTATCTATTTTTAGTCATTAAACATAAAGCATTTTTAGCACAGGCATATTTAGTTTATGTATTTTTAATTGATAATTTTTCTAATTTTGATAATGAATCATAATGTTTAAATTGATGATGATATTTTGAAGGTTTTCAGGAAATAGAAGGTGAATTTGGCAATTGAAGAAGTAATTGGTCGTGTAGGGCACATGATCGATTCTCCAAATGCACATCATCAATATCGTCGTATATTGCTTCAAAGACATCAGCAAGTCAAGGTAATGTTATAGAATATCTAGTGCAATTTTTGGTAGTGTTCTAGAAACAAACTATTTTTATAAGTCATTTGAAGAAATTGCTTTGTTTCTATGGCTAAAGTTTCCCTCACAATTGGACTAGAGCACTCAATTAGTAAGAGTTAGTGTCTAAATTGAGCTAGTAAAAACATCAAGTAAATATTTTTAAGGAAACATGAGTATTATTATTTTTTGGAACATGTTAATAGGTTACCCTCTCTTGCTTTAAATTTCTGAAATGTAACTTCGTGTTCATCTTCAGTGCAGGTATAGTCCTGCAGATTAGTAGAAGAAACAAAAGCATTATCAATTGAATTTTCAAACCTATAAAGAGTCTTGGCTTTTCACACTTTGTTTCATTGCAAACTCATTACAAATCTCCTTTAAAAATGATAATAATTTAATCTTCTCCAGAGATAAATATAAGACTGGCCAGAGATCAATGAACAATAAATGAAAATAAAGCCTAATGATCAATGATTTAAGCTTTACGAGTTCAGTGTTCTCGTTGTTTTAGTGTCTAAAAAAAATTTATTAACGGAAACATAAATTTCCTAAACTAACGTTACCTCAAAGCTTCGTTACCCCGACAGGATTCTGTAAATTCTCAGCATGCAGATCAGTTATACTAAACGGAAGCTCCGACAGGCCATTGAAACCATGGGCAGAAGCATAACCACTCCATGACCAAAATTTATCTACAAATTCAACAGTTAACAGCTTCCGAATCGGAAGAAGCTAAAAAGAAGGATGGGGTCACATCTGGAGCAATAATCCTTGCTACTTTTGTTTCTGCTATCGGTTTTGTAGCTCACCGGAAGCTCGAGCTCTGGAGAATGCTTCTGTCGGTCGGCTTGGTAGCCACGGCTTGAAGGGCTGCAAGCAAGGAAACGGTATTTTGGGGATTCTGTTTTTTTCGGAGTTGGAAAACAGTAGTCAGGGCTATTACTGCGGTGACTTCTCGTGAAATCCATGGCGTCTAAGTCCGTGGTGACGGAGATGCAGGCCATTTACTACTTTCCATCAAGGATATAACTTCCTCTCGTTGGCATCCTTTCGCTAGCATTCGTGGGGCATCCGTCTCGCAGGCATCCGTAATCCCTCAGGCACCCTTATTCTCTATCCCACCCATATTTTGCTCTAAGTGATCGAAGTGAAAAGTAGTTGGATCGCCCTTTAATAAAATATAATGCATTGACTAGCTCCTTGGCAATGGGCATCTTTCAGCATAGTAATTTATTGCATCATCGGTAGATGACATTGATCATTTAGGATCGTGATGGGAAAATAAAATTAGCAATAAAGAAGTGGAATAGCATTAGTGCTGGGTTGACCGGAACATGTGGATGGTTCCTCGGCAGCAATGACTGAATCGAGCCATCCATATGTTCAGTTGATGCATATTCGATGGCTTCTAGTCCGTTTGTGAACCCCGAACTTCCCGAACTTATAGCTGCAGATCGAGCATGTAACAGTGGAGGAAATACTTGTTCTTGCGGAAAACAAGAGTGACTGGCATATCTCTCATTCTCATTCCCACACTCCAATTTATCTGGATCCAAGTGAAGATAATATTATCCTCTTTTTAACAGGAAAATTTAGCTTGGATTTGGTTTTACTGTAGCATGGAGTTGCTATGACAACAAGGCTAATGGTGAGTTTGGAGATGATCCTATTTGCCCACGCACGTTTCACATCAGTGTTGCTCCAGCTAGTGAATGTCTTGAATATCTCTTTATCAGAGGCCCGCAACCTGATAATTGGATTGTATCAACTGTGAAAATGTAATGTTGCATTTCAGGGCTAAGGGTTCGACTTCACAGATCCTGCCCAAGAGTTTCAAAATCTCTTTCAATCAAAACGAAAGACCAATTGTTTCCAAGCATGATTTAGAAGCCATCAGAAATATATTAAAGACTTTAGTTTTGATATAAAAAAATAATGGTTGGATATGTCATTTATATGATAGGATGGTTTGTTTATTTGTATGAAAGCAAAGACATTTGAAACACACTCATTTTTGCAAGCTATACTATCGAGCAATTTTTTGTGGCCATTTGTTTACTTAATTGACAGCCTTTCAAAATGCTTGAACCACTTCAGTTCTCCTAAGGACTAGTCTTTAAATACTAAGCATGGCTAGAACCCATGACCTGGGTTCGTGGAAGTCTTTGGGGGATGTCGATGTGGGGAAAGCTTGTAATTTAACCTTCCAAAAAGTGGAAAACTAGCCAATCCTATTTGATCATAAGTCTAAATAAGTCTAACAACAAACTTTTATGTTCTTTTATCTCTCGTAGACTAAAACGGCTTCTAATAAAAATATCTCTTATGTTCTTTTAATAGAAAGATCTCTTCACAAGTTCAATTACTCTGATACTTACTCATTTTTTAATTTGATGAAATGGTTAATGTAACGTTCATCAAAACCAAATATTTTGAAGGCATAATAAATCAACAATTTTATAAATTAGTCAAATTAATTATTTATTTCATTATACAACAATTTTTTATGTTTTTTAATATAAATATCTCTTATAATATTATTTTAATAAAAATATATCTTACAAGTTCAAGAACTCTGATGATATTGAAAATAAACACTCGTTTTTTAAATTGAGGAAATGGTTATTGTAATGATTATTATAACATAATACAAATATATCTTTGACAAGTTCGTTGTATAATAAATCATTGAAACTACTGAATTAGAAAAGCTTTATGAACAATATAAGCATGGTCTAAACTAACACGTTTTATTTGTTTCTATAATTCGACATAATAGGACAAGCAAATTTTACTAATGTAGCTTTTCAAGTTACATAACTAAATAGTCATATTTGAACTCGATAAAAACTCAATCAACCATATAACACATATTAAATATAAATTTAATAAACTATATGACACACTTCAACATAGATTTATTTATAAACTATATCACTATATGGTTACTTTACAAGTATATATATTTTAAATACAAATTAAAAACTCATATAACACATTTCAATATTGATTTTTAGTATCAAAACTCTTATTATTAAAGACCATGTCTACTTAGTTTCAATTCCATTCATATACTCATTGTCTATGTCTGTTGAGTTTCAATTTCATCCATACACTCATTGTCAGTCACTTATTTGATTGTGACATGTTACATGGCACTTAGAACATTGACAAGGAATTAGCTACATTGGAGCTTTCTTTCTTGTTGTAATTATTCAGTTTCAGTAGACTTACATTACAAATATCATCTTGATATAGATATTTTGAACGAATAAGGCAATTGAATCCATTGTCGAGATAGTATAAATTTGTTTTCCGAAGAGTATTGCGACAAGTTTGGCAATTCAGTAAGGCTTTGAGATGTTCTTTTAACAATTTGCATATTGATTATGATTAATATTTATACTAATTCTATAATTCTACTTTTTTGGTGAAGAATGAGAACTATGCTTCTCAAAGCCTCTCTCTTCGTAGCTTTTACATTCTTTACTCTTGCCTAGAGAGAATCATTTTACAATTTAGTAAGGAGATGTGTAACTCCTTAAGTGCGCATCCTAGAGTTGACACAAAAATAATAAAATGTTATAAAAAATAAAATATTAGCTTAAATTAAATAAACTGTAATCACCATTCACCAATAAAATAAGAATACAGTATAATTAAATTATAATTAATGTACTCATTTTAAAGAAGTCTCTATTATTGTAATAAGTTGTTATTTTTTATTTTTTATTTTTAACTACAAATTATATGATATTTTTTAATCTTAATATATATTTTTTAAGTAACACTTTTTAGCTATAGGGAAAATTTTACACACCCCTTCCATATTGGATTGTAGAAAGCACCTCTCAATGCCAAAAAAATATATATTTTTAAATATGAATTTGCTCTTGGATGGGTAAAAATTGCTTTGGGATTTGGATTCTAAGTGTGTTTCTCTATGCAATGACTTGACATATGTGAGTAGCTTTAGTGTGTAGTGCTTACAATGGGATTTCAAGAGTGGTGAGGGTTTGAATGGAGTGTTTCCTCCAAGCATTGAAGACAATTGGCTTGCTTGGGTGGAGAACTAGACATAGGTTGGATTGTTTCGGAGGCCTTGCAATTTGATTTGGTACAAGCCTTTCATTGACATGAAAATAAATTTGAAATACATTCTGATTACTTTTTAAAATTTATTTAAAAACCAAAATTTTAAATTATTAATATTATAAAATATATGCAACTTTATAATGAGTGTCTTTATAGTTAAAAATAGTAATAGATTGAAGAATAATTGATCATGATGATGATGATGGTATTTAACATCCACTGAGACCAATTTTTGCCTATCGGACCTGAAGAGAAACTAAAAGACATAAATTATTTGGTTTGTTTTAAAATATTATTCATATGTTCAAAAATATTAAGTAAAGGTGTCCATAGCTCACCATAGTTTTAAGGAGTTAGAAGGTTAGAGAGGTCATTTTGGAACAAAAGATTATGGAACTTATATGTAATGTGAGTGTAGGTAGGGATTTCTAAGTGAATTTTTTTCATCTTCAAAGCTCATAGACTTGCAAAGATGACAAATCCTTTCGCCCCACAATAGTTTAGGGGTTGTCTAGCTCCAAATTACACTATGAAGTTCATTATAGTTCGTCCTAATCTTGTAATATTAATTTTTTTCTTTGAGCTTGTCCAAATAGAAAGTTAAATTTGATTCTCAAGATTAGGGTTAATGATCTCTTTAACCTCTAAATCTTCCTTGCACCACATTTTCTTTTGACCTCTAAATCTTTCTTGCACCATATATTGTCTTTAAACCTAGAAGTAATGCTATTTGTAATATTATCGATATTTTGCAAAGTGGTAGTCATCAATCCACCAATAATTTAACCAAGTCATGGCATGTTTAAGCCACTCTCACTTGAGGCATAGGCTGTTTTGGTTGGAGTTAAGAGCAATTTTAGAAAGCGGATGATCTCCTATATTGTTTAATTTTTGCTTGTACATCAGATCTCTAATCATAGTCTTGCTTTCAATAGGAAAAATCCCTACTTCTAAGAGGAGAATAGGATAAGGCATAATTCTGTTAATTTTAAGATTATAAGTAACAAACCACTTCTAGATTTTATCAATTTTTTATAACACTTATTATAATTAATTACTAACTTAAAATTTATCATTAACCATAAATTAATATTAAATATTAACAAAATTTAATTAATATCTTAATTATCTAATAATTAAGATCTACCTAAATATATTATATATTATATCTTATTTACTTCAAAGGTTATAAAGCACGATTTGCGCGGCCTGTTCTTCCACCACAACGCGCGAATGGCGCGGGCCCTCAATACCGGTGTCATTCTTGTAAGCTCAAAACTCACACGCTGCAGCCGGGCATAAATGCAAAATGGCAATCTTAAGTGGCTGAATCCTTTTAATATAATACTAATTTATTTATAATTCATAGGTGCAAGTCTTTATTTTATTATATATATGTTACACGGACTTGAAAAGCTTTATTTGCTGACTAAAAAGTTTCCAAATTAGCTTTTCTAAGGCCTAAAAATGTTTTTCCAAAATTAGTCTTTCTAAAGCCTTAAAAATATTCTTTCGAAAGTGCACTTTTCAATTTCAAAAGTGTATTTTTTTATTTAAAGGATTTTGGAATTTAGAAAACTTCATTTTTAGCTTTAGAAAATTTATTTTTGAATTTTTAATAAATGAATTTGGACTTGAATTATTGTAGATTTAATAAAATGGAGGATTAAATATTTTTTTATATCTTAATTATAGTTTCATTTTTAAAATTTTAAATAATTTAAGATTTTTTTAAAATAAAAAACATCAAATTTATTAAGATATAATTTTATTATTATTATCATTAATATTATTATTAAAGTTTATATGTATTTTTTTAAAGTATTGTAAATTTTATTATTATTATTATTATTATTAAAATCTATATATATTTTTAAAATACATATATTTTTAGAATCTAATCTTTTTTAACACCTTTTTTTGAAATATCAACTTATTAAAAGTACAAAGTACTAAAACAACTTGTACCTTATCATTATTTTTTTTCTTTAAAAAACACTTAGTAGATAGTTTTGCTACTAAGTTTAATCAATTTTAATAAATTGTATATAAAATCTCACAACATTTATGTACTCCCTTTCCACAAGGTTTATTTTTAAAAAAACACAAAGTTTATTTTAAAAATATAATAATGTATGACCTTATTGAAATCCATATGTGATGTTTAGGTTTAGACGTAAAATGAGAAATTATAGAGTAGAGATGTGGTTAAATAGGCACATGGCTAATGCAAGGATGGCTCTCATCACTAAATTCAAGGATGGTTCTCATCACTAAAGTATGTTTCTTGAAATGGCAACATTATTGTCTAGTTTGAGAAGTTCTTAGTTTAAATCATTGATATCATTCTTTATCAAAGCATTGATGTGAGCGAGAGCATCTTCCTTTGTAATTACCATTATTTCATTTATATCTTATTTGATCTCGTTTTTACTTTCACTGCCAACAAGTGATATCCGAACATAGCGGAGATACTCGAGATCGAAAACAAAAGGAGAATAAAGTTAGAAAGTTAAAAAATGATGAAAGTTAAAAAAAATCTTTTTTTAACCATATCACTCAATATCAAAATAATATAATAACAAAATAATCCAAAAACAAGTGAGTTGTCATAAAAATCAATTAAAACCCATTATTAAATAATATAATATATGTATATAAAAATTACAAAATGTAAAATTAATATAAATTTTAATTGATCACAATTTTTTCAATTAATTTCAAAATGTGCTATGTAATGAACTTTTTTAAGTTGCATAAAGTCACTTTATCACATAGTAGCAAAATACATTGGTAGTTGTTGTACGGAAATTCAAACCAAGTTAAAAATATGGCGAATATTCTAGATGATATGGGTTAGGTAGAGTTAACCATTTATTTACCAAATTTTGACAGAACTGAATTTAGATAGTATTTATATTGGTTCAATAAAATATAAAACTCCAAAGCATGGGCTACTAATAAAAAAAATATAAAAAAAAAATTAAAATGTTTTTTCAAATTCTTATAAATTTACCATCCCTTAAACAAAAAAATAATTGCGAATCAAAGAAAATAAGAATTTACCATCATTCAAACAAAAAATAATGTGCCTTATTACTATTGTATTATTACTATTACATTGAGTTGTTACTATTACATGTAGTTTTTTATTTAAGTTTTATTCTATATGTAATTGTTATTTTATTTTTATTTTTTAGTATTTATTATTTATCAAAAAGTAAATTTATGTACTTTCTTTATTCTCATTTTTTGAAGTCATTTTATATAAAAATAGATTTGTGTAGTTTTAATTTAATGAATAATGAATGAGATGTTAAAATTTGGAATGATTACATATAATCTTTTTTTTTTAAATTAAAATTACATGTTTTTGGTATTTATAAGATGTCTACTCCCATATTTTAGTAATACTTGATTTTTTTGTTACTTATTTTTTTCATAGCCTATCCAAATTGTATTCGAATCCCTACTCAAATCTTACCACTATGTTTTATCATGTATAATACATGTTGTTATGAAAATGAACTATTTTTAATTTGCACAAGATCACTGTAAGTGTATAATGCATGTTGCCATGAAAATGAACTATTTTTAATTTGCACAAGATCACTTGAGAGTGCAACTTTATTTTGGGCTCTCTTGGTGAGATGATCATTTATGATAATGGTGCCAAGATAGTGGAACCTTTTTTGGGCTGGCCGGCCAAGACAATGCCACAAAGGCTCCATGGAAAAACATTTACTTTATGATCAGAGAAGTTTTGAGTCGATGGTACACATTAGCATTCATATGCTTTTATTTCAAATAAAAAAATAAAATAAAAAAATGAAATATCATAAATATGAAAGAGAGAAAGAAAATAAAAGTATTTATTGTAATATAGACAAAATAGAATTTTAATTAAACAAAGATTATTATTATGGTTTTTAATAAATTGTATGTAAAATACCACAACATTTATGTCCTTTGAGATCACCAATTAGTCCTTCAAAGTTATAAATGTGTTTTTGATGCTTTAAACCTGGAATACTTAGGTCAAATTGTGAAGACCTCAGTAAAATTGACAGAACCTCAATAAAATTGAAACCCTGAATAGCATACCAAGTGTTTAGGGCATACTTGCTACTTTACATAAAGCTTGTGAAGAACTATGGGAGAATTGTCACCCCCTTAACATTTTTACTTTTTAAGAATGCCTTATTGGCCGCCTTGGATGTCCTCTCTTTTCACAACATGAGACTAAGCTATAACTCCAGATACAACGTTTAGGTATAGAGTGTAAAATCAGAAATTCAAGGACAGATTCAAGGACGGTTCTCGTCACCAAATTATTCTTCACTTCAAAAGCTATCTGAACTCCATATGCAACGTTTAAGTTTACACCGTAAAATTAGAAATTATGAAGTTGAGTTGTGATTACATAGGAATAGGGATAGATTCAAGGACGGTTCTCGTCACCAAATTCTTTACTTCAAGGTTGGTAACGCTGAAGCCATCCCTGTATTTGTAGAGGTAACATAAAGCTCTCAGAAAGTCAAAAGCATATTTCTTGGAAGAAATGGGAACATTGCAATCTGGTTTGAGAAGTTCCCAGTTTAATTCATTGATCTCTTTCTTGATCAAAGCGTTGATGTGAGCGAGAGCATCTTCTTCTGTTGATCCAGGATTGTCTCTCATATAACACGATATGGAGGAAACTTCTTCTCCACGCAACCTTTCTGCCTGCATTAGCCATGCCAATGCCAATATCATCAATATTCTGATTTTAGATCAGAACCACTCAATGCAAAAACATATTCCGTTTGTTTTGATAATAAAAGGTTACAGGCAGTACCTCGTAGCTGCGAGTGTCACCTTTTAGTCGAAGAATGGAACATGCCAACCCATTAAGCCTCGAAGGAAAGTCTATTTGCTGCAGTATATGATGAGGAAAGGGAATGTCCAATGTGAGGATGGGTTGCAATATGGTTACGCGATAACCGAAACTAACTTTTCCGTTATCTAGGTACTCCTCAAACGTTGGCAGATAACCACTGGAATTCCACTTAGCTTCGTTCATATCCGCATCAACATAAGCCTCCCACTGCACAGGAAATTAGCAAAAGAAATTAGCAAATAATCACCCAGTGAAATGTGTTCTGAGAATCTATATGTATGCTTTATTATTGTTCATACAGCCTGTCGGGCATAGTTGAGCGTGTCTCGGCCTTGAGATTTCTCTGCCTCTCGCGCCATTTCATTCACTGTTTCGTAAAACACCATGTACACTAATTTCATATATTCCGGAAGCGACTCTGTAGCGGATGGATGCCATCTGATCATATATATACATACACAATTAGTAAAGAAATCAATCTCTAAAATTTCGTTGACATGATAATCACTAGTTACAGTACCACCTCTTAACTGCCGTTGTGAAGAGTTGGAGCTCGTCCATCGTTCCGAAGGTGTCGTAGATATCGTCCAGAACCGTTGCCACATGAAACAATTTGGCAAATCCAATTCTGAATGCAGAATGTTTGGGCTCAATGTCAATGCAAGAGGCCAAAGTGTAGTATTCCACGTGACGATGCCGGCTGAATGGCAGTTGAGAAAAACCCAAATCTTTCCACCATCTGCACACAAAATTCGAATATTTGACCACTCAAATACGAATTTGTCTGCTGAGAGGATATTCCAACAACACAGCATGGCTCATTACCTGGATACATGTTTCAACTCTCTCAGCTGAATAGAATGAAAGATATTGAACTCCAATTTTGCAAGTTCTAAAAGTTTATCCGTTTTCATATTGAGCTTCCTGGAGACAAACAGCAAATAAATTATTTTACATGGAAACTAAACTAAAGTCTTGAAAGACAGATGTGAATAACTGGCTTACTGATAAACAGGGTCATGTCCAAATACGTCGATGTAGTTTCTTGCTTCCAATCTTGGTAAATTTGTGTGCCAACCATATTCCAGAACGTACTCTATCTGGCAAACACAGAATTTACAGTAGAAAACACAGAATGCGACATATTTGTAAATTAAACAATGTGATATTAGTATTACTGCCTCACCTCTCTTGAAAGACTCGAAACCGGAATCTTTTGTAGGGCTTCTTTTAAATATATTCCAGCGAAGATTTCAGCCTCTTCCATAACTTTCTCCCCGGGAAAGGCAATGAGGGAAGCACTAAATAAATTCAGAATGGTTTTTATTTCTCCCTCTGTTTTAATGGCGGAACAAGCAAACTTCGCCTTCTCCTCTTTGAATTGTTCCAATACCTCTGATAAGGTAAAACTCAATAAAGTTGGGGAAGGTAAAAATAAATGCAAAGTCAAAACAAAAAATTTAACAAAAGTCAAACAAAAACAACAGTAATCGAAAACAGTCAGTTATCATAAAATAAATTATAAAAACAGTTTATTGAGTAATATAATTTAAGATGTGAATGTATATGAATAAAATCTGAATCAGTGTGGATATTATTTTTTAACTTAGCTTGAGATTGGATGGAGAGTCGTATTTAATCAATATAGATTCATCTTAATTTTGGCTCTATCAAATTTAAAAATCAAATATATTACATTTTAGTTACTTGAGCTGTCTAAAGGGTCTCTCAAAGGGCCTCTCACCCCAACCAGCTAATCTTGTGATTGCCCTGAAGAGACCCATTCTACAATCCAGTAAGACATATGTAACTCCTTCTATACTCATTCTGGAACTAACACTTATCATTCAAAACATTTAATCTCTCTAAAAACTTGATCTCTTTTAAAATGGATCTATACGATTTTTCAGAACAGGGTTCTTTGATGGGGCAGCTCAAGCAGGATTGTGTGTTACTGGCGGAGTTATCTATCTTAATGAAGGTCATTATTTCTCTCTTAGGCTCAATGGTGGCAGAGGTTCTAATATGAAGGCAGAGTTGTTGGCTTTGTGGGTAGGTTTAAGGGTGGCCAATATCTTTGGATTGGTCAATCTCAAAGTCTTTGGAGACTCTCCCGTTACCATTAAATGGGCTTTAAATGAATATAAGTTGAATATCATTGCTCTCAGGAATTGGTGTATTCGTACCCGTCAAGAGATGTCTAAACATGACCATATTTCTTTTGAGCATATATTCAGAGAGCATAATTCTCATGCAGACATACTTTCAAAACAAGCTTTTGATAGGGTTGAAGGAATGCTGTATTGGGAGGAATGGATGGATTCCTGTCTTCTGGACAGGGGTAATCTATTTTTCTTTTAGTTGGGTTCTCCTTTTTTGTAAAGATGAAAGTCATTTTGAGTTGGTTTTTTGAGCAACAAGACTTCAGATTGTAAAACAGTTATGGTGGACATTATTTTTGAGATCCTTGATCATGAGATAGTTTCATATTCTCTATCTTTGTACTATTTAATTTGGTATGAATAAGAATAGTACGATTTTTTTCTGATGAAAAAAAAATACCTGAAGACACCTTATATCCGTGTAGTCGTAGAATTCGAAGTCCCAAGGCGGTTGAATTCAGATCAGTCACACCACTCTTTGTCCCATATCCAATGCCTTTTTCGTTCCAATGACTACCGCCCAAAATAATATGTTTGTTATAATCGTAATATAAACCATAAACTCTGATAACGGTTGTGGGCACATACCTGTAAACGTAATCGAGTGTTGCTTTGATCTCAGTTTTGAAATGTCTATCGATCCCCAAACGTTCAACGTTATCGACCAACAGAAGGCGTTGAAGGAGATGACTGACAGGAGAAATGAAATCTCCATCCTCCAGAGACATTCAACTGAAGAGATCCTTAACATCCCCAATAAGTCTATCCGCACGTTCACGGTAATAAGATGCCTGATCCATATTAGAATTTGATGCACTGAATTCGATTAACTAATTGTGAAAAAAGAATAAATTAAAATGAAGCTAGTTACCTATCCCATAAGGTGAAATAAAGAATATGCAGTAGAATAAATTAACTAATTGTGAAAAAAAGAATATGCAGTAGAATAAATTAAAATGAAGCTAGTTATCCACCCCATAAGGAGTTGAGAGAGACTGTATAAAATCATCGTCCCAGAGATTCAAATGATGATTGCCTGTCCGTCTCTGTATAGCATCATCATCCTCAGATACGGTTGTTCTCAAACACATGTTTATGGTAAGTGACACATATTTCCTTGCGCTACACATTCCAGGCGTTCGGATTGTTTTACCGATAGGCTTAAGCTGATGAGTAGAACTTATCAAGGATCTGCGCAGGCACAATTGGGAAGCCAGCGGTAGGAGAGAAGCAATAGCCATTCTACACGGTAGCTTTTGGCCTACAAGGATATGAAGCCTGTAACTGCCATTGCCTGCTTATACCCATTTGTTCCATTGATTGTGTGAATGCAAAGCGATGACAGATTATGTGGCGCTTATGTAATTTCAAAGTGATAACAAGTAAAATGATCCTTTACTTTCCTCCACAATGTCGCTCTACCCATGATGGAGACTGATTAACCTTAAAATTTGGGTGGATTAACATTACATCAGAATAAGGATAAGGATAAGATCACTGTATACACAGTAGTACAGATTGATTTAATAGTAGTCATTCAAAATTAGAAAACATAAATTATAAAAGAAAAAAGAATATAAAAAAAAATTGGTAATTAATGGATATAAATAACATATAACTTATGTATGGTACTTAACTCTTTTACTTTCACATATTCTCTAGTTCTACTCTCCCATATTTATGGATATTTATTTCTTAGAATCTGGAGATGTCCACTAACATCTATACTTCACTAACATCTATACTTCTCCTTGATTACACAAAAATAAAATTTCTAAATTACATGAGGATAACCAAATATACTATACAGATTGCTTTCCGTCATCATTGTGTTATTAACATTATATACACGTAGTGAGAACAATTATCAATTCATTATGAAACATTACATGGATGGAGACGGGTGGTAAAGACAATAGACAATAATGTGTGGTTAATGTTATCTAATAAAACAAAATGCTTGATGTCTGATATGTTATGTTATTTTCAATGTTATGGGCATGTGCAAGCTAATGAGGGTCACTTTTGGCGCATTAGATGCAATAGAAAACTAAAAAATCGAGCATCCCTCAACTTACTTGATTTTTTGGAGATGCTTACACAAGATATATTGCATAGAGTAAAAAAGATGAAACGTAGGAAATTGAGTCACGTTTCCGAATATATAACTTTTAAGTATTGAAACTTTACATAACTATGTCAAATTTCTTTTTTTCTAACATTCACTTTTTATTTTTTTGACAAATGACAAGGTATATGTTTTTGTGGGTGCAGCCTTTCACTACCTAAATGACGGTTTTCGGCTACAAAATCTGGTATACATGTATAGAACCCGTAGCACTAGTGCAGTGCTATTTTTGCAAAATTAAATGTTTAATTTATTTTATTTTTTAATTATGTAAGTGGTCAAACCTCGAGAACACTACGTCAAATGTGGGTGCATCCTTTGAAGGTCTTAATGTAGTTATTTTGACTTGAATTTTTTACAAGATGTATAGGTCGGTGTCCTCTAGTGCAGCATACAAGTTTTTTTTTAAATGGTTGTGAAATGAAAAAGTTACGGAATAAACACTAACAGTATGTTTTTTGACCAACGGAATGATGACACAAGAAAATTAGGAAATAAATAGAAAATCTCAATATTTTTTAAAGAAAATTACATATTTGGAATCTGCATAAAAAATTCTATCTATGCCTAAAATTTCGTCAATAATGGTGAGGTATGTCATGCTGTAGAGAGTGGTGAAAAACAGACATACTTAGAAAAATGTTGAAAATGTCAAATTAGCTATGGTCTAAAAATTCCCTAGCACAGGTTTGGTAAGTCCGAACTAGCGACATAGGACAGTGGTTGACACGCGGGGGCGGGAGGAGTGGGTGAGTAGGTGCTCAGGAAAGCGTGTGCGTTATTTTTAAATTCAAATATTTTGATTGGCGCGCGTTTTGTTTATGCAAAACACGCACGCGTTATGTACATTCAAAACGCACGCACGTTATGTACATACATAATGCGCTAGTTTTATTAACTTCACAAATTTCTCCTTTTAAGTGTTGAAAAAATTTATATACCCACCACTCCCTAACCCCTCCTCTCCCTCTCCCTAATCGCCACCACTCTTAAACCCCCCATTCTCTATCTCTCCCATAATCCTATCACTGTTAACCCTTTCTCACTCTCTCCCCTCCTACACCTAACCCTTGCTCACTCTCTCCCCTCATACACCTAACCCTTACTAACCCCCTCTCTCTCTATATCTTTTGTACTCCTCCACCAACCCCTATCCCCCACCCCTCTCTTTCTTCTAACCCCGTAACACCCTCCTCCCTCTCTATCTCTCTATAACCCCTTAACCCGCCCACCCCATCTACACCCAACCACCTCCCCTCTCTTATTGTCTCTCCTAATGATCCCCATACCCCTAACCCCCCTCTCTCTATCCCCTCCTCCTCATAACCCTTACAAACCCCCTCTCTCACTTTTATGTCCCTACTTCTACACCTCTCTCTCTCTCTCTCTCTCTCTCTCCCTCTAAACACCCTCTCCCTCTCCCTAACATCTCCCCCATCCCTAACCATCCTACTCTTTATATATCTCTCCTACTCACCCTCTCCCTAAACCCCCTCCTCTCCTTAGCCCTTACTAACCCCCTCTCTCGATCTCTCTCTCTTTCCTACACCTGCACCTACCTCTAACCACACCTCCCATCTCTCTTTCTTACTCCCTACAACTAAAACTATCTCTCTCTCCTTTCCCCCCCCTAACCATTACTAACCCCCTCTCTCAATCTCTCTCTCTCTCTCTCTCTCCCCCTCTCTAAGCCCCCTCCTAGCTCGTTACCCCTAACTAACCCCCCCTCTCTCACTCTCTCTTCCCTGCTTCTACACCTCTCTCTCTCTCTCTAAACCCCCTCTCCCTCTCCACAACCTCTCCCCCATCCCCAACCATCCTACTCTTTCTATCTCTCTCTTACTCCCCCTATCCCTAAACCACTTCCTCTCTATCTCTCTCCCCTCCTCTCCCTATCCCTCACTAACCCAGGTTCTCTCGGTCTCTCTCTCTTCCCTACACCTCCACCTACCTCTAACCACACCTCACATCTCTCTTTCTCACTCCCTAGAACTAAAAACCTCTCCTCTGTCTCTCTCTCTCTCTCTCTCTCTCTCCCCAATCATTACTAACTCCCTCTCTCAATATCTCTCTCTATCTCCACCTTTATAACCCCCCTCCTAGCCTCTTACCCCTAACTAACCCTCCCTCTCTCACTCTCTCTTCCCTACTTCTACACGTCCTCTCTCTCTCTCTCACACACACACACATACAACCCCCTCTCCCTCTCCATAACCTCTCCCCCATCTGATACGAACTGTTACACCAAAACCCCGAGGTGTTAGTGAAGGCCACCCACTAGGATCTTAACATCCCACCATGCTCTGCAGTCCAGACTCTGAGATGGATGTGTGCCCATACGGTGGTGTCCCCTTCGAGCCATATGAGCCTCGGACAAACGCTGCAATGTCAACGTTGCTACCCGCTCTGTGACTCGAA